>CM018689.1:14911413-15371413 GCA_009363875.1 Mikania micrantha
ACTTCATTCGTGTTTTTTTGAATATCAGTCTGATCAAGAGTCCAGAATACGAATACAATATTTTTATTAGGTCACGTCAGGAACAGAAAATGATATATATTTATGTATGTGTAAAACCCATTTGGAACCAACGACAGAGTACATGCATTCGATGATCAATTGCCCGCACACATGCTTGGCTATTCTTTAGCCTTCTAATGACAGTTAATAAACAGTTAAGAACAGTTAAATAACCTTTAACAGACATTTTTGTCACACCCCCACCTCTCGTCACCTGAGAATGATGTCATCAAAAGGGTAGCGGAAGGTAGCGGGCATAAGCATAGTGGTGATGTCTCAGAGCATGAGGGGTGACTTACTTGATCCGGTATCATCATAGCACACAGATTACGAAAAGTAAAACTTACATTACAAGGTTCGTGGTTACAAATATTATTACAGTTTATACATATTACAATTTATTTAATTACAGTTGTTGCTAGTGCTGTGAGTGCATCCTCACCGTTGTCCTTGATTGCCTGCAAAAGTTTTAGTTTAGTTTCGAAACATCAGCACAAAGCTGGTGAGTTCATACAGTTTAGTTAAATCATATGATATGACAGTTAAATTCAAATACATGTTCACAGTTCCGGATAACCATGGGACCCGTATCTAGTTCCTTTCGGACGATATGTTCAGTTCTCGATATTACCCGTCGGTACATATCTTATTGCCTCATTATCTTAATGTCTATCACACCTAAGAAGTTCAGGAAACAGATGAAGTTCAGGAAACAGATAACAAACATTCACCAGGGGAGATGCAATCCTCCCAGTGAATGGGGTGTCAACCGATAGTACTATCAATGTTTTCTGCTCGGCCACACATGGGTTCACTAGATACAGTTCAAGAATGAGGACTTTGATATCATGATAGAGATACTAACGGCAACAATCCCATGAAATCCACAAATTCAGTTAATCACATGAAATCACGCAGATAACAGTGACACATATCATATGATCAAGAAAGTTTAGCAGTTATACCCCGATGTTTATACAACATTAAAAGAACAGGGGTGGTACGAAACTCACGTGATGATATAAGGTAGCAAAATCTCTCAAATCTAACAACAAAGAGATGATTCTGCATTTAATTATATTTAATAAGTTATTTATGTTCTAGTTTACTGATTAGATCTTTCTGAACGTTCAATGTCAAAGACATTGCTTAATAAATCATCAACTCGATATTAATTATATAATTAATTAATTTAATATTATATCATACAATGTATGATAATGTAGGAACCTACATTGCATTAGATTCCTAATACAAAGTTGATGACTCTCTTGATTAATCTAAATAATCTCGGATTAATCAAATAGTTAATATTGTTGATTATAATACTAAGACAATTTTTAGATGATTTAATGGCTTAGAAATGATTAATCCTTGTTATTGATTACCCAATATCATGAAATATCACAATGTAGCATCAGAATAGGTGAAATAACCAGATTTAACATACTAATCTGACTGTTATCACAAACATCAGATAATCATTCCAATGAGTATGTTAATGACTATGATTAGTTTGAAACACTTGGATTTAACCTTTGCATTTCAAAGATTAATCAAACTAATCACCTACATTGTCATAATCAAATGGTTTACACCATTATAATCATAGGTATGATTTCATGCAAACGGGCATCACAACGGATCAAAACAAGGATTTAACCGTTAGAACTTCGTGTTCTTCGTTTATAATCAATCCTAGCCATCATCTAGGCAATAATCAACAATCCTAACTATCTCATTACGTTCAAAATCAAGATCTAATCAATCAAAATCAAACTAGAAGGTTAAAACGAACCGTTACCTGTTCTGACGAATTCCTGCGGGTAAAACATCAGGACTGATATATATGATCCGTGGGATGATCCAGATGTTTGAGGAGCTTTAAAATGAAGATTGAAGGTGAAAATATGAAGAAGAAATGGCGTCTGGGTCGGAGAGTCGAGAAATGGCGTTTGTTTCAAGTTTCTACGCACATCTGATCGTTTAATAGAGTTTTAGCCGACATAGTGCCTGGGCGCATAGCCTGGCTGGCTGGAGGGTTGGGAGTTAGGCTATGCGCCTAGCGGTTTTTTCTCCAATATTTGATTTAAACTTCGTTTCGCGATTCCGGGAGCATACGAACTCCGTTTTGCGCACGGTTTTCGCCCACGTCATCATCATTTTTCACATACTATCAATCCCCAATAACAAAAGTTACTAAATCCTCGTGGATTTCAAGCACGACCAAATGTGCTCACATCATTAATGCCGAATTCTTCGTACGCAACTGTCACAGTCTCCTCCTGTTAGAGAAATTTCGTCCCGAAATTTAATGAAGACTTACATTAAGACAATTGTTTACAAGAAATAGATGTGGGTACTTTGCTTTCATTTGATCTTCACGTTCCCACGTATATTCGGGTCCTCGCTGCGAGTTCCACCGCACTTTAACAATCGGTATGCGGCTACGTTTTAGTACTTCGTTTCTCGATCCATTACTTCTACCGGTTCTTCGGTAAATTGAAGTTTATCATCGATCTGAAGTTCTTCGAGAGGTACGATCAAAGATTCATCGTTTAAACACTTTTTCAGATTTGATACGTGAAAAACGTCATGAATGTTACTGAGTTCAAGAGGTAATTCGAGTCTGTAGGCTACAGATCCAATTCGTTCAAGAATTTTAAATGGCCCTACAAACCTCGGTGAGAGTTTACCTCGTTTACCAAATCTGAAAATGCCCTTCCAGGGTGATACTTTCAACATTACACGATCACCAACTTGGAATCTAGTGGTCTACGACGGTTATCAGCATAACTCTTTTGACGATCGCGAGCAGCTTTAATTCGTTCTTGAATCAGTGCGATCTTGTCAGTGGTTTCTTGGATGAATTCTGGGCCAATGATTTGATTTTCTCCTATTTCCGACCAGCAAATAGGAGATCTGCACTTGCGCCCATACAGTGCCTCGAATGGAGCGCATTGTATGCTGGTATGGTAGCTGTTATTGTACGAGAATTCCACAAGTGGAAGATGAATATCCCAGCTACCTCCAAAATCAATCACACAGCTTCTGAGCATGTCTTCTAACGTTTGATTTGTTCGCTCCGTTTGCCCATCCGTTTGTGGATGATAGGATGTGCTCATATTGATTTGCGTGCCCAGAGCATTCTGAAGAGTTTGCCAAAATCGTGACATAAATCGACTATCTCTGTCAGAAATGATAGAGATCGGTACTCCATGTCGAGATACAATCTCATTAACATAGAGTTTAGCCAGTCGATCCATAGAGTAATCTTCTCGGATGGGTAAGAAATGCGCAGATTTAGTAAGGCGATCAACGATAACCCATATCGAGTCATGGTTACGTGACGTTCTGGGTATTTTGTAATGAAATCCATAGAGATCTGATCCCATTTCCACATGGGAATCTCAGGTTGTTGGGAGTAACCCAGAAGGTCGTTGATGTTCAGCCTTCACTTTAAGACACGTTAAACATCGGTCCACGTATTCTAATACGTTTCTCTTCATCCCAGGCCACCAGTAAAAATCTCTAAGATCTTTATACATTTTATCGGCACCTGGATGAATAGAATACCTGGATTTGTGCGCCTCATCCAAGATGGTTGTTCGAGAGTTACCGAACAGAGGAATCCAGATTCTGTTCTTGAAATACAAAACTCCATCAGCTTTAGTTTCGAGTAATTTGTCTAATCCTCTTAGGTTCTCAGCTGGATAATTCGTTGTTTGTAAAGCTTGTTGCTGAGCATTTCTAATCTGAGGAATTAGACTGGTTTGGATAGTCAAACCTAACGCTCTCACACGTAGGGGTTTGACCCGTTCCTTGCGACTCAAGGCATCGGCCACAACATTTGCCTTGCCTGGGTGATAACGGATTTCACAATCATAATCGTTCAAGAGTTCAACCCATCGCCTTTGTCGCATGTTCAACATTTTCTGATCTAGAATATGTTGGAGACTTTGTGATCCGTGTACACAATACACTTGGTTCCGTACAGATAATGTCTCCAAATCTTGAGTGCAAACACAACTGCACCAAGTTCTAGATCGTGAGTGGTATAGTTCTTCTCGTGTACTTTCAACTGCCGAGAGAGCGTAAGCGATCACCTTATCGTTCTGCATTAAAAACACACCCAAGTCCCTGACGGGAAGCATCACAATAAACCGTGAAGTTATCTGTACCTTCCTCTGTAAGCTATAGATGCAGATAGGTGCAGAGTTAGTTATGTTTCAACAGTTGGAAAGCCTCCTCCTGTTGGGAACCCCATATAAACGGTTGGTTCTTCTGAGTCAAAGTGGTAAGTGGCAGAGCGATTTTTGAAAAGTTCTTGATAAATCGACGATAATAACCTGCCAACCCCAAGAATTGACGTATTTCAGTCGGGGTTCGGGGTGTCTCCCATTGTTCTACCGCTTTGATCTTACTGGGATCCACTTGAATACCATTCTCATTCACAACATGCCCCAGAAACTGAACTTCTCGTAACCAAATTCACACTTGGAAAATTTGGCATATAGCTGTTCACGTGCTAGAAGTTCTAAGATGAGTTTCAGATGTTGGGCATGTTCCTGCTGGTTCCGGGAATAAATGAGAATATCATCAATAAATACAATCACAAACTTATCCAGATAAGGTCTACATACTCGGTTCATCAGATCCATAAAAACTGCAGGTGCATTGGTTAAACCAAACGGCATTACTAAAAACTCGTAATGTCCGTACCGGGTTCGGAAAGCAGTTTTTGGAACATCATTGTCATGGATTCGCAACTGATGATATCCGGACCTCAAATCAATTTTTGAGAAATATGTAGCACCTGCAATGATCAAACAGATCATCAATACAATAAACGGTATGATAAGGATTCTCTATGATGTATATTGAGATATTATGGAGCGATATGCAACTGAATGTTCTTGT
This sequence comes from Mikania micrantha, assembly GCA_009363875.1. NCBI lineage: Eukaryota > Viridiplantae > Streptophyta > Magnoliopsida > Asterales > Asteraceae > Mikania > Mikania micrantha. Next base: position 14,916,394 of record CM018689.1, read on the forward strand.
AAAAAGTGAAAGGAAAGAAGGGTCGAATGAAGATGAAATGTAACCTTGTTCCTTTAAGAATGGTGCTCCGTGTGAATCGAATGACCTGTCAAGCTGTATTATGGTTCTTGCATTTCATGGCGCAGCCGATACGGGGCTTTAGCAACAGGTGCAGCGCCAGGAATCAAGTCAATACGAAATTCAACCTGTCTTGTTGGGGGTAATCCTGATATATCTTCAGGAAAAACTTCAGGAAAATCTTTGACTACTGGGATATCAGTGATACGTGTAGGTGAAGAATTGTGCTCGGTCACATGTGCCAGGAAAGCATAACAGCCTTTCCTTAAAAATTTCTGAGCCCGCATACAAGATATGAGACCAAGTTTTCTACCGGCTCGTTCTCCTTGAACTACCAGTGTATTACCGTTAGGTAATGGAATACGGATCACCTTAGTTTGACATACAACTTCCGCTTGGTTATCAGAAAGCCAATTCATGCCTACCACGACATCAAAGCTACCAAGCTCAATAGGAAGTAAGTCGATACAGAAAAGGTGATCATTCAGATTCAAGGAACATCCTTGAATAACACTGCTAGTTTTGATCATCTTGCCGTTTGCAAGTTCAATGACATAAGGAGTTTCTAGTTCTACCGTAGGCAATGAAAGTAATGATGCAAATTCAGGAGAAATAAAACTCTTATCTGCTCCTGTGTCAAATAAAACTGATGCATAAAGATTATTGAGAAGGAACGTACCAGTGACAATGTTTGCATCATGTCTTGCCTCGGCTGCACCAATCTGAAAAGCTCTGCCCCTAGCTTGATTCCCTGGATTGGTGTTATTGGTTGGACAATTGCGCATGAGGTGATCAGGGCTTCCACAAGTGTAACATGACCGGTTTGTTTGAGCAGTGGGTCGTGGAGCTTGGTTTGGTTGACGAGCAGGAAAGTTGCAGTATTTAGCATAGTGTCTAACCCGATTACATTTTGCACAAACAGGACATGGTCCTGTGTGATGGTAGGGACACCTATCACATTGGGCGCCGGCCCAGTGTAAACTTTCCTCTCCGGTACCGCCGCTCCATAGTTTTTCACGGTTGGTTTGTTCTGACTGGTTTCAGCTGGAGCTTTGGTCTTGGACTTGCCAAACCATTTACGTTTGGTACCTTTAGAAACGTTCGAGGTACCAGCTTCACTACGGCCCACGGCCGTCTGAGATTTTGAGATCAATGTACCACTTCTTACCGCCTCATCGGTAAGCTTGGTGGTCAACAGAATGGTTCTTTTGAGGGTTGTGGGTTCAGCAGCAGTTACATTTCCCCGAATCTGGGGAACCAACCCTTTGATATACTTCTCAATCAATGCTGCCTCAGTTGGAAACATATTGGGAAGTAGGCAAGTAAGTTCATGAAAACGATCGGTGTAGGCTAAACAATCAGCACCGACCATTGAGTGACTCCAGAATTCCTCCTGAAGTTTTTGGATTTCAGTGATTGGGCAGTACTCTGACATAATCAGAGTTTTGAATTCATTCCAGCCCATAGAATCAACTGTAACAGAACCCAAAGTTTTAGCCTGGGTATTCCACCAGGTAAGAGCTGATTCTTTCAAAGAACAGGCAGCATAAGACACCTTATGCTCCTCCAGACACTGGCTGATTTTCAGTTTTGTTTCCATCTCCTCGATCCACCTAAGGAGTCCAGCCGCTCCTTCCCTACCTGTGAAAGTAGGTGGGTTACAGGAAGCAAAGTATTTATACGTACATCCCTGTCGTGGTGGATCAGAGAGCAGTAGTAGTTGTGCCTGTGGTATGAACAGTTTCAACGTGTCCACCTGTGGCATTATGTTCCACATGACCAGACCCAGAAGTGACATGTGGCTGTGGTGGTATTACAATGCCAGCAGCCGATAACTGTTCCTTTACGATTCGGGCATAGCTGCTTCATTCAATACCGACCCACTAGGAGCTGCCATTGGTGTCGGGTTTGGGTCCTGGTTCACCAGAGGAACGGTATTTGTTTCAGAAACAGGTGGTGGAACTGGATTCGGTTCAGGGGGAGTAATATTCTCGGTAGCTTTCTTAGCTGGACGACCTCTTTTCGGAGCCATAGTTCTGCTCACATGCAGACAAACTCAGGTCAGTTCAAGAATATTAAAGATATAACCCTTTTTAATCACATAACTCAACCATGTTCAGACATGCTGACAATTTCATGTTGAAATGTGATCATTCAAGTATTCAAGTATAACTATATTGAAAAGATCCAGATACGTTCTCAGTTCACACTAGTCATTCAGATATTCATAGTTATACTTAGTCATGTTATTTTAAAACATGTGTAGAGTATAACCCAACTCATTGCCTCGCAATACATGTTTTTAGAGATATGTTCATACAGGACTAGGATATGTTCTCACACAAGTCCTCTGATATGTTCTCAGTTCATGTACTAGATATGTTCTCACACACAACAGATATGTTCACGTGTTCTCGTACAGTATGGCTCTCGTACTGTACTTTAGTTACAGATATGTTCTCATTAGATATGTTCTCGTTCACATTACAGATACGTTCTTGTTCAGATATGTTCTCGTACAGTATGGCTCTCGTACTGTACTTTAGTTAATATATTCGCATACAGTATGGCTCTCGTACTGTATATCAGCGCAATATATTTTCAGTTAGATATATTTGCATACAGTATTGCTCTCGTACTGTATTTTCGCACAATATATATATTTTTAGTTCGACATATTCGCATACAGTATGGCTCTCGTACTGTATATCAGCGCAATATGTTTTCAGTTAGATACGTTCTCATACTGATATGTTCATAGATACGTTCTCATACTGATATAGATATAGTGTTCACATAACATACAACAGATATACAGAAACAAACGTTTGATTAAAACAACACTGTTATTATAGAACCATAAAGTTTATGATACAAAGAGTGCCCTCATAATATATCCATACAAACAACCTATCCGTCTATGAGATGTACAATGAAAATCCCAAAAATGTGGGTCAACTGATCTGACTTACCGTAAGAAATACGGTAAACAGGCTAGCACTATAGCTATAGTAGCAAGTATTATAGCTAACCAGATAAGTCTAGCCTCGGTGCTCAGCGTACCGAGCATCCAGATCAGTCCCTGCAGCCTTTCCCCAAAGGCTGCCACCCGCTGCTTACATGCAGCAATCATCTCCCTCCACCAGGTCCTCCGAAGGCGATCCTCAATGGTCGCCCTCCAGGCTAGGGTGTCCGCACCCTGAGTAGTCACCTGCTCCATAAGAGCCAGGTGAGACGTGAGAATCTCCAACACCGTGTTACGGGTGTCCTCCATCGTGGCATGGTGCTGCTGCAGATCCTGTCGGAGGCCCAGCAGGTCCTGAGAGACCTGCTGTACCTGAGCCCGAAGCTCAGCCTGGTGGGAGGATTCTCCCACCTCGTATACTGGTGCTGGCTCGTCCCGTGGAGCCATAGGGCGTCGTGGAGGTAGCCCCGTGGTTTTGCGGGCCTGGCCCCGCATACGCCTGAGCCCGTCCCATGCCGGGGCTCTGTGTGGTGAGGAGCTCTGCCTCCTCATGGCCGAAGCGTCGGCCAGCGGTGAGTGGGGTGGACTGTGCACCGGTGGGGATCCCGGTGGTGGTGGTGGTATGAACGGAGATCCGGGCGGTAGTGGTGGTACAAAAGGAGATCCGGGTGGTGTAGCTGGTAGCTGTGGTCCCACCTGAGATGATACAGAAGACGCATGAGATGGTACTGCACCCGAGCTCGATCCCGAGCTGTCACTGGGTGTGTCGTCAAGGATGATGTAAGGGAATCTCTGGTAAATATAGTTTTCTCCCGGGTTCGCCATTGCTGAATAAACAAAGTTCTAGATCAGTATCATGAAATAAACATTGAATAATAATATTCAATACAAACATGATATGATATCTCTTCCTATCTCAAAGCAACTATTAGTCTTTAGAATTGTTATAGTTCAGCTTGGATTGACTTAAACTAGAATGCACACGTGTTGCAAATTTCAGTTACGCTGGCCACTCATAATTGAAATTTGTACCACCTGATTACCCTGGCTTAATTCAACACAAGTTTTGTTTGATATTAATGTTCGGTGCTCTCTGTGTAACTATACGAGCCTATGGTTATAGTCTAGGTCTCTAAGTCAACCTAATTCTCTATAACCTGTGGCTCTGATACCACCCTGTCACACCCCCACCTCTCGTCACCTGAGAATGATGTCATCAAAAGGGTAGCGGAAGCATAGTGGTGATGTCTCAGAGCATGAGGGGTGACTTACTTGATCCGGTATCATCATAGCACACAGATTACGAAAAGTAAAACTTACATTACAAGGTTCGTGGTTACAAATATTATTACAGTTTATACATATTACAATTTATTTAATTACAGTTGTTGCTAGTGCTGTGAGTGCATCCTCACCGTTGTCCTTGATTGCCTGCAAAAGTTTTAGTTTCGAAAACATCAGCACAAAGCTGGTGAGTTCATACAGTTTAGTTAAATCATATGATATGACAGTTAAATTCAAATACATGTTCACAGTTCCGGATAACCATGGGACCCGTATCTAGTTCCTTTCGGACGATATGTTCAGTTCTCGATATTACCCGTCGGTACATATCTTATTGCCTCATTATCTTAATGTCTATCACACCATTAAGAAGTTCAGGAAACAGATAACAAACATTCACACCAGGGGAGATGCAATCCTCCCAGTGAATGGGGTGTCAACCGATAGTACTATCAATGTTTTCTGCTCGGCCACACATGGGTTCACTCGATACAGTTCAAGAATGAGGACTTTGATATCATGATAGAGATACTAACGGCAACAATCCCATGAAATCCACAAATTCAGTTAATCACATGAAATCACGCAGATAACAGTGACACATATCATATGATCAAGAAAAGTTTAGCAGTTATACCCCGATGTTTATACAACATTAAAAGAACAGGGGTGGTACGAAACTCACGTGATGATATAAGGTAGCAAAATCTCTCAAATCTAACAACAAAGAGATGATTCTGCATTTAATTATATTTAATAAGTTATTTATGTTCTAGTTTACTGATTAGATCTTTCTGAACGTTCAATGTCAAAGACATTGCTTAATAAATCATCAACTCGATATTAATTATATAATTAATTAATTTAATATTATATCATACAATGTATGATAATGTAGGAACCTACATTGCATTAGATTCCTAATACAAAGTTGATGACTCTCTTGATTAATCTAAATAATCTCGGATTAATCAAATAGTTAATATTGTTGATTATAATACTAAGACAATTTTTAGATGATTTAATGGCTTAGAAATGATTAATCCTTGTTATTGATTACCCAAATATCATGAAATATCACAATGTAGCATCAGAATAGGTGAAATAACCAGATTTAACATACTAATCTGACTGTTATCACAAACATCAGATAATCATTCCAATGAGTATGTTAATGACTATGATTAGTTTGAAACACTTGGATTTAACCTTTGCATTTCAAAGATTAATCAAACTAATCACCTACATTGTCATAATCAAATGGTTTACACCATTATAATCATAGGTATGATTTCATGCAAACCGGGCATCACAACGGATCGAAACAAGGATTTAACCGTTAGAACTTCGTGTTCTTCGTTTATAATCAATCCTAGCCATCATCTAGGCAATAATCAACAATCCTAACTATCTCATTACGTTCAAAATCAAGATCTAATCAATCAAAATCAAACTAGAAGGTTAAAACGAACCGTTACCTGTTCTGACGAATTCCTGCGGGTAAAACAACGATCAGGACTTGTATATATGATCCGTGGGATGATCCAGATGTTTGAGGAGCTTTAAAATGAAGATTGAAGGTGAAAATATGAAGAAATGGCGTCTGGAGGTCGAGAAATGGCGTTTGTTTCAAGTTTCTACGCAATCTGATCGTTTAATAGAGTTTTAGCCGACATAGTGCCTGGGCGCATAGCCTGGCTCTGGAGGGTTGGGAGTTAGGCTATGCGCCTAGCGTGTTTTTCTTCCAATATTTGATTTAAACTTCGTTTCGCGATTCCGGGAGCATACGAACTCCGTTTTGCGCACGGTTTTCGCCCACGTTCATCATTTTTCACATACTATCAATCCCCAATAACAAAAGTTACTAAATCCTCGTGGATTTCAAGCACGACCAAATGTGCTCACATCATTACTGCCGAATTCTTCGTACGCAACTGTCACAATTTTACCCTCCTCCTTATATACCAAATATACAGAACCATTGTTTGACCCGTTAAGATGACAAACTTTCATATCCAACAATTTCCTCTCTAAGTTTGGTATCTTAACGTACTAAACTTCAGATTGCGAGACCGCATCCGGGTGGCCAATCTCGAACTATTTGAGCCTTCCTTTTCTTGAATGGTAAGTCGTTATTTGTGACAACCGATACCAGATCGCTCGGCAAGAATCCGTACGGCATGTGTACTTACATCTAAACTATGTGAAAAACAGTGTGTGATAACAATTCAGTGAGAAAACAATGTAGGTTAAATCATAACGATGTGAAAACAGTTAGGTATAGTTGAGCCCGTCTGTGAGAATGTTCAATTCAAAACAACAAATCAGTATCGCTTACGAATGATGAACTGACAATGTGTTTATGTGGGTGACGATTCACACAAACATATCTATGGGTTTAATGTTCTGAACGGCAACTGGAAAATAGGAAACCAAATCTATAAAAATGAAACGTACGATCGTATTCGTACAGTTAGCGCTCTGTACGAAAACACACGTAAGTTACGTTTTCTGACGAAACGTAGAAAATAAACGATTACGAACCTTAAAATAATGAAAATAAAATAAAAATAAGAGTTATTAGGAATTAATAGCTAAAAGAAATTAATAAAACTATTTTTATAAAGCTATACGTAATTAACGTTACTTTATGAGAAATCGTAATTTAACGCGACCGATCAAGACTGAACACGCGAATAAACGACCGGGGTATAAAAACCCATTTATCCTCACTTTCTCCTTCATAATCAGTTGGCCACACTCTCTCTACCCCCAAGATCTCTTTCTCTCTCTAAACTCTCTCTCTAGAACTCCATAGCAAGTTACCTCAAACCTTCACCAAATTTAATGATTTCGGTGTATAAACGCCCTCTCAACGAGTAGACCCGAAAGTATAGAGAATCGGAGCTCCAAACAACAAGAACCTAGGTAAAACCAAGCATGAAGTTCGGTATTTTCGGGGTTTTCTAAAACCAAGCACCTACGATCTTATAGCTCGGTTTTTAGCCATGAAACTTCATTAGATTTACAGGAAACTGAGTTTACCATGTTTGAATAACACCCACATGAAGATGTGGATCAATTGGAGGTAGTATCGATGGATGAGCAAGGCAATATCGATGGATGAACACAACACCATTAGTATCGATGATGTTCAGATTTTCCAGCCAACTCTTTTGTCGATATTGTCAAGATCGAAGACCCTTAGTTTCGACCACCCTTCGATATTAGCAGTTTCGACTAGTCCCAAGGGGTTTGTCATAGGAAACCGTCGATATTATAAATATCGGTGGCTTGGAGGGTCGACATTAACCAACCTTTTCGATATTGCTAGGGTCGGGAAGGGTTAAGGGTTAATGGAACCGGGATCGATGTTGGCTGATGTGTTGTGAAACACATCTGTTTTTCCATTTGTTTTGTTCAAGTTTTTGTACAGTTTTGTTTGTTTTTGTAATCGATTTAGCTGGTGCTTCACATTTCTGTAATTTGATGCTTGCATGTCATAAACACGTATATTTGGTGTAAAATATCAAGAAAATGAGCTCACGGTTGGACGAGAACAGACCCAAGAACAAAAGAAGAAAATTTGGAAATTTGGTGTTGTTGCGTAGCGCGACCGGTGGAAAAGTCCAAAGTGCCCTTTTTAATGATTACGGGTGGACCCCATTAATTTGTCGGGTAGCGAGATCCCTCGCGTAGCGCGAGGGGATTTTAAGGTTCCGTCGCGGTACGCGACGCGGGGGAAAAATCAGAAAATCGAGTTTGTTCGATTAAAAACGGCTGTGAAGGAACATTTAGGGCATCACGTGATTACAGACGATCTGGAGGCGACAGGGGAGGCGATTGGAAGAGTTAGAAGGCAAGGATTGGAATTTGGAAGCCCTAGGATTCACAATCAAGGGTGTACAACTTTCGGTTTTTGGTTTCTTCTTGTTTTCCTTTGGATGAACATGTTTTCTTTTCAGTATTGGATTGTATCTTTTGCCGTTTATGAAATGATTATGGGCTAGACCCTTAGAACTACCTAGGTTAGATGATTATGCATGTTGATTAATGGTTTAATTCGGTTTTGGAACATATTGATGTGATTGATTTATGATTTAAAGACTTGGTTTAGAATATTGGATGTGTATGTGTATTTTTGATTGTCTTATGATTAATTTCTCACTCCTCATGAGTCTTGATGATTGTCTGTCATATAATAGGCTCATGCTAGGTCAATGACTGTGTGTTTTTGATTAATGGATGAATTATTGTGATCAGGTAATTCATAGGAGTGTTTTATTATGATTTAGACGATTAAGATGTGCAACCAACTTTAATAGCCGTGAGGTGAGAAGTTGTCAATAAGTCTTGGTTGTTAGATTGCTAGGTTAGAGGCTTCGTGAGAAGATCGGTCTAGTTCTTCTATCAAACCTTGTTCATTGAATCCAATAGGAAATTCCAAGTTACCCCGTGCATTTAGGTGTCTTAAAACTGTCAAGCCGTGAGGTAGATAGTTTGTTAGATTTTATCTTATGTGTATTGAGACGATCACGCTGTGAAGTAGATTGTCTAGCGGGTATTTCATAAGTGGTTTGTCAAACCCCCACCCCTCGTCACCTCGTGTCTAGCCTGATGTCACTGAACCGGTTGCGGAAGCATAGTGGTGATGTCTCCGAGGTGAGGGGTGACTTACTTGATCCGATATCACAAGCACACAGATTAACTTAAAATAAATACATTACAGGGTTTGTTATTACAATTTACATTACAATGTTAAGTTATTTAACTACAAGTTTGTGAAGTGCATTCTCCCCGGGAGTCATGGTCTAGCTGCAAAAATGTTTGATTTGAAAACGTCAGCACAAAGCTGGTGAGTTCGACAGTTCAATTTAAAAAAATATGATAAGATAAACATGTTCTCAAAAGTTCAGTTCCGGATAACCATGGGACCCGTATCTAGTTCCTTTCGGACGTCTAGTCTGTTCTCAAGATATTACCCGTCGGTACATATCTTAGTGCCTCATTGTCTTAATGTCTATCATACCATTAAGAAGTTCAGGAAACAGATAACAAACATTCACACAAGGGGAGATGCAATCCTCCCAGCGAATGGGGTGTCAACCAATAGTACTATCAATGTTTTCTGTTCGGCCACACATGGGTTCACTAGATACAGTTCAAGAATGAGGACTTTTAGTTCCATGATAGAGTTCAGTTCTACAGGAAAAATCCCATGAAATCCCACAAAAATCACATGAAATCACACAGATATCATTGATGCATATCATATGTTCAGACAACAATTTACAGAGTTACCCCGATGTTTATAAAGCATTAAAAAGAAAAGGGGTTGTACGAAACTCACCTGATGATATATAGGTAGCAAAATATCTCGAAGCTGATGACAAAGAGATGATTCTGCATTTAGTTATATTTTATGAATTATTTATGTTCTAGTTTACTGATTAGATCTTTCTGAACGTTCAATGTCAAAGACATTGCTTAGTAAGTCATCAAACCGTTGTTAAATGTTTAATTGCTTAATTTAGTATTATATCATACAATGTATGATAATGTAGGAACCTACATTGCATTAGATTCCTAATACAAGGTTGATGACACTCTTGATTAATCAGAATAATCCCGGATTAACCAAATAGTTAATGTTGTTGATTATGATACTGTAACAGTTTCTAGATAATTTAATGGCTTAGGAATGATCAATCCTTGTTATTGATTATCCAAATATCATGAGATATCACAATGTAGCATCAGAATAGCTGTAATAACCAAGTTTAACATACTAATCTGACTGTTATCACAAACATCAGATAATCGTTTCAATGAGTATGTTAATGATCGTGATTAGTTTGAAACACTTGGATTTAACCTTGCATTTCAAGGATTAACCCAACTAATCACCTACATTGTTATAATCAAATGGATTAAACCGTTATAATCATGGGTATGGTTTCATGCAAATCGGGCATCACAACGGATCAAAACAAGGATTTAACCGTTAAAACTTCATGTTCTTTGTTTATAATCAATCCTAGCCATCATCTAGGCAATAATCAACAATCCTAACTATGTCATTATGTTCAAAATCAAGATCTAATCAATCAAAATCGAACTAGAAGGTTTAAACGGATCATTACCTAATCTGACGGATATCTGCGGCTAAAATAACGATCAGAACTTGTAAACACGTTCACGGGTGCAATCGGTGGAGTCTGGCAGCTTCAGAAGGGGTTTAGATGGTGTATGTGGGTGTTTGTTCGCCTGGAAATGAAGCAGAAGCGAAGAAGAAGAAGAAATATTTCTTCTTCATGCAATCTGATAAAGATAAGCAACTTATTCCACCGCCACATCCGTCGCGTACCGCGACCAGAAGCCAAAAGGGGCTTCGCGTACCGCGACGATTTCCGGAGGAATCTTGGGTATTTTGCTCCATCGCGTACCGCGGAGGACTCTCAAGCCCACCTCCGCGTACCGCGACGAGCCCATTCGATCAACACTTAGAAATTTTTCTTCGTTTTTTGGATTTCGGGCAATCCAGGACTCTGTTTTGTGCACGGTTTTCACCCACGTTCATCATTTCTCGTCTATTATCAACCTGTAACAATTACAAACATTAGAACAACGTCGATTTCTAGAACGATCAAATGTGCCCACGTCATTGATGATGAAATTCTCGTATGCAACTGTCACAGTCTCCTCCTGTTAGAGAAATTTCGTCCCGAAATTTAGTGAATACTTACACTATGACAATTATTATGAGAATAAATGTGGGTACTTTGATTTCATTTGATCTTCACGTTCCCAAGTATATTCAGGTCCACGTTGCGAGTTCCATCGCACTTTAACGATTGGTATGCGGCTACGTTTCAGCACTTTCATTTCTCGATCCATTACCTCTACTGGTTCTTCACTGAACTGAAGTTTTTCATCAATATGAATCTCTTCGAGAGGTACGATCAATGATTCATCAGTTAGACACTTCTTCAGATTGGATACGTGAAAAACATCGTGAATGTTACTAAGTTCAGGAGGTAACTCAAGTCTGTAGGCCACAGATCCAATTCGCTCAAGAATTTTGAATGGCCCTACAAATCTTGGTGAAAGTTTACCTCTTTTTCCGAATCTGAAAATGCCTTTCCAAGGTGACACTTTTAACATTACCCGATCACCTATTTGGAATTCTAATGGTCTATGACGATTATCAGCATAACTCTTTTGACGATCACGAACAGCTTTAATTCGTTCCTGAATGAGAGCGATCTTATCAGTTGTTTCTTGAATAAATTCTGGGCCGATGATTTGGTTTTCACCTACCTCTGACCAACAGATAGGTGATCTACACTTGCGTCCGTAAAGTGCTTCGAATGGAGCGCATTGAATACTGGTATGGTAGCTGTTATTGTATGAGAATTCAACAAGTGGAAGATGAATATCCCAGCTACCTCCAAAATCAATCACACCGCTTCTGAGCATGTCTTCAAGAGTTTGATTTGTTCGTTCAGTCTGCGCGTCAGTTTGTGGATGATAAGCTGTGCTCATATTGATTTGCGTGCCCAGAGCATTCTGAAGAGTTTGCCAAAATCGTGACATAAATCGACTATCTCTGTCAGAAATGATAGAGATCGGTACTCCATGTCGAGACACAATCTCATTAACATAGAGTTTAGCGAGTCGATCCATAGAATAATCCTCTCGGATGGGTAAGAAATGCGCAGATTTAGTAAGGCGATCAACGATAACCCATATAGAGTCGTGATTACGCGATGTTCTGGGTACTTTAGTGATGAAATCCATAGAGATCTGATCCCATTTCCACATGGGAATCTCAGGTTGTTGTAATAACCCAGAAGGTCGTTGATGTTCAGCTTTAACTTTGAGACATGTTAGACATCGATCCACGTATTCAGCTATGTGTTTCTTCATTCCAGGCCACCAGTAAAAGTCCTTGAGATCTTTATACATTTTATCAGCACCTGGATGAATAGAATACCTAGATTTGTGCGCCTCATCCAAGATAACTGTTTGAGAGTTACCGAATAAAGGAACCCACATTCGGTCTTTGAAATACAACAGTCCATCGTCTTTGGTATCGAGTTTCTTATCTAATCCCCTCAGTCCCTCAGCAGAATAGTTCGTTGCTTGTAAAGCTTGTTGCTGAGCGTCTTTGATTTGAGGAATTAGACTGGTTTGAATAGTCATACCTAACGCTTTCATGCGTAAAGGCTTGACTCGTTCCTTGCGACTTAAGGCATCGGCTACGACATTCGCTTTACCTGGGTGATAACGAATTTCACAGTCATAGTCGTTTAGAAGTTCAACCCATCGCCTCTGTCGCATGTTCAACATTTTCTGATCTAGAATGTGTTGGAGGATTTTGTGATCAGTGTATATAATACACTTAGTTCCGTATAGATAATGTCTCCAAATCTTAAGTGCAAACACCACTGCACCAAGTTCTAGATCATGTGTGGTATAGTTCTTCTCATGTACTTTCAGTTGTCGAGAAGCATAAGCAATTACCTTATCCTTCTGCATTAGGACACACCCAAGACCTTGACGAGAAGCATCACAATAAACTGTGAAATTATCAGTACCTTCCGGTAATGCCAAGATAGGTGCGTTGCAGAGTTTGTGTTTCAACAGTTGGAACGCCTCCTCCTGTTGAGAATCCCATATAAACGGTTGATTTTTCTGTGTCAATGTGGTCAGTGGCAAGGCTATCTTTGAAAAGTTCTTGATAAACCGGCGATAATAACCTGCCAATCCCAAGAATTGACGTATTTCAGTCGGGGTTCATGGTGCCTCCCATTGTTTCACCGCCTGAATCTTACTGGGATCCACTTGAATACCGTTTTGATTTACTACATGACCAAGAAATTGAACTTCTCGTAACCAGATATTACACTTGGAGAACTTAGCATATAATTTTTCTAGTGCCAAAAGTTCTAGGATTAATTTCAAGTGTTGAGCATGTTCATGTTGGTTCCGAGAATAAATGAGAATATCATCAATAAACACAATCACAAATTTATCCAGATAAGGTCTACATACCCGATTTATCAGATCCATGAAAACTGCTGGTGCATTTGTTAAACCAAACGGCATTACTAGAAATTCGTAATGTCCGTATCGGGGTCGGAAAGCAGTTTTTGGAACGTCATCATCATGTATACGCAACTGATGGTATCCGGATCTTAAATCGATTTTTGAGAAGTAAGTATCACCTTGTAGTTGATCAAACAGATCATCGATACGAGGTAGTGGATAACAGTTTTTGATTGTCAGTTTATTGAGTTCCCGATAGTCAATGCACATTCTGAATGAACCATCCTTCTTTTTCACAAAAAGAATTGGTGCTCCCCATGGTGAGAAACTAGGTCTGATAAAACCTTTGTCTAACAGTTCTTGTAATTGACCTGAAAGTTCTTGCATTTCTGATGGTGCAAGCCGATACGGGGCTTTAGCAACAGGTGCTGCACCTGGAATCAAGTCAATCCGAAATTCAACTTGTCTCACTGGGGGTAATCCTGAGATATCCTCAGGAAATACTTCAGGAAAATATTTGACTACTGGGATGTCTGTGATTTGTTTGGGTGAAGAATTGTGCTCAGTCAAGTGTGCCAGAAAAGCATAACAGCCCTTCCTTAAGAATTTCTGAGCTCGCATACAAGATATGATACCAAGTCTTCTACCAGCTCGTTCTCCTTGAACTACCAGTGTATTACCGTTAGGTAATGGAATACGGATCACCTTGTTTTGACAGACAACTTCCGCTTGGTTATCAGAAAGCCAGTCCATACCAACAACGACATCAAAGCTCCCAAGCTCAATAGGAAGTAAATTGATATTGAAAAGATGATCATTCAAATTCAAGGGACATCCTTGAATAACACTGTTAGTTTTGATTAACTTGCCATTAGCAAGTTCAATAACATAAGGAGTTTCTAGATCTACCGTAGGCAATGAAATTAATGATGCAAATTCAGAAGAGATAAAGCTCTTATCTGCTCCTGTGTCAAACAGAACTGATGCGTATAGATTATTAAGAAGAAACGTACCAGTGACAATGTTCGCATCATGTCTTGCATCGGTAGCACCAATCTGAAAAGCTCTCCCCTAGCTTCATTTCCCGGATTGGTGTTATTGTTTGGACAGTTTCGCATGAGATGGTCAGGGCTTCCACATTTGTAACATGACCGGTTGGTTTGAGTGGTTTGTCGTGGTGCTTGGTTTGGTGTTTGAGCAGGAAAGTTGCAATATTTAGCATAATGTCCAACTCGGTTACAGTTCAGACAAACAGGACATGGTCTCGTGTGATGGAGTGGACACTTATTGCATTTGGGCGCCTGCCCAGTATAAGCTTTCCTCTCAGGAATAGCAGCACCATAGTTTTTCACAGTTGGCTTGCTCTGGGTGATCTCAGCCGGAGTCTTAGCCTTGGTTTTGCCAAACCACTTTCGTTTGGTACCTTTCGACACATTTGAGGTACCGACATCACTACGACTGTAAGCCATCTGAGATTTCAAAGACAGAGTACCACTCCTTACCGCCTCATTGGTAAGCTTAGTGGTCAAAAGAATCGTATGTTTCAGAGTTGTAGGTTCAGCAGCAGTCACCATTCCCTGAATCTGGGGAATCAAACCCTTAATGTACTTCTCGATTAGAGCGGCTTCCGTAGGAAACATATCGGGAAGTAAACAAGTAAGTTCATGAAACCGATCGGTGTAAGCCAGACAATCAGCACCGATCATAGAGTGATTCCAGAATTCCTCCTGGAGTTTTTGAATTTCAGTGATTGGGCAGTATTCTGATCTAATCAGAGTTTTGAAATCATTCCAGCCCATCGAATCAACTGTAGCTGAACCCAAAGTCTTGGCCTGGGTATGCCACCAGGTCAAAGCTAAGTCTTTCAAAGAACAGGCAGCATAAGACACCTTATGCTCCTCAAAACACTCACTAATTTTGAGTTTGGTTTCCATCTCCTCAATCCACCTTAAAAGACCAGACGCTTCTTCCTTGCCCGTAAAAGTAGGAGGGTTGCAAGAAGCAAAGTACTTATACGTACACCCTTGCTGTGGTGGATCAGGAACAGTTGTTTTTGTGTTTGTTGCACCGGTGGTAGTATGAGTTTCGACGTGACCACCAGTAGCATTATGTTCAGCATGATCATGTTCCCCACCAGAACCTGCGGTGATATGTGGTTGGTGTTGTGTCAGAACACCACAAGCAGATAATTGTTCACGTACAATTCGTGCTATCATAGCCTCATTTGTTTCAGATCCGCTTGTACCAGCAGGTGGCACAGTGCTTGCTCCAGGGTTCACTGGCGGAGCAGTATTTGTTTCCAAGTTCCCAGGTGGAACTACGTTCACTTCCGGATTAACATGTGGATCCGGATTCGATTCAACATTCACAGGTGGGATTTGATTTTGTTCAGGGTTTGTAATGTTCTGAGCAGCTTTCTTAGCTGGTCGACCTCTTTTAGGAGCCATTAATCTGCTAACAAGCAGACAATTTCAGGTCAGTTTAAGAACATTAAAAATATAACCCGTTCCATCACATAAGTTCAATCATATTCAGTCACACTGAAAATTTCATATTGAAATGTGATTATAAAGAATACAATATAACTACATGAATTTAGTCCAGACATGTTCACATTACACACAGATCACACAAATATTCGTAGTTATACTTAGTCCTGTTATTTCAAAAACATGTTAGAGTCTTACCCAGCTCCTTGCATTGCAACACATGTTTTTAGAGATATGTTCATACAGAACTAGAATATGTTCTCATACAAGTTCTCTGATATGTTCTCAGTTCATGCACTAAGTTCTCATAACAACAATAGATATGTTTTCGTTTAGATATGTTCTCGTACAGTATGGCTCTCGTACTGTACTTTAGTAACAGACATGTTCACAATTAGATACGTTCACATTTAGACATGTTCTCGTACAGTATGGCTCTCGTACTGTACTTTAATAACAGATATGTTCGCATACAGTATTGCTCCCGTACTGTATTTCAGCAAAATATATGTTTTTAGTTCAATATAATCGCATACAGTATTGTTCCCGTACTGTATTTCAGCGAAATATATATTTTAGTTCAATATATTCGCATACAGTATTGATCCCGTACTGTATTTCAGCGAAATATATATTTAGTTCAACATATTCGCATACAGTATTGTTCCCATACTGTATTTCAGCGAAATATATATTTTTAGTTCGATATATTCGCATACAGTTATGTTCTCACACAAAAAAATTAATTATAGTTCACACACATAGTTCATTATACAGACAGATATACAAAACACCCATATTATTACACTATCATAGTTTCATACATTACAAAGTTTTAATACAAGAACTATCAAAAACAATACATTAATACTAACTACCAGGGATCCATTTCGCAATCAAAACTTCCCATCCACATCACACACTAACAACCTATTCGTCTGTACATAAGATGTCCCAAACAGAACCACATGAGCATACTTATCGTAAAAAGTACGATAAGCAGGAAACACCATAGCCACTGCCGCCATGATCACGCCCAAAACTATCATCTTAGTCTCAAAACTGGCCATCCCAAGCCAAATCAGAAACTCTCTCACCCTCTCCACTCCTGTCCTCAACAACTCAACCTGCCGCCAAAAGGTAGCAATAATCCTCCGCACCCACGTCCTACGCAATCGCTCCTCAACCGAAGTCCTCCATGCCTGCGTGTCTGCCTCCAATGTGTTCACTCGATCTATAATGGTCAAGTGAGAAGTCAAAATCTCTAAAACAGTGCTACGGGTATCGTCTATCATAGCACTCTGCTGCTGTATATCCTGACGCATCCCTTGCAGATCATGAGTGACCTGCTGTAACTAGGATCTCCACTCAGCTTGGTGGGAGGATTCTCCCACCTCATGTATAGTCGGTGGCTCATCTCGGGGAGCCATCTGACGTCTCGGGGAAGGCATGTCGTCTTGCGAGCTTGGCCTCGCATCCGCCTCAACCCGTCCCACTCAGGGACTCTCCGTGAAGAGGAGTCCTGTCTCCTCTCAGCAGAAATATGAACTAAAGGTGAATGAGGTGGACTGGGTAGAATGGGGGCTGCTGGTGGTAGTACTGGTGATGGTGGTGGTGGTGTAACAGGTCTGGGGTCTGACGGTGTACGTGGTCCGGCAGGGGTCGCCTGTGAGGCTGCAGATGATGCCTCACTAGGACCTGAATCTGATCCTGCACTAGAGCTAGAGGTGTCATCCAACCTCAGATAGGGAAATCTCTGGTAAATATACTGCTCGGCTTCATCGGCCATCGCTGTACAATCAAAATCTCTAATCAGTATCATGAAGTAAATATTAAATAACAATATTTAACATAAACATGAACATGATATGATGCTTCTTCCTATCTCAGAACAACTATTTGTCTTTATAGTTATTAATGTTCTTCTTGAATTAAATTAAACTAGAACGCACACGTGTTGCAAATTTCAGTTATGCTGGCCACTCATAACTGGAATTTGTACCACCTGATTATCCTGGCTTAATTCAAAACAAGTTTTGTTCAATATTAATGTTCGGTGCTCTCTGTGTCACTATACGAGCCTATGGTTATAGTCTAGGTCTCTAAGTCAACCTAAATTCTATAACTTGTGGCTCTGATACCACCCTGTCACACCCCCACCCCTCGTCACCTCGTGTCTAGCCTGATGTCACTGAACCGGTTGCGGAAGCATAGTGGTGATGTCTCCGAGGTGAGGGGTGACTTACTTGATCCGATATCACAAGCACATAGATTAACTTAAAACAAATACATTACAGGGTTTGTTATTACAATTTACATTACAATGTTAACTTATTTAACTACAAGTTTGTGAAGTGCATTCTCCCCGGGAGTCATGGTCTACCTGCAAAAATGTTTGATTTGAAAACGTCAGCACAAAGCTGGTGAATTCGACAGTTCAATTTAAAACAATATGATATGATTAACATGTTCTCAAAAGTTCAGTTCCGGATAACCATGGGACCCGTATCTAGTTCCTTTCGGACGTCTAGTCTGTTCTCAAGATATTACCCGTCGGTACATATCTTAGTGCCTCATTGTCTTAATGTCGATCATACCATTAAGAAGTTCAGGAAACAGATAACAAACATTCACACAAGGGGAGATGCAATCCTCCCAGCGAATGGGGTGTTATCAATGTTTTCTGTTCGGCCACACATGGGTTCACTAGATACAGTTCAAGAATGAGGACTTTTAGTTCCATGATAGAGTTCAGTTCTACAGGCAAAATCCCATGAAATCCCACAAAAATCACATGAAATCACACAGATATCATTGATGCATATCATATGTTCAGACAACAATTTACAGAGTTACCCCGATGTTTATAAAACATTAAAAAGAAAAGGGGTTGTACGAAACTCACCTGATGATATATAGGTAGCAAAATATCTCGAAGCTGATGACAAAGAGATGATTCTGCATCTAGTTATATTTTATGAATTATATATGTTCTAGTTTACTGATTAGATCTTTCTGAACGTTCAATGTCAAAGACATTGCTTAGTAAGTCATCAAACCGTTGTTAAATGTTTAATTGCTTAATTTAGTATTATATCATACAATGTATGATAATGTAGGAACCTACATTGCATTAGATTCCTAATACAAGGTTGATGACACTCTTGATTAATCAGAATAATCCCAGATTAACCAAATAGTTAATGTTGTTGATTATGATACTGTAACAGTTTCTTGATAATTTAATGGCTTAGGAATGATCAATCATTGTTAATGATTATCCAAATATCATGAGATATCACAATGTAGCATCAGAATAGGTGTAATGACCAAGTTTAACATACTAATCTGACTGTTATCACAAACATCAGATAATCGTTCCAATGAGTATGTTAATGATCGTGATTAGTTTGAAACACTTGGATTTAACCTTGCATTTCAAGGATTAACCCAACTAATCACCTACATTGTTATAATCAAATGGATTAAACCGTTATAATCATGGGCATGGTTTCATGCAAATCGGGCATCACAACGGATCAAAACAAGGATTTAACCGTTAAAACTTCGTGTTCTTTGTTTATAATCAATCCTAGCCATCATCTAGGCAATAATCAACAATCCTAACTATGTCATTACGTTCAAAATCAAGATCTAATCAATCAAAATCAAACTAGAAGGTTTAAACGGATCATTACCTAATCTGACGGATATCTGCGGCTAAAATAACGATCAGAACTTGTAAACACGTTCACGGGTGCAATCGGTGGAGTCTGGCAGCTTCAGAAGGGGTTTAGATGGTGTATGTGGGTGTTTGTTCGCCTGGAAATGAAGCAGAAGCGAAGAAGAAGAAGAAATATTTCTTCTTCATGCAATCTGATAAAGATAAGCAACTTATTCCACCACCACATCCGTCGCGTACCGTGACCAGAAGCCAAAAGGGGCTTCGCGTACCGCGACGATTTCCGGAGGAATCTTGGGTATTTTGGTCCATCGCGTACCGCGGAGGACTCTCAAGCCCACCTCCGCGTACCGCGACGAGCCCATTCGATCAACACTTAGAATTTTTTCTTCGTTTTTTGGATTTCGGGCAATCCAGGACTCTGTTTTGTGCACGGTTTTCACCCACGTTCATCATTTCTCGTCTATTATCAACCTGTAACAATTACAAACATTAGAACAACGTCGATTTCTAGAACGATCAAATGTGCCCACGTCATTGATGATGAAATTCTCGTATGCAACTGTCACATGGTTGGATGTCCTGTGAGGGAAATCCATTTAACCGGTGGTTTAATAGCATTTAGGGATTTTAGTTGACTATCCTTGAGAAGGGTCGAGGGTGCTCTAAGTCTCCTTTGAGTTTAGTATTTTAAGATCCCGGTAGCATATCAGTTCCATTACCGATTGAACCTTGTCAAGCATGTATAGGATTCGAGCCTAGGTAGTGTTTTGTCCACCTGATTCTTTTCTCTATCCACCGTTTGTTCTCGTTTTAGTTTTTCATCCTTTTAATTCATTTTTAGTTACTAGTAAAACCCCCCTTTTGCAATATTAATTTAAGTTACATACATTTGTATAGATAAGTAATTGAGTCTTAGTTAGCATAGTCTATAGAGGTCCGTGGATTCGATATCCGGACTTGCTTTGCTCTGCTACACACGATAGGTACACTTGCCTGTCGGTTGCTTAGGTTTTAGAGAGTCTAGATTTATTACTTTATGTCTATTTTAGAGTTGGTTTTTAATTAGTTTGATAGCTAAGCTCCGTCGAAATCAAGTTTTTGGCGCCGTTGCCGGGGGACTTCTTAGTCGATTGTGCTTACTAGTTCTTGTTCTAATCTGTGCATATTTGTGTTTATTTTGTTTTCAATTTTATTTTATTTTATTTTGTTTTATTTCTTTTTGATTGGTTTTTGTTTGTTTGCAGGTTTGGTAGTGTATGCCACACTTACGTTCACACAGACCACTACCTGAGCTTTTATTGCCTTCAAGGAGCGATTCGCGGGACTTCTCTGAGGGTTCCACGAGCGAGGTAAGTGATTCTACTCCCATTTCTGCTGATTTTTCTGAGCATACACCACCTTCTTCCTCTAGTTCTTCTACTCATTCCAGTCCACGCTTGCTTTTTGTTCCACAAATGGCGGAGCGCCGCACTGTTCATCAGCTGGCCACTGCAGGTTTCACGGGGCTTAACAACCCCATTATACTGCCACCGATCCCGAATGAAAAATCATGGCAGATTCCTTCATATATCATGACCGCTTTTAATAATACTCAATTCAGCGGTCGTGATGATGAAGATGCACCTGTGCACCTTGCTCGGCTCACACGCATCTGTGGCACCTTTAATCTTCAAGGTGCCACCGAAGATGTGATTTTCATGCACCTGTTTCCCTTCTCTTTATCGGGGCGAGCAGCTACTTGGCTTGACTCTCATCCGCCAGGCACTTTTACCACTTGGGCTAGCCTCCGGGATGCTTTTCTTAAAAAGTACTTCCCACCTGCTAAGGCCGCCCGCCTGAGAGATGAGATCCATTCGTTCCGAATGGCCCCTGATGAGCCCTACTATCTTGCTTGGGAGAGGTTCCAAAACCTTCTAAGTCGATGGTCCCAGCATGGTTTGTCTGAATGGGCCCTCGTAGAGAAATTCTACAACGGGCTCACATATGAGACTCGTGCCAGATTTGACACTTCTGCAGGAGGCCACCTCATGGGTAAGAGGGATGTGGCTGAATGCAATGATTTATTTTAGAATTTTGCTCAGGCCGAGTATGAGTAGCGGTCTGCAAATAGGAATTCCACTCCTATTACTAGTTCTTCCTCCTCAACAAGAGGAATTCACCACGTTAATGTGGACACTAGTGTTGCTGCTTCTCTTGAGTCTTTAGCTAGGGATGTTAGGGATCTGAAGATGAGAGTAGACAGGTCTGAGATTTGCAGAGGTGGTCATGCCACCTCGGAGTGTTTAGTGGGCCAGGAACAAACCAATTTTGTAGGCGGGCAGGGCCGGTTTGGGCAGTCTTATAACCCCGGTTTGGGAAATCCTTCTATCCAAACCTATAGATCTTCCGGTAATCCCCCTGGTTTCCGTCATAGTTATCCTCAAAACCAGGGGCAGGGTCATCCTAGCGGTAGTGGTTCTGGTAGCACTTATGGTGGTGGTGGTAGTATGGGTAGGATAGAGGAGTTATTGACTCAGTTATTGGCAAAAGATGCCACTACACAAAAGATCCTACATGAACACGATGTTCTCCTCAAGAACCAGCAATCTGCGTTCTTGGATTTACAGCGAACGGTTGGTGACATGGCCAAGCGGTTGGATGAACAGCCCCAAGGCCAGTTCCCGGGTCAGCCCCAAACCAACCCAAACGCCCATGTTAAGGCGGTCACTACTTGTTCCGGAGGAGGTGGAGGAGAGAGATTCATACCACCGGTGTTGGTGGAAGTTGAGGAGAGTGAGAGAGTGGTTCCACCGATCGTGGTTGATGAAGAAGAACCAGTGGATAAGGAGATTGAGATGGAGAATCCTGGGTGGGTGCCCCCGAGGCTAGTCCCAGCAAGTACCGCACCTAACAGTGAGTCTCCCGTTGAGAAGCCGGCAGTTGGTAAGCCGGTCATGTTTAAACCCACATCGGAGATTGATCTTTTCCGTCTTCCTTACCCAGCGCGTTTAACTAATCAAAAACACGCTAAGGAATACGGGCACTTTCTGGACATGTTCAAACAACTCAAGATCAATCTCCCATTTATTGAAGCCCTTCAGCATATACCAAAATATGTCAAGTATCTCAAATAGTTGCTGAAGAGTAAGGATCGGTTGGGAGAGGTTGCCAACATCCCATTGAGCGCGGGGTGTTCCGCGGTGATTTTAAATAAGCTGCCTGAGAAGCTTTCAGATCCAGGAATGTTTACAATCCCATGTTTATTTGGGGATGATGTTACGAGGCACGCCTTGGCGGATTCAGGGGCTAGCATCAATCTGATGCCATATTCTCTATACGAGAAGCTAGCCCTTGGTGACTTGTCCCCCACACGCATGACCTTGTCATTGGCCGACCGATCGGTTAAATGTCCATGGGGAATTCTGAAGAATGTGTTAGTCAAAGTGGATAGGTTTGTGTTTCTCGTGGATTTTGTTGTGATGGATATGGAGGCGGACACGGCGGTTCCCATCATTCTTGGGCGCCCATTTTTGCGGACCGCCAAGGCTATCATAGATGTGTATGAAGGTAAGCTCACTTTTAGGGTGGGTGATGAGAATGTTTGTTTGAAGATAGCAAATTTCGTGAGCGCCGGTGGTGAGTTAGTCCATCAAGTGGATGGTGTGATTTTGGTGAGTGATGAATTAGGTATGAATGATGTCATGGGAGGAGGACCATGGGATGTTGGTGATCATGGTTCTGATTTGATGGCAAGAGAGGATGTTTCCCTTGATCCTCCCATTTGAGTTGAGTTTGAGTGAGCTCTTGAGTTAAACTCCCAAGTGTAGAGTTTGTAGAGTTAGTTGTTTTCTAATGTCTTTTGTGTGTTTTAATTTTTCGTTATTGTTTTTCGTTTTTCGTTTTCGTTTTTTTGTGTGTTTTTTTATGTGTTTTGCATGTTTTAAATCAATTTGATGCCATAAAGATGAATTGGAGCCACCAGTTATGTATTTCTTTAGCTTATAATGGTTTTAGGATAATTTGGTGTTTTTGGGGTGAAAATTTTGGCTAAGACATGAAAATTCCGGAAACTCTATGGAAAAATAACCCCGTCGCGTCACGCGACACCCACAGGCCCACCTGTCGCGCTACACTACAGATTTGGTCAAAGCGCGGGTCAAAATTTTGTCGCGCTACGCGACAACATTCTTGAATTCTGTCTCGGTACGCTACGGGTCCCTGAATGCTTAAAATGTTTAAAAACCCTAGTTTTCAAATTTTATCCCCAAATTACCTATCCTACACCGCGTTCACTACCATAGTTGGCTTTCTAATTTCATTCTTGTTGCATTGGATTGATATTTTTCAAATTGTTAGTTCTTAATTTTCTTTGGTTGTTTTGTGTTTTTCTTTGTTAATTTTAGTTAAATGGTAAGGTTGGTTTGTGGTTGGACTTAATCATGAATATCATTATTAGTATGTTTTGGACGTGTTGATGCTTGTTTGATCTTTGCTTTTTTAGATCTTATGTGATTGTTTGTAGCCTGCGAAGCAAATTTGTAGATTGTGGAGCTACATGGAAAGATTGGCACTCGATAGTCTTCTCTTCAACCAGCTAAGTCATTTTCAGTTTTTAGTTTTTCTTTTGGGTTTCCTTTTTCTCTACATTGGGGACAATGTAAAGTTTTAAGTGTGGGGATGGGAAACTTAGTTTAAATTTGTTTCAGTAGTTAGTTTTTGAATTTTAGTTTTAGTTTACTTAAGCTTTTGAGGTAAAAATTTGTCAAAAATTTTTTTTGAATTTTTGTTTTATTTATTTTTTCTACATCTTTAGTTTAGATCTTTCTTGTCCTTGTTTAAGTTGGTTGCAAAAGCATGATGGGAAATGATAGGAAAGTTGGGTTTTGTGGTTTCAGTCATGGTTAACTTGTTGGTTTGGGTTTTATGCTTTGGTTATGGGATGTGTAGGTAGGCTCAAATGGTTGTTTTTGTCCCGTAGGATTGGTTTAATTTTACTTAAATGCATGATTTTCATGGGAAACATCTTGGGATTCGGAATTAATGAAACTGTTTTCTAGTTATAAAGGAGTCTTTTCATAATAACATATTAGAGTTTTGAAAATCTGATTTTTGTTTGGCACATAGTTACTCTTTTTATGAGAATAAATCCGAGTCTTATGGCGCCTCCATTTCACCAAACAAGCTGAGTTAAAAAAAAAAGAAGTATAAAAGAAAAGAAGTTGGATTAAAAACTTATGTGTCACACGCCGGGTTGCAGCCTGGTTGAAACACCACGAAGTTAAATTCAATGGATTGAAAAATAAAAGAAAATGCTCACGCTTCCATCTGTTTCATTTATAAAAATATGATTTGAGAATTTTCTGGTTTGTTTACATGTGAAGATGATTTGAAGGCTAGAATCCACGATTGATTTGGTTTTGAATTTTCTAAGTGTGGGTCTAATGAGATGAAATGTGAAACATTAACATAATAAAACCATGATTAGGGGATTTGAATAATCAGTATGGGGTTAACAGGATAACAATACTTGCAATCTTTTCCAAAGCATTTAATTTTGAATTAATGAGTTTAATTGTGTAGAAACCATTTTACCTAGCTATGATCCTGGATTTTTTCATAAGCCTTTTTCAGGGACGAAAAAGAGATAAGAGTGGGGATGTGATGTGTTGTGAAACACATCTGTTTTTCCATTTGTTTTGTTCAAGTTTTTGTACAGTTTTGTTTGTTTTTGTAATCGATTTAGCTGGTGCTTCACATTTCTGTAATTTGATGCTTGCATGTCATAAACACGTATATTTGGTGTAAAAGATCAAGAAAATGAGCTCACGGTTGGACGAGAACAGACCCAAGAACAAAAGAAGAAAAATTTGGAAATTTGGTGTTGTCGCATAGCGCGAAGGGTATAGAAAACCCTGTCGCGTAGCGCGACAGGTGGAAAAGTCCAAAGTGCCCTTTTTAATGATTACGGGTTGACCCGATTAATTTGTCGGGTAGCGAGATCCCTAGCGTAACGCGAGGGGGTTTTAAGGTTCCGTCGCGGTACGCGACGCGAGGGAAAATTCAGAAAATCGAGTTTGTTCGATTAAAAACGGCTGTGAAGGAACATTTAGGGCATCACGCGATTACAGACGATCTGGAGGCGACAGGGGAGGCGATTGGAAGAGTTAGAAGGCAAGGATTGGCATTTGGAAGCCCTAGGATTCCCAATCAAGGGTGTACAACTTTCGGTTTTGGTTTCTTCGTGTTTTCCTTTGGATGAACATGTTTTCTTTACCGTTTATGAAATGATTATGGGCTAGACCCTTAGAACTACCTAGGTTAGATGATTATGCATGTTGAATAATGGTTTAATTCGGTTTTGGAACATATTGATGTGATTGATTTATGATTTAAAGACTTGGTTTAGAATATTGGATGTGTATGTGTATTTTTGATTGTCTTATGATTAATTTCTCACTCCTCATGAGTCTTGATGATTGTCTGTCATATAATAGGCGCATGCTAGGTCAATGACTGTGTGTTTTTGATTAATG
Organism: Mikania micrantha; assembly: GCA_009363875.1. Lineage (NCBI taxonomy): Eukaryota > Viridiplantae > Streptophyta > Magnoliopsida > Asterales > Asteraceae > Mikania > Mikania micrantha. The sequence goes on from CM018689.1 coordinate 14,942,437, forward strand.
GATGAATTATTGTGATCAGGTAATTCATATGAGTGTTTTATTATGATTTAGACGATTAAGATGTGCAACCAACTTTAATAACCGTGAGGTGAGAAGTTGTCAATAAGTCTTGGTTGTTAGATTGCTAGGTTAGAGGCTTCGTGAGAAGATCGGTCTAGTTCGTCTATCAAACCTTGTTCATTGAATCCAATAGGAAATTCCAAGTTACCCCGTGCATTTAGGTGTCTTAAAACTGTCAAGCCGTGAGGTAGATAGTTTGTTAGATTTTATCTTATGTGTATTGAGACGATCGCGCTGTGAAGTAGATTCTCTAGCGGGTATTTCATAAGTGGTTGGATGTCCTGTGAGGGAAATCCATTTAACCAGTGGTTTAACAGCTTTTAGGGATTTTAGTTGACTATCCTTGAGAAGGGTCGAGGGTGCTCTAAGTCTCCTTTGAGTTTAGTATTTTAAGATCCCGGTAGCATATCAGTTCCATTACCGATAGAACCTTGTCAAGCATGTATAGGATTCGAGCCTAGGTAGTGTTTTGTCCACCTGATTCTTTTCTTTGTCCACCGTTTGTTCTTATTTAAGTTTTTCATCCTTTTAATTCATTTTTAGTTACTAGTAAAACCCCCCTTTTGCAATATTAATTTAAGTTACATACATTTGTATAGATAAGTAATTGAGTCTAAGTTAGCATAGTCTATAGAGGTCCGTGGATTCGATATCCGGACTTGCTTTGCTCTGCTACACACGATAGGTACACTTGCCTGTCGGTAGCTTAAGTTTTAGAGAGTCTAGATTTATTACTTTGTGTCTATTTTAGAGTCGGTTTTTAGTTAGTTTGATAGCGAAGCTCCGTCGACATCATTGGCCATCGATACTGGCTTAGATTGTTGTCGATACTACTGCCATAACCTGTTCACGTGATTTAAAACAAGAATTAACTTAAATGTTCTAGGAACGAGGTTGTAATCTTGATGAGAACAACATAGTGTCGATGTGGGTTGGGGTAAGGTTGTTGACATCAACCGGTTTGAACTCCCCATCGATATTACCAAGTGAGCCATCGATATTAGCTATGGGACCCAATACTATCATTTAAAAACTTATATACACATTCAAGCAGGGTTTAATCATTAAAACATGGTTAAAATGGATTAAATGATTATAACTAAATTATATGTAGTTCAAGTAGCATAAGGGAATAATCAAGAGGTGTTAAACAAATTTACTACAAAGTTGATGAGATCTTTTCTAACCATTTTTGATAAACCATTTTCTAAACTCATTTAGTTTAGTCTTTTTAACATACTAATTGTGTTAACACATTTAAAATGATAATAGTCATTTTAAGTTGACATAAGGATAAAATACTAAGTTTTAACTTATAACCTAAGTTTTTACTTAGGAAATACTATGGTTTTCAAAGTAACACAATGTGTCAAGATTAAATTCAAGTTTAAAACATATGAACAAGAATACTAAAATATATTAATACTTAACCTAGTATTGGTTAACTGTTAGTGTATTACACTACAAGGAAACTAAGGCTAAACAAACAACAAGACTTATAAGTGTTAACCGACTTTAGGGTTAACTCACAAATCAACGATTTATACTTATAAGTTACACACAACTTGGAATCAAACACAGGGTCGTAAATACAATATCAAGAACAAAAAGTGAGCGCGTGCATTCAATTGAGTCTTAGTCAACCACTTCAACTACCAGGTGAGTTCACATGCCCCTTTTCTAATCTTTTGATTTTAAATTGCGGGGCTGAGAAACTTGCTAACTCTTTTACTTACTTAAAAACTTTAGTATATTATTCAAATATCATGTGATTTAGATAATAATGATTTATCTTTGTTATCATATTTTTATCCTATCATTATCATTATGTGTGCATGTGTGTGAATTAACATGTAAGACATAACAGGTATGATATCATGATAACATAACTTCATGATACCATCCCATCAAAATGAATGACACAATGCATCAATGCTAGATATCATATCAACAGGTTATAACACTGAGACAACAAGAGTGATGCTCCTAATAACATGATTTCATGATGACATCATTCACCACATTTATTAACACTGTTATAAGACGACCTCTTATAACACGTTGTTAAAATCATTGAGAATACATAACATTGAGATAACATTTGAGACGATCACTTGGGATATCAAGGATGACATCATGATAACATAGTTTCAAGATGTCATCCCCCACATATGCTAACATTGTATAATAAGACGAGATCTGATAAGACAATGTTAAAGACAAGGGATCATAGCATGGTGTTCATTTCATTTTGATTATACCATTAGAACATATCAAGGATGATGTCATGAAAACATAATTTCCTGATATCATCCAATCACTGAAATAACATAAGTGTATTTAAGTTGTGATCTTATAACACTTTGTTATTAACACTGAAGTGACATAGAGATAACACAAGAATGATACTCATTATAATATAATTTCATGATGATATTATTCACTACATTTGCTAACACTGTGTAATAAGACTAGTTATCATAACACTTTGTTAAGGACACTGAGTTAATTACAATTAGAGAACACATAACATCAACTAATTACTATTAAGCTTGTTTGTATTACATCACATCAATCATGTGTTCATGAGTTCATGTACAGTCGTAAGCCCCTTACAAGTAAATCGTTTACCATTAATTTAGTGCGACTAAACCGACGATAGCGTAGTGGTACCATAGGTTTGACAAACCGCGCGGCGAGTGAGGTTGGTACGTTAATCGTATTTCATCATCATTGGGCAGTATCGTATGACCGGTAACAGGGCTGCATCAGTCAGGTTTGGTAAACAACACATGGTGATATAAATCTTCAGACTCTGATTGTAATTGCACCCTTCGTCTCTGCTAGTGGGTAGACTGAGGAATTAACTTTCTCTCATGTCATAATACTCGTACAGATTCGTTGTGAAGGCACTGGGACACTAAATGGATAGGGGTAAATTGGAGGCATTGTGATCTGATTTCGAGAGGATCACAATGGCGTCCCATTTATGGCCTATCATTTCAATTGTGAGACACTTTTAGGAGTGACCTGACACTTCTAATTTCAGAAGTGAATTACAGTGAAACTCTAACATTAAGGAGATAATTAAAGAATAAATTTAATAAAAATCTATATCTTTCAAATATTAAGGGTTACCATAACTTAGTCATGGTGATTTATACCCTTCATCAATGTATTATCCTATATATGTATCATTGGGATACCGGATCATATGGGAATATCAGTCTGGATATCAAATGTGGAAACAAATTCATGTGAGAATGAAATGGGTATCTATAGTTGCAATACAGGTGGCATTGAGTTCAGTTAAGTGAGTGGTGGGGTGGCCGCTTCATTCGTGATACGTATGCCCTATATATAAGCGAGCTTAATTTGAATGATATACTATATGTAGGTGTAACTATGGAGAGTACATTGCTGTGTGATTAGACCATGTGAAATCAATAAGACTTGTGTGTGACACTATGACTTGTGAATGACAATTTCTCAAATGTTTTCAATTACTAAACTTATGAACTCACCAACCTAGTGTTGACTTCTTTAAATGCATGTTTTCTCAGGTGACGAACATGTTTAGTCACCAAGAATTTAGGACTTAAGCTAGAGGACTTTTAGAAGACTTAGCTTCATTTTGTGTTGTGCATATTTTTGAATGACAAAACCTTGAATCATTTTTTGGAAATCTTGTGCAGAGACAAGATAACTACTCAATGATTCTTTTTGATAGATTTACTTAGTTAAATTATGAACATGTATTGTGTAATCTAACTTTGTGATTCTATATCAATGTCATGTTAGCATTTCTCATTATATCTCATGTGCTATGTAAAAAATCTGATCACTATGATTATCAAACGATATCGCGCCCCGAGAACCTTCCGCCCGACGGGGAAGTCGATCCAGCCCGCCGGCTCGGGGTGTGACATTATCTCTCTGAAGTTTTGATTTATGTTCAAATTGATTCTTTGAACTGCTTTCTCCTCCTTCGAATGTAAATGCTCCAGGTTGCTCCTTTCTTTCTTTCAAGTTCTTGTAAAACCAATTCATTATATCTAGGTATTCATTATAAATAAGCATAAATTTATATGCTTTTCTTGAATTCAACCCCATATTTGCATCTAGCAAAACCCAGAAAACATTATTGTTTACCATTTCCTTTCCTCCAGGGATGTGTACACCCATGTACAAATCATAAATGTTTAAAATTTGATTTTCAACAATGGGTGGCCATATACTTTGTTGTTTGAGAACATATTTCGCAAAGCCCTTGACCGTATCTTCGAATTGTTCCTTAGTGAATCTTCTTTTAACAAACTTGTTTTTATTGAGGTCTAGAAACTCTAAGAAAATAACCATTTCCTCCAAAGTTGCAATTTTTTCGATTTCTTCATTTGATTCTATTTGCTTTCCTTTTTTATTTCCTATTAATTGCTTCTTATTTATCCTTGATTTCCATTTGATTTAAATAATCCAACATAACCGACATGTTATCCAAAGTGATTTCATTGTTCCCTTTATGTTATACTTTCTTTCATCAATAAAATATTCTTTCAAGGCCTTTTCATCCTTCTTTACTTTGTGTTCAACACAAATCATGTATGGCTTTGTGACATAAGACATTGTTTCTTGAAATGTAACTTCAAAACCTTGATTTATCAATATTTTTAGACTTAAGACATTCCTCCTTTGTTTCGGTTAACATTAAACAAAATTCAGTGGATGAGTGGTTCCATTTGAACTTAAATCAATCGAACCTCTACCATGAAAGTATGACCTATGAGAGTTTTTGTTAAAGGCTTCAATCTGGTATGAATGCTTTGTGGTTATGATCATTTTTTATTCCCAAAGGCATGTGTGTTTCGATCTAAACTCACAAACCATGTATGTTCCCACCCCTTTCTTTTGATACACGACACCATGAATTCAGATTGCAATTAAACTTAGAATTACTTGGTCGAATGAAGTATGCACAAGTATGGTGTTTGAAGGATTTTACTTTGCATCTATCTCTTGCGTGTTTTTTAAGTCATACGCCCGTTTATTCCCATTATTTCTAACTGTCACACCCTGAGCCGGTGGGGTTGGATCGAAGTCCCCGTCGGGCGGAAGGGTCTCAGGGCGCGATATCGTGAGTGATAATCGTAATGATCAGATTGTTTACATAGCATCAATGTTAAGAATAACTAAAGCACAATCAAACATTAAACTAGGATTACAAAGTTAAATTACAATAGCAATGTTCGGTTGTGACACCCCGTAATTTCCAGGTCAGCTTTGTATTTATTTAAATGTTTATTTAAATGCTTTATGTACACGTGGCACTAGAATTAGATTAATTTAGTGTGACACGTGGCACGATAGTACAAACACTGACACACAACAGGATAATTCGTGGAATTATCGGCAAACAACACACACGTGTCAAAGCACACGAACGTTGGTGAACGTCAAGCACATTGTGTAGCACAACACTCGAAACCTCACGAAACACTCACACATTGAACTAGGAAGTTCAAACAAGGCCAAACGATAGTTCGGAAGCGTGAAAACGACGACGAACGGATCAAACCTATTGAAACAGGCTTATTGGGCTCTCCAGGGGCCCATCGCGGTACGCGATGGCCCAACAAGAAGACCATTCGCGGTGCGCGACCAACAACGCGGGGGTTTGACCTCCGGAATCCGCCGCGGTACGCGGAGATAATTTGAAAGCCTCATCGCGGTACGCGACAACGCCCAGTCGACAAAATCTTTATAAATCCAAGACAATGATGCCTATTCTACACTTTTCACTCATTATCTCCGGTTCTACACTCTACCAGTCGACCATCCTCCCTCCCTAACCTCTGTTACACCCAATTTCCACCATTAGAAGCCATTAAAGAACACTTTGGAAGCTCAAGACTTGGAGCTTTGGAGTCCATCACCCTTAAGGAGGCTTAGAACCATCACCATCTTTCTTGTCCTCAATCAAACCCACGAACCAGGAGCTGTGGAACCAGCCATCTCAACGATTTGGAGCATCTAAGGTAGTATCTATGGCTAAAACACTCTTTAGACACTCACACACTCACATGCAATGCTTGAAACCCACATGCAAACACCCACAATCCACATGCACGAGTTTTGCTTCTGGGTTTGATAGTTTTAATGTATTCTTTGATGATCTATGATGTTATAATGGTGATTTATGATGATCTAAGTTGATGAGTACAAGTCTTTTGCTTAAAATGATGATTTGGGATGATATTGATGCATGCATGTATGATCCATGAGTGTTGGGGTGATTTTGGATGTTCATGGATGTTTATTGATGATATTAGAAGATGATTTTATGGTTAGATTGGATTGTAATAGTTAAAATGATGGGTTTTGATAAACTTTCTATTAATAGAAACTTTTTAGTTAAGTAATGGTGATATGGGTGATATTTGACAACATGCATGTCCATGGATTGCTAGTTAAATGCTATTAGAATGATATTGATGTTTAGAATGTGATTTTGATAAGGTTTAAGGTCATTTTTACATAGTTACTATAATTAGTAACTTTTTATTGATGAAATGTTAATAGATTGTGGTTTGGACTATGTTAACATGTTTATATGATGTTAGATGATTTATTAGGATGGTTTATGACATAAAAATGGTTTAGAAATGTTTAAATGGTCATTTTGATGCAAAAACAACAAAGTTACTATTTATAGCAACTTTATTTTTACAAAAACCAATTTGTCAACGTGTTGTATGATTTGGGTATGCTAAATGACTTAATATGTTATAACATGATGATTAAATGCTAAGCTAGATGGTTTCCGATGTTACGTATGCTATAAATGGAAACTTTCCATTTTAGGAAACTTTTATGTACAAACATGCTATAAACGATGTATGTGACTTCGTATGATGATGTGTTATGTGTTAACATGATCACGTAGGATTAATGAGCATGCTAGAACTATAAAAACCGATATGCTTTGTGAATTTTCCATAAATGGAAACTTACTATAAATAGTAAGTTGTCCATAGGCGCGACTTACGCGTTTTGCACACGACGAGCACTTAAACATTTGCTACACGAATCACAAACCGTCACACGGTTCACCAACGGGTCGTTGATTTGACACGGTCAACTTTGGTCAAACACGGTCAAACACGGTCAAACATGGTCAAACACGGTCAATATGGACCAACACGAGCAAACACGGACATTGTGGACCGCCATGGACAAACATGAACAACCAAGGGTTGTTGGGCACAAACACGAGCACTAACACCAACACTAGCACGATCCCTTACACGAACTCACGTACGGTATACGATATAGGTTGCCGGTGACCGACGTGCTACACGACAACTCAGGAGCTTACGCTTACGTACAATCATATCACTAAGGTGAGTTTACGGCCCCTCTTTACTCTTTTTCAAACGCTTTTAAATAGGGGGAGAATACTTGTTGCATCGAGTCAAACATCTATTACTGTACAAACATTTTGGTGTATGCTGGTTTATTAGACAAACATTAAGTGTTGTAATCGTAAGAAGTCCTCACAAAGTCTTACCGTTAATGTACAAACAACGAGGCGAGTTTGAATGGATCCGTTTGGGGTGTGACTAACCCCGCGTGGCGAAATATTGACTGGATGTCATAACACGTGAAAACTTGACCTATCTTGCCATGTTATTACGAGACATGGCGGAGGCAAAGACTAACAAGTCTAGTTCGGTAGTGACGCACTGACACTTTGGGCCAAGGGCTCGGTACTAACATATGATAAACAGCATGACACACTTTCTTACTATATATGTATATCAAAACCTGTGAACTCACCAACCATTGTGTTGACACTTTTTCAAACTTGTATTCTCAGGTAACTAGCGAGCTATGGATAACAGGAATGCACACTTTAAGGGACGAGCATTAGGATCCGCATGCATTTCTGTCTTATCATTTGGAAACATTGTTATTTATGTTATGAATTAAACAATGTTGCATTTGACAATTTGATTTCCGCTGCATGTATTCAAACATATTTATTTCCGCTGCTATGAAATACTTTTCCGCTGCAAACTATTTTGTTATGTGTATGTGTCAAACTTGGATTTGTAAACGCATATAGAGTCGTTCTATATGACCTTGAGCTGTGATTCTGGACACGTCACATCCACGTGGACATACACCACGAGTGGGAATTTGGGGGTGTGACAGACTGGTATCAGAGCCTTGGTTATAGAGAACTAGGTTTGCATGTAGTAAACTTAGACTATAGCCATTGCTCAACTTTAGACACTACACTAGTTTCGCACAACTAATTATATGCATAGTTTAGCAATATGCTTTGTGATTTTATTGGATCTACGAGCATACCATTGGAACCCTTCGCGGGTATACACATCTGACTATGCTTGAGAACTGCGAGATGGGATTAGTGAAAGGACGAACACAAGACTAAAGGAAACTCTTCAATGTTCTGAAGAAAACTACACTAGCACGATCTAACTCAAATCGAACGCTTTTCCCAATCTCCATTCTCGGGCGTAAACCCAGTCACCTGACGTACACTTGAGGACTGGAACCTTAGTGACAGCATGCCGAAGATGAACCTCGAGCACTATTGTGATCACTAGCTTCAGATTGAAGGAACTAGAATGACTGTGTAAGATAAATTGACGATTACGGTGGCCAACGTAATCGTGAATTTATAGGTACATACGAATTTTAGCAAATTCAAATGACACGCTACACCCACGAGGAGAACTATGTAGTACACACCGCTGTTAGTGGAGATTCGAACTCCACTATTTTCACCGAGTAGTTTATTCCCTTATTGTATTTAGTATTGATAGAGTCTAATTGAGCGAGTTGTGCTCATATACATCACATTGGTAATAGTAATCTTCTAAAGCCTATAATTGTACACATGAAGAAAGAGGATATACTACCTCTATATCACACACAGCAAGCTCTAACTGTAAGTGATCCAAAACCTATTGTAGATACATACTTACCAATGGCTGGACAAGGAACGTATGTGCGTACAGACAACCAATCAATCAGTTCTGCGGCTATCGAAACTATGGTAGAACAACGGGTTAGAAAAGCCATTGCGGATTACGAGATTGCACGCCTAAACAGTGAGACAAGCAACGAGACTCACAACAACAACTCAAAGGGATGTTCATTCAGAACCTTCATTAGCTACCAACCTCATATATTCAAGGGATCGGAAGGAGCGGTAGGACTGCTCCAATGGATTAAGGAGGTTGAGTCAATCTTCTGCATGAGCGGGTGTTCTGAAGAGAATAAAGTAAAATTGCTACCGGGACTCTGGAAGGACAGACCCTCACTTGGTGGAATTCGCACATTCAGACACTAAGTTTGGAGACTGCTAACTCCATCCCATGGGAAAACTTTGTCAAGATGTTGCAGGAAGAATACTGTCCTCGAAACGAAATCAAACAACTGGAGGGATTCTGGATTCACAAAATGGAGGGATCCGAGATTGAACAATACACCGCTCGATTCCACGAGATGTGTAAACAGTACCCAGAAATGGTGACCCCAGAATACAGAAAGATCGAGCCATACGTTAGGGGATTACCTGAACAAATCCGAAGCCTAATTTCCACGACAGATCCCACTCTCATTCAGTCTACTATTTGCTTGGCTCACAAACTAATCGACCAAGCGGTGGCACAGGGAGAGCTACCCAAGGGAGTGAGCATACGAAACCCCAGGAACTCAAGAGGAAGTGGGAACCCAGCAACAACCAAACCCTCTCACCTCAACAACAAACCCAGCATCGCCCAACCCTTGCTAAGGTCTTCACTGCCACTCGGAGCAAAGGAGGATATCAGGGCAAAAGCCCAAAATGCAACAACTGTAACTACCATCACTTTGGCTCGTGCAAAAGGGTCAAATGCACGAACTGCGGCAAAAATGGGCATGTAACCAAGGAGTGCCGAACAAACCCTAACCCCAACACCAAACAGAATACCAATAACCAACACACTCTCAAGGGGTGCTATGAGTGTGGAAAGCCGGGACACATGCGGAGGGACTGTCCACAACTGAAGAAGGCAGAAGAAGGCACATCAAAGGATGGTGCATTTGTGAGTGGCTCAGGAGAAGCCGAGGATGACTCAAACATCGCGACCGGTACGTTCTTTTCTTGTTTATGCTAGTATATTACTGGATACCGGTGCCGATAGGAACTTTAGATCCATCAAGTTTAGCAAATTACTAGGTATTACCTCAACACCACTAGACTATAAATATACTGTAGAATTAGCCGACGGCAAGTTGATTGAAACGCAGCACATCTTTCGAGGATGCGTTATGGAATTGGCGGATCACGAACTCGAAATTGATTTGATGCCGGTAACCCTCGGAAGCTTTGATGTGGTCGTTGGTATGGATTGGTTATCCGCTAACCAAGCCGAGATTGTATGCAACGAGAAAATCGTACGAGTGACGTTGCAGAACGGTGAACAGATCTCGATTCAGGGGAAACGACGGGGAGTACCTCTGAACATCATGTCGTGCATGAAAGCAAACAAGTATCTTCAGAAGGGATACACCGCAATACTAGCTCTCATTGCGGAACAACCGAAAAAAAAAAAAAAAAAAAAAAAAAGGAAGATTGAGGACATAGCTGTAGTCCGCGATTTTCCCGAAGTATTTCCGGAGGATCTACCTGGACTACCTCCGAAACGACAAGTCGAGTTTCAGATAGACCCCACACGAGGAGCAGCACCGATTGCTAAAACTCCGTACCGACTCGCACCTACCGATATGCAAGAACTGTCTAATCAGTTGCAGGAGCTATTAGACAAGGGATTTATCAGACCAAGCTTCTCACCTTGGGGAGCACGGTCTTGTTTGTGAAGAAGAAAGACGGATCATTCCGTATGTGTATTGACTACAGAGAGTTGAACAAAGTAACGATCAAAAATCGATACCCGTTGCCACGAATAGATGACTTATTTGACCAGTTGCAAGGGTCAAGCTACTATTCAAATATCGATTTAAGATCGGGTTATCATCAATTGAGGATACAGGAGAATGATATTCCTAAGACTGCCTTTAGAACCCGATACGGACACTACGAATTCTTGGTTATGCCCTTTGGACTGACCAACGCACCAGCAGTATTCATGGATCTCATGAATAGAGTGTGCAAACCTACCTGGACAAATTCGTGATAGTGTTCATCGACGACACCCTGATTTATTCAAAGGATCGGGAGGAGCATGCCGAACATCTAAGGCTAGTCTTAGAGTTATTGAAGAAAGAACAACTGTATGCGAAATTTTCAAAGTGCGACTTTTGGATTCGCGAAGTCCAATTCCTTGGACACGTGGTTAATGAACGGGGAATACACGTAGACCCAGCCAAAATCGAAGCCATCAAAAACTGGGAAGCACCCAAGACTCCAACTGAGGTGCGGAAATTCCTTGGACTGGCCGGGTACTACAGGAGATTCATTGAAGGATTCTCAAAGATTGCCCAATCACTGACATCCTTGACACATAAAGATAAGAAGTTCGATTGGGGAGACAAACAGGAAGTTACTTTCAATCTGTTGAAGCAGAAACTATGCACTGCACCTATCCTATCCCTACCTGAAGGATACGATGATTTCGTGGTATATTGTGACGCCTCGAAACAAGGACTCGGTTGTGTGCTCATGCAACGCGAGAAAGTTATAGCGTACGCTTCACGCCAACTGAAGGTGCATGAGAAGAACTACACGACTCATGACCTCGAGTTGGGAGCCATAGTGTTTGCTTTGATGATCTGGAGACACTACTTGTATGGCACGAAATGCACTATCTTTACCGATCATAGGAACTTACAACACATCTTCGACCAAAAAGAGGTGAACATGAGAAAACGAAGATGGGTCGAACTCATAGGAGATTATGATTGCGCCATCAAGTATCATCCAGGCACAACCAATGTAGTGGCCGATGCGTTGAGCCGGAAGGAGACAACAAAACGCGTGCGTGCACTACAACTCACGATTCATTCTGAATTACCAAATCATATACGAATCGCGTAACAAGAAGCCCTAAAAGCTGAAAATCTCACCCTTGAAGCCATGCGCGACATGGATAAACAACTGAAGGCAAAAGAAGATGGAGCGTATTGAATAATGGATCGAGTCTGGATTCCACACTGCGGGGGATTGAGAAAAGTAATGATGGACGAAGCACACAAGAGTCGGTATTCCATACACCCGGGCTCTGATAGGATGTACCATGACCTGAAGACAACTTACTGGTGGCCGAACATGAAAGCCGAAATAGCAACTTACGTGAGTAAGTGTCTAACGTACTCAAAGGTTAAGGTGGAGTACCAGAAGCCATCAGGGTTACTTCAGCAACCGGAACTACCAATGTGGAAATGGGAGCAAATTTCCATGGATTTCATAACCAAGCTGCCTAGGACGGCGAGTGGTTGCGATACCATCTGGGTTATCGTAAACCGACTGACAAAGTCTGCACATTTCCTACCTATCAAGAAGTCTGACAAGCTAGACAAACTCACTCGTATCTATTTGAAGGAAGTGGTTACTCGACGTGGAGTGCCAATCTCAATCATATCTGATCGCGACAGTCGATTCACATCGCACTTCTGGAAGTCTTTGCATAGGACTTGGGCACGAGATTGGACATGAGTACCGCTTACCACCCGCAGACGGACGGGCAAAGTGAACGAACCATACAGACACTGGAGGACATGCTCCGGGCATGCGATATTGACTTTGGAGTAGCTGGGAATCTCATCTACCGTTAGTTGAGTTTTCGTACAATAACAGCTACCACACAAGCATCCAAGCTGCACCATTCGGGGCACTATACGGACGTAAGTGTCGATCACCCATCTGCTGGGCAGAAGTTGGAGACAGCCAACTGACTGGACCAGAACTCGTGCACGAAACAACTGAAAAGATTGTACAAATACGCAAACGAATGGCAGCGGCTCGGGACAGACAGAAAAGCTATGCCGACAAGCAACGCAAACCGTTAGAATTCCAGGTGGGAGACAGAGTGCTACTCAAGGTCTCGCCTTTGAAGGGAGTCATTCGGTTTGGCCAACGGGGAAAATTGAACCCTCGTTACATTGGACCCTTCGAGATCGCCAAACGAATAGGCCCTGTAGCCTACGAACTGAACCTGCCAGTTGAACTGAGCAGTGTGCACAACGTATTCCACATCTCGAATCTCAAAAAGTGCCAATCCGATGAGACACTTGTTATTACTCTTGAGGAAATACAGATCGATGAACAACTGAACTTCGTTGAGAAACCGGTGGAGATTATGGACCGGGAAACCAAGAAGCTCAAACTCAGTAAAATCCCGATTGTGAAAGTGCGATGGAATTCGCGATGAGGACCGGAATTCACGTGGGAACGTGAAGACCAGATGAAACAAAAGTACCCACACCTGTTCGCGGAACAGACAAACACTGACAACACAAGTTGAATTTCGGGACGAAATTCCTTCTAACATGGGGAGGATGTGACACCCCGTAATTTCCAGGTCAGCTTTGTATTTATTTAAATGTTTATTTAAATGCTTTATGTACACGTGGCACTAGAATTAGATTAATTTAGTGTGACACGTGGCACGATAGTACAAACACTGACACACAACAGGATAATTCGTGGAATTATCGGCAAACAACACACACGTGTCAAAGCACACGAACGTTGGTGAACGTCAAGCACATTGTGTAGCACAACACTCGAAACCTCACGAAACACTCACACATTGAACTAGGAAGTTCAAACAAGGCCAAACGATAGTTCGGAAGCGTGAAAACGACGACGAACGGATCAAACCTATTGAAACAGGCTTATTGGGCTCTCCAGGGGCCCATCGCGGTACGCGATGGCCCAACAAGAAGACCATTCGCGGTGCGCGACCAACAACGCGGGGGTTTGACCTCCGGAATCCGCCGCGGTACGCGGAGATAATTTGAAAGCCTCATCGCGGTACGCGACAACGCCCAGTCGACAAAATCTTTATAAATCCAAGACAATGATGCCTATTCTACACTTTTCACTCATTATCTCCGGTTCTATACTCTACCAGTCGACCATCCTCCCTCCCTAACCTCTGTTACACCCAATTTCCACCATTAGAAGCCATTGAAGAACACTTTGGAAGCTCAAGACTTGGAGCTTTGGAGTCCATCACCCTTAAGGAGGCTTAGAACCATCACCATCTTTCTTGTCCTCAATCAAACCCACGAACCAGGAGCTCCAGGAGCTGTGGAACCAGCCATCTCAACGATTTGGAGCATCTAAGGTAGTATCTATGGCTAAAACACTCTTTAGACACTCACACACTCACATGCAATGCTTGAAACCCACATGCAAACACCCACAATCCACATGCACGAGTTTTGCTTCTGGGTTTGATAGTTTTAATGTATTCTTTGATGATCTATGATGTTATAATGGTGATTTATGATGATCTAAGTTGATGAGTACAAGTCTTTTGCTTAAAATGATGATTTGGGATGATATTGATGCATGCATGTATGATCCATGAGTGTTGGGGTGATTTTGGATGTTCATGGATGTTTATTGATGATATTAGAAGATGATTTTATGGTTAGATTGGATTGTAATAGTTAAAATGATGGGTTTTGATAAACTTTCTATTAATAGAAACTTTTTAGTTAAGTAATGGTGATATGGGTGATATTTGACAACATGCATGTCCATGGATTGCTAGTTAAATGCTATTAGAATGATATTGATGTTTAGAATGTGATTTTGATAAGGTTTAAGGTCATTTTTACATAGTTACTATAATTAGTAACTTTTTATTGATGAAATGTTAATAGATTGTGGTTTGGACTATGTTAACATGTTTATATGATGTTAGATGATTTATTAGGATGGTTTATGACATAAAAATGGTTTAGAAATGTTTTAAATGGTCATTTGATGCAAAAACAACAAAGTTACTATTTATAGTAACTTTATTTTACAAAAACCAATTTGTCAACGTGTTGTATGATTTGGGTATGCTAAATGACTTAATATGTTATAACATGATGATTAAATGCTAAGCTAGATGGTTTCCGATGTTACGTATGCTATAAATGGAAACTTTCCATTTTAGGAAACTTTTATGTACAAACATGCTATAAACGATGTATGTGACTTCGTATGATGATGTGTTATGTGTTAACATGATCACGTAGGATTAATGAGCATGCTAGAACTATAAAAACCGATATGCTTTGTGAATTTTCCATAAATGGAAACTTACTATAAATAGTAAGTTGTCCATAGGCGCGACTTACGCGTTTTGCACACGACGAGCACTTAAACATTTGCTACACGAATCACAAACCGTCACACGGTTCACCAACGGGTCGTTGATTTGACACGGTCAACTTTGGTCAAACACGGTCAAACACGGTCAAACATGGTCAAACACGGTCAATATGGACCAACACGAGCAAACACGGACATTGTGGACCGCCATGGACAAACATGAACAACCAAGGGTTGTTGGGCACAAACACGAGCACTAACACCAACACTAGCACGATCCCTTACACGAACTCACGTATGGTATACGATATAGGTTGCCGGTGACCGACGTGCTACACGACAACTCAGGAGCTTACGCTTACGTACAATCATATCACTAAGGTGAGTTTACGACCCCTCTTTACTCTTTTTCAAACGCTTTTAAATAGGGGGAGAATACTTGTTGCATCGAGTCAAACATCTATTACTGTACAAACATTTTGGTGTATGCTGGTTTATTAGACAAACATTAAGTGTTGTAATCGTAAGAAGTCCTCACAAAGTCTTACCGTTAATGTACAAACAACGAGGCGAGTTTGAATGGATCCGTTTGGGGTGTGACTAACCCCGCGTGGCGAAATATTGACTGGATGTCATAACACGTGAAAACTTGACCTATCTTGCCATGTTATTACGAGACATGGCGGAGGCAAATACTAACAAGTCTAGTTCGGTAGTGACGCACTGACACTTTGGGCCAAGGGCTCGGTACTAACATATGATAAACAGCATGACACACTTTCTTACTATATATGTATATCAAAACCTGTGAACTCACCAACCATTGTGTTGACACTTTTTCAAACTTGTATTCTCAGGTAACTAGCGAGCTATGGATAACAGGAATGCACACTTTAAGGGACGAGCATTAGGATCCGCATGCATTTCTGTCTTATCATTTGGAAACATTGTTATTTATGTTATGAATTAAACAATGTTGCATTTGACAATTTGATTTCCGCTGCATGTATTCAAACATATTTATTTCCGCTGCTATGAAATACTTTTCCGCTGCAAACTATTTTGTTATGTGTATGTGTCAAACTTGGATTTGTAAACGCATATAGAGTCGTTCTATATGACCTTGAGCTGTGATTCTGGACACGTCACATCCACGTGGACATACACCACGAGTGGGAATTTGGGGGTGTGACATCGGTAATTTAACTGAGTAAACCTAACCAAAAGAATCAAATGTTTTCTATCTTGTAATCTGTACAAGACATCCAAAAGTGATTCGTATGAATAACAAAATATGTGCTTCCAAAATCAACTAGGTCCTCTATCTAGGCCGCCTAGCATGCAATCCAAAGCCTTAGCTTAACCCTGTTCATCACCTGAGAAAGCATGTAAGAAAAACAAAGTCAACACAATGGTTGGTGAGTTCATAAAGTTTATTAGTTTAAAAATAGCTTTAGCAAACCTCTTTCAGTAAAACCTTAACCTCATTAACTCCACATGTAATATCCAAATCGGTATGCTTATATATAGGGCATACCCTTGAGTCGAGCCTACAACCCGCCCAGACGCCGTCCCACCACATACTAATCCGTATATGACACTGTTGTTAATAATAATTAAGCATTTTACCTACCATTCAACCCATTTCTCATCATAGCTTTAGTTTTCTGTTTCAAATATTACAAGTCTATAGCATTAATAAGTATTAGCCTCAAAGTAAGTTTAACAAGCATCATAGTTTCACACGCACATAGTTTCGCTTTCACTAATCTCAAGCGTGAGTACAAGCCTTGCTATAGCAGAAGTTTAGCAATTACGTAGCTCATGGATAGATACAAGCCCTGCTCTAGCAGAAGTTTAGCCATTACGTATCTCATGAATTAGTTAAGCCTAGTCTACCATTTACGTGTCTCCTATACAAGATACAAGCCCTGCTCTAGCAGAAGTTTAGCAATTACGTATCTCATACATAGACACAAGCCATGCATACACAAACAATCCAGCAATTACATATCTCATATAAGCAGACAAAAGCCCTGCTATAGCAGAAGTTTAGCAATTACATGTCTCTTATATAGATAATAGCTTAGCCTCGTCATAGTTTAGCTTTCACGCATCTCAATACATGGGTACAAGCCCTGCTATAGCAGAAGTTTAGCAATTACGTAGCCCATGATTAGATACAAGCTTAGCATTTCGCACGCAATCATAGTTTCCATGCATATAATTTCAAGCATTAGCATATAGTTCAACCACGAAATTCATAGTTTAAGCATCAAGTATGTAGTTTAAGCCTCTAGTTTGTAGCATAAGCATCAAGCCTCAAGTTTAAGCATTTAGTTCATAGCATAAGACTCAAGCATCAAGTTCAAGCATCTCGTTTCAAGCATAAGCATTATGCATCAAGTTTAAGCATCTAGTTTGTAGAATAAGCATCAAGCACATAGTTTCTCAAAGTATACTAGTTTCCAAGCGTAAGCCTCGTTGTAAGCATCATAGTTATGTTTAAAAGCATTAAATAACATTTCAATAATTTATTAAAATGTTTAACATGCTTCTCAGTCCCGAAGTAAAACAAATAAGTTTGAAAAGGGACAAATGAACTCACCTGTGTCCGTAGTGGTTGACTAAGTAACATACGAATGCACGCTCTCGTTGTTGTCTTTGTTGTAGTGTTCACAATCTTGTATTTATTTCCACTTAGTTTTTGTAGTTTATGTGCATATGTTTGTAGTGATTCGTTGTGTGTGTAAGTGTTAGTGTTAGCCCTAACGTGTGCTAACACTTAGTGTTGTTGATCATCACTTGACCCCTTTGTTACTTATGGATTTTATTTCCATTTTATCACTTTAGCTTCTATTTTGTTAAGCCTTTATGTTGCACGTTTTGCCTTAACAAATATTGAAATTTCAACGTATTGTCATTGGGCCACTTGTTTATATGTAAAGCTTAGCGTTAAATTCCTAATGAATCCCACCACCTTTGTAGTTTAATTTTGTATATAACATGTCCATTCGTAAATTAAAGGGATTTCACGTGTTTCTTGTTAGGTTATCCTACTCGACCTCATTGTCACAATTGGGCCAAGTGATGATCTTGTACACTTAATTGTGGCCCTCCAATTAATCCTTTGGGCTGGTTATTCGCTCCTGGGCTCAATCAAAGGGGATGGGCCGAACTATGTGTATTGTTGGCCGATCAATATAGGATGAATCTAAGGGTTTTAATCGTGGGCCGAAGTAAATTGTTGTTGGGCAATCTCCTGGTCAGCGAACCCTTCTTGTGATCAAGTCTAGGTTCGGCCAGAAGTGTAGGAGGTTCGGCGCCCTATAGTTCGTGGTTAGGGTTCATGGCAAGCTAAATGGTTCGGCTGCATGGGTGGGGTTCGGCTAAACGTGTTCAGGTTTGGCCATTAGGGTTTGTAGTATCCATGCATAAAGGTTCGTCTGAAGAAAAGGGTTCGTGAGGTCTCGGTTGGTTCCAAGGTTCGGCTCCTTGATGGGGAGGTTCGGCTGCTACCTGGCAAAAAGGTTCGGTGATTTGTGCACAAGGGTTCGCTCGAAGGTCTATGGTTCGGCTAAGCTGCATCACAAAGGTTCGGGACTTTGCAAGGGTTCAGCCAGGTTTGGCTCGCCTCCTAGGGTTCGTCCCAAATCCAAGGTTCGCCTAGGATGGTTGAGGGTTTGCTTGCGTGGCTTCAACAGCTCGAGGGTTCGGTCACAGCTTGTGGCTCACGAACCTGTACATCACCCGTCCCCTAAACCACTAGATCAGTGGTATGAGTGGTTCCATCGTGTTATGGTGCAACTGTAAGCCCTCTCGAAGGTGTAGGATGCGTGTGTGTAAGGCCCTAGGTCGAGTGTGAGTCTAGATCGAGTAAGGGTGATAAAACCCTATTTTTCAGCAACTTTAAAGCCAAATACCTCGAAAACGGCTAGGTAACTTTGTAGATCCGTTGTATTTCCTTGTAGAGGACGATGAGAGCTTCGTTTAGACACCGAGATGGTTTGATTTCATCCACAAATGAAGAAGTTATGGTGATTCAAAGGTTGAATCTAGAGAGAGGGGTGACGGTTTGGGATTGTAGAGAGAGAGAGAGAGGTTTTGTGAAGAATGAAATAAATGAGATCATTTAGGGTTTATATACCCCGTGGGTGTTCGGGTTCGTTTGGGTTGCTCGGTTTGTATTTTCGTCGTGTTTCCGGATCGTAACGCGCGTGTTTCGTAAATTTATTAAAAAGTAGAAACTGTTTGGAACCAATAAACAGAATACAAATTAATAAGTAGAAACTTGTAAGAATGGAATAAAATTCTAAAACAATAAAGTTATTAAATTATAAATAATTAGCCAGACTATTTATTTATAAACTTATATAAAAGTGTAAAACATAAGATAGTAAAAGTAATATATATATATATATATATATATATATAGCTATAAGTATTTAATCAAAAGTTTTATTAACATTTAGCATAAAATATAAAAGAACTAAAAAGGAGGGATCAAAATTCTAAGTTCTGGAAAGCAATTGTAAGTTTTCGAATAGAATAATTTCGAATTTTCAAGTTTTGAGTGGGATTCTTATTCGATTCAAATTCGAAATAAATTCGAATAAACAATTCGAATTCAAAAATTCAATATCAAATTCAAAATTGATTTTATTCGCATTCAAAATTCGAATCGAATTCGAGTTGATTCGATTTCAATTTACTTAAATAATTTGTCTAAAATTTTATTTATAAAATTAATACCAACTTTAAATATCAAAGCATAAAATAATTAAAATTTTAAATAAATAGATCTATTATAAAGTTCAATCTTTATATATATTAAACTAGTTATATATAATAAAAATATATTCATATATAAATATTTCTAATTCAAATTTCGAATCGAATTAATAAAAAAAAATTCAAAATTTGATTCGAAATTCAATATCAATATTTGAGTCGAATCGAATGCGAAAATTCAATCCAAATTTTAAATTGGTGATTTTCGAATTAAAATCGAATCAAATTTCATGTTTTTTGAATTAAATTCGAAATATGAACACCCATACTCTATGGAATTTGTTTGCCTTTCGAAAGCATTTGTTTCTTCTTAAGGATATGTTCTTCTAGAACACTTGGACCGACCAACGGAAGCTTTTGGACTATATTCATAAACTTCCTGTGCTTTGATTAATTGTGAGTAAATATGTTTTGATGAGTATCATCCTCAAATATCATTTTACATTTTCTTGTATTTTGTTGTATATTTAACTAATTCATGGATGTTTGTGACTATAATCTTATAAGTAAATTGACCATCCTTTATAGACGATAGATTTAAATTTATTGTCAGAATGCCTCTCTAAAGCATTTTCATAATTCTACACTTTTAGTTAAGTGCCCGAATTATAGCCTAAAATTGTGTGGTGATAAGGGTTTGCTATTTTTTACCATGCACTTCGGTTAATCGTTATCAATTGTTGCACCCAAGAGAGTAATTATATGTATTTAATATGAATTAATTAAATAAAAGATGTGGATTGAATAAAGTATAGGATTATATTCCCAGTTTTACTAATTTAATTTTTATTTCAACAATTTGTTAACATTCAAATATATATATACAAGTAGAAGCTAATGAAGTAGGGTAATGCTAGTAGTGATAAGTGCATAAACTTTTCTACATATAGTCCAAAAGAAAATTACAAAATTGGCTCATTTATATGCTTCCCTTTATTCCTAGTTAAGCCCCATGATTCTCCACATTTTTCTCCTTCAATTGTTAACAATAAAGAAACAAAAAAAGGGAAGATTTTAATGCATCTTCATGCATCTTCTGAGACAATCTTGATACAGTTTCCATTGGCTTCTTGCTTGGATAGCATTTTAAAGAAAGAAAGAAAGGAAGAGTAGATGAGACATCAAGTAGTGGTGATTTTCTGCTGAACCCAGTTTGAGAAAGCTTGGAGGGTATTCATGTCAGCTCTGTAATGCTTCTGAGTAAACTCAAGAAAGGTAGACCATGTAAAATCTGGATATATCCTAGGGTTTGTTTCATCCACCAATTCTTCTGGTGGGCTCACCACTTTATCTTTCTTTGGACATAGAAAGAAAGCAAGTGACTTTCTAGGAGTTTTGTTATTTACCACAGCTCTATGTAAGCAGCTTTTATATCTTCCATTTGAAAGTGCCTGAAAACATGTATTAAATTAATTAATTTAAATAAAAAAAGCACTAAAAAAAAGAAGAACAAAATGCCATCAAATAGTGCCAGCAGAAAAGCCAAAACATGACCAGATAAGAACAAAAACAATGCAAGATAGAAAAGGGATAAAAGAATCAAATCTTGATATATTACATAGAAAACATAATGATGAAAGGATTGATTACCATGAATGTGTCACCGATGTTGACAACAAAAGCATTTGAATTGGGTGCAATGGAACGCCACTCATTGTCCACAAACACTTCTAACCCACCAACGTTATCTTGGTGTAGGATTGTCAAAGATGTTGGATCACAATGAGGCCCTGTCCCTAAGGTAAGGTCTGGTTTTTGACATGGTGGGTAGTAATTTAGTCTCATTATTGAGTTATTTTCTTCAAAGAATTCCTTGAAATGGGCACGTCTCACACCGAGGCTCATCCCTAGTAACTCCATGATCCCAAGTGAAAGTCGATTCATGGCATTGCAGTACTCTTGATAAACCTTCCTGTGATAATTAACTAAATCGTTTACCAAAAGGTAACTAGAATTTCAAACTAGCTTAGATTGTTTAGACAACAAAGAGATATACATATGTATAAGAAGAAACATACCCAAGTCGTTCAAATTCTTCACCCATTTTATTCTTAAAATAGTCCTTGACTATCTCGGACGAGTTCTCATCTGCTGAGAATTGGAAAGAGAGTGTCTCTTTCCAAGGCAGTTTAGATGAGAACCGTCCAGTAAAGCTGCTGGCATATCCACAACTCTCACCAACTTTTCTTTGAGCTCTCTGTTTCTCAGAAAGCGGGAGCTCAAAGAATAAGTCCATATACCGGTGAGCATTAGATATTAGGTTGGCATCAACTCCATGATTGAGCACCAGGAAAAACCCATGTTTTTGACAGGCCTCACCAACAAGACTGGAGGCCTTTTCAGTTGAACGTGAGTGTCCAGAAAGAAAGCCTCCTAAGTCTATCAAAGGAACCTCAAGTTGTTTAGATTTTTGGGTGTTGGGTTTCTCATGATCGGGCCATATAAACTGTTGGGGTATGTCGGTTTCGCGTTGTAGGACAGATGCATCAAAAACAAGTGACCCTTGTTGGTCTTCTTTGTGTTCTTTGAGGGAAGACATGGTTAATGGATTCTTGATCATGCAATCTACTGCCATTGGATATATTAGTTATATTTCTTTGGGTAAATAGAGTGTGGAAAGAATTGATAAGGGTAGATTGAGTTTGAGAGGTATGATAAAAGAAACGCCAGGGCCGTTTATATGGGTACGTACTTGGTGAACCTCCCTGTTTGGAATCTTATAGGCCCCTCTCTCTACATGGTGCAAAATAATACTTCTTTCTTCCGAGAACAAAATATATATATATAATTTAAATATCACTATCAATCAAATATTAAATGCCTCTTTTTTTGTTTGTCATAGAGGAAAATAAATTTTTAATTTATAAGGAATTCTTGTTAATTGAAAGTATATATACACAAGAAATTAAAGAATTCAATATTATCATCAATTATATATAATATTCAAAACTATTTAATTCAGTAACTAAAATTTCATTGAGTTTTTAGAGACGACTTACTGAGAAGACACATGATAGTTGAAAATTTTGATCTATCCCACAGTCTTTATGTCATATGAATAGTCTTGTTATGCATGAGATTTTATTGGGTGTCTAGTATAATTTAATTAACAAAAAAAAGTAGTCGATCATGGATTTAAAATATGCATGTAAAAAAAAAAAAAACTGTCTTTTACCGTTGTTTTTTTTTTCTTTCTAAAGAAACAAGGTAAGTTTTTACTTTTGCAAAATAAGGCCTCTGATTAACACAATTTGCTGGCATATATCAAGAACTTCATTTGTCTTTTTTAATATTGACAGGAAAGCACTTCCCAATGGAATTTTGGCGTTTCTTTTGGTGGTTTAATCCAACTTTTACCATTGTAAAATTGTATATTCTGTTAGTCTTTGTTGTTTTGTCAAGAGTTTGAACTTGAAGAGAATTAAGGAGGGTCCCATTATTAGGGATGAAATGCAGTGACTTTTACCAAAGTAATGGAGTTCAATCATCTAAAAAGGCAACTTTGCCTGTGTTTGATCTTCTTTTCATTACCTTTAACATTACTGTCTAACTTAAGTTTATTTTAAAAATATCCACTTTGGAGTTTTAGTTTATCTCTTTTATACTTGCTTAAATAGTGTTTTTAATCCATATTTAAAAACATGTCTTTGGACAGCCTCAAAAAACCACTTCTGTACAGACCAGTGAGTTCTACAATATCTATTGTTGCATACATATATCAAATGATCATGAGA
Organism: Mikania micrantha; assembly: GCA_009363875.1. Taxonomy (NCBI): domain Eukaryota; kingdom Viridiplantae; phylum Streptophyta; class Magnoliopsida; order Asterales; family Asteraceae; genus Mikania; species Mikania micrantha. The sequence continues at coordinate 14,966,326 of CM018689.1, forward strand.
TCAAAAAAACAAACAAACTTATCAATATATTTATACTCTTTAGTAATGTATGAGGCAACGACGGTTCTTAATAGGGGCCCGGCCCCCCTGTTTTTCCGGTTAGAAGGGTCGATTCAGTAGTATTTTGTCGGAAAATCATTCGGTCCCTTTTGTTTTCTTCCTAAAAATCCTTCGGCCCCATCCGGTTTCTTCCTAAAAATCCTTCGGCCACCTCCATTTTATTCCTAAAAATTCTTCGGCCCCCTCCAAGCTTTTTTCAAGCTCCGTCAATGGTATGAGAGAAATGATGGAGACAAACCTTATCCCTATCCCAATTGGATAGAGAGGCTGCTCCGAAGAAGTCGTCCCCGGCTCAAAGTTATCGTTTGAAGTTAATCATCCTAACGCTTTTAACGTTATTTTCACAAAATAAGTAAAATAACGTTAAAATTGGCACATTTTTGCTTTTGCCCGTTGAGGGCCACACATATATAAACTATATGCGTGCACCGCAAATGAGGCTCACTTGCTTACATTATATACATTAGTGAAGCTAAAAGCAATCCTGGTACTTACTTATGGTTTTAAGTTTCAGTTGGGGACACTCAAATTCAAGAAAGGTATGAAATTGAAAAATGTGTAGAACTGAAGAATTTCTTTGGTTTCATAACACCGATAAAGATAGCTTTTGCAGAGGACACACAAGATTCCCTTAAGATCTCATTGAGATTATGATGTACTATCCACTCAATTTTCATGGTCCTTTTATACCAATCTAGTACATATGTTGGCAAACAAAGCTTTTGACATGAAGATATGGAATTCTTGATCATGTTAACAGTGAAATAAACAGCTTTTATTGGTGAAGTCGAAGTTCAACAACAAATATTACTAGAATGGAGAATATCCATTAAGAACTGATGTGGAATCGTACATACGTTGTCATTTGTCGAGTAGTTCAACGCGCTATCGATCGATCGATCATCCCCCTCCTTAAATTAGTGGCAAGGCTACTTTTAGTTATTATGTCTACTTAACTAGTGATTAAGCTTAATTATGACCTCTTGTTGACAATAAGGTCCATAACACCAACTTGTAATGGCCACTAATAACAGTGTGAATTGGGGTGGGGGATTAGGTGCTTTCATGTCATGGATGTTAGTAACATAAATGCTTCAAAGACTTAATCTTTTTGTTAGCCCAACGGTCAACACCTTTAAAAACCACTAGGGGTTCACATAAGTAGATGAATCAATGGCTTGTTTGATATTGGCATTGTTTAACGTGTGGGAGCCACAAAACCAAATTAAAAATTTTAGAGACATGGGCATTTTTGTCTTAAAACGCCTTGCCATAAAAGGTTGTGAAGTGCGTGTGTGTTTTTATTGGTAGAGACAGAGGCTTAACATTTTATATGAACTCCAAATGATTTAATGAATTAAACAAGTAACCTGCAAGGTGGGTTCGAGTCTTAATAATGTAGGGTTGGTTGTGACCGCCAGGGTCTCTTTTATTTTTATTTAGATATTGTTTCAAAGTTGCATGGATAGATTAAGATTTTATCCCTTGCTAGCAAACAGTGTTTCAAAACCGAACTACAAAGCAAATTGTTCCCATTAATTACTGGTTCATAAGCAGTTCTGGCTTCACTTAAAAGAGGTTTGAGGCATGCGCCTACAGCCCCCAAATTTCTTGAGCCTTAATCGTTCATGTTATTTGTTTTTAATGGTGTATTTTATTTGTTTTGTTGTTTTGGATCTGAAAAAAAAAATATAGATAGCTCTCTTATATATGAAAGTGTTTAGGGTTATCTTTTTCAAATAATTACGCATTCTTCGTTTTTGCTTGAAGTTGGAATAATTTTTTATTAATGTTACAAGTGAAAATTTAGATAACTTTTTGGGAAAATTCCGAGAATAGCCACAGGCGCCTAAGATTTTCCCAAAATGACCAAAATCAGTCAAATGGCCACCCCCTATGCAGGCGTGGCGCTTGTTCCGTGTTTCCCAGACGCACACATACTCAGCCAGTAGGAATACGCCACATCATCATTTCAGTCGTCCACGCCCACAAATCTGACACAGGCGCATTTTCTTTTTCAAACATGTCACAGGCGCCGGTCCCACACCTGCAACCGTGTCACGGGCGTCCGCCCATATAGGGTTTTTTTAACGGTCGTTTGTTACCGGCATCCCGAACCAAAACACAGTCGTCCGAACCACCTATATAGTCGGCCGGACCACCTTTACAGGCGTTTGTATTTATTTATTTTTAAAAAAACGTCGTCCGACTACAACAAGCAGGCGTCCGACTACAACAAGCAGGCGTCCGACTTCACCTAACAGGTGTCCGACTCTACAGAACAGGCGTCCGACTCTACAGAACAGGCGTCAGACGACTGCAATCTCACGAATTTTAATTTCAAATTTGACGATGTTAAATACCACCAGTTACACACCGAAAAATCTATACGAAAATTTCCGAACAAAAATTTTCAAAAGGATGGAGTCTACGGTAATTGTTTGCACCGGTGGGAACGGGGAAGATAATAACGGTGTCTATGAATACTTGCCTGTTGATTGTTTTCGACGCACTTTATTCATTCCTTCTATGATCGGTTATGATGAACTGATTGAGCTTATTTGTAATCATTTTGATATTTTGCAAATAGCTCGTTTGTCTTATAAATTTTCAACATATGCATATCCTGTTGACATATTTGATGACAAATAGCTCGGTTATGTATGTTATATGTTATTGAAAAAAATTCCAATGATGTGTGTTATATGTATGTCGTTGACGATGGTAGAGCGAGTGTGAGGCCCCGATTCCGGGCGACCCCACGTACGTTGGTCTCGTCATAACACATAGCTCTTAAACTAAAAACTTTCATAGATAGCAGCGGAATTTAAAACATAGTTCGTCAAACATGAAATAATGTCTTAATTAAAACATAATTGATTGCCAATGCCACCGGACTCTCTTTATCTGAATGCCTGAGCTCCATACCTTCTCTGACCAAAGCTTAACCTGACATACATGCTAAATCAAGTCAGCTTACGCTGGTGAGTTCTAGTTTTTCATGAAAATAAAATCTTTACAGTACATAAACATTAGCATTCGCTGTTGACCAAAGTCAACAGTCTCAATCACCCTGAACCTAACACATTTCATATACGTAACATACATGACATCATAACATCAATCATACGGCGAAGGAACTTCACCGTCAACGGCTGACCTGAAGTCAGACAGGCTTGTGCAGCACAAAACTCTATAATTATCAACCCGCAGCTGATAACTCATGCATGCATAAGATTTCTTTAACTGTCAACCGAAGTTGACAGCTCATACTGGTACAAGACTTCTTTACATAAATCATTCATACATCACATATACATACTCATAACATACATTCATTTACATTATCAGGACCGTTGTCCTCATCATATCCACTGTTTTTAACAATGGGCTTATACCGGCATAAGACTCCATACTTACCCAGTAACAAATACTGGAGCTACCATACTTATCCAGTAACAAGTACCGGAGCTACCATACTTACCCAGTAAGAAATACTGGAGCTACCATACTTACCCAGTAACAAGTACTGGAGCTACCATACTTACCCAGTAACAAGTACTGGAGCTACCATACTTACCCAGTAAGAAGTACTGGAGCTACCATACTTATCCAGTAACAAGTACTGGAGCTACCATACTTACCCAGTAACAAGTACTGGAGCTACCATACCTACCCAGTAACAAGTACTGGAGCTACCATACCTACCCAGTAACAAGTACTGGAGCTACCATACTTACCCCATACGAATATGGGAGCTACGTCATACTCATCCCGTAACAAGTACGGGAGCAACCATACATACCCAGTTATAGTCATGGTTGACTCTCATACCCAGTTATAGTCCTGGTTGACTCTCATATCCAGTTATAGTCCTGGTTGACTCTCATACCCAGTTATAGTCATGGTTGACTCTCATACATTCATCTTCCTATAACACGTATAGGAACATCATTCCTTCATCATTCATGACACACTAGCGTCATATGATCATTCATCGTATTCATCATAACATCATAACATTACATGTTAGTCTCTTATCATCATGACATCATCACGTTGTCCTAACATCTTAGGAATCATCATATTATGTCATGCCAGTATCTTTTCATCATACTATCATAACATCCTAGCAATGACTATATATCATGCTATCATCATATCATCAGATCATACATTCTGGCATTCATGAACTTTTCATACTAGCATCTTATCATCATAGCATTCTGCCTTAGCAGCAATGGCACATATCATATCATAATATCTCATGCTAGCATCTTTATCATCATATCATCACTTACATGTTACAATAGAACCTATTCCTCGTATCCCACATCATACTTTCATCCTAGCAGCCTAGGATTTCATCATAGCTTAACATCTGTAATTATCCTCATAGCGTGTTATCATACCTCTCATCATCATGTCTTACTAATATGAACACATCATACTTAGCATATCATCATGTACAAATCATATTAACAAATTAACACGCATACATATTCATGGCATATCATTATTCATTTATCGTCATCTTAAGAACATAACATCATGAACATAACGTTAAACATGTATGCCAGCCCAAAACATTAAACATAAAAACAGGGCGTCTAGAACTCACCTGATGTCTCACGGTAGCGAGATCACTCACAACTGGTGCTAATGGTATAACTCTGCATTAGTTTACGTATAATATGTTATATACATTTTAACATACTGATTAAATCTTTTCTGAACGTCCAATGTCAAAAACCTTGCCTTAACAGCCATCAAATAGTTAATGTTGTTGATTATCATGCTAAAACAATCTCTATACAGTTTAATGGCTTAGGAATGATCAATCCTTGTTATTGATTGTGATTAGTTTAAAACACTTGGATTTAACCTTGCATATCAAAATTAATCAAACTAATCACCTACCTTGTCATAATCAAATGGTTTAAACCACTATAACCATTGTTATGATTCCATGCAAACCGGGCATTACAACGGCTCAAAACAAGGATTTTTCCATTAACAGTTCGAGTTTCTCGTTTATAATCAATCCTAGCCATCATCTAGGCAATAATCAACAACCCTAACTATATCACTACGTTCAAAAACAAGATTTAATCAATCATAATCAATCTAGAAGGTTAGAATGAACCATTACCTAATCCAACGGAGTTCTGCGGGTAAAAAGACAATCCGGGCTTGCAGAAACGTTCCCTGGTTCGATCTAAACCTTGAGAAGCCTTCAAAATTGAAGTTTTGATGGATTGGAAGTGGGTTTATTCATGTGGGGTGCTGGATTTAAGGTAAACATATCATACAAACAAGCATGGAGAGGGAAACACTATGCAGAACAACTTTTAGTCGGATCTGCTGAAGAGTCATTTTTGAAACTACCTGCGTATTGTTACAATCTTCAGTTACCAAATCCCGGTACAACAACTCACGTACTAAGAGATGAATTTAACCGTTTCGAAATGGTTTTTGTTGCCGTTGGAGCTACAGTAAGATATTTACTTTGATAACATTATTTTTACATTACTTTAATTTAACTAATATTAATTTTTTATAGGTTCGCAGTTTTGTTAATTGTCTTCGTCCAATCATCATTATAGATGGCGCTTATCTTAAGGGTACATTTAAAGGTACCATGTTCCTGGCGGTGGGCATGGATGCGAATAACCAGATTTTACCTATCGCGTTCGGTGTTGGGAAGACAGAAAGTGGGGCTGCATGGACATGGTTTTTGTCCAAACTTAAAGACGGCATTGCTGATAATCCTAATCTTGCAATTATTTCAGATAGAGCAACATCAATTGATTTGGCTGTCAGAACAGTATATCCGTTAGCCTATCACGGTCTTTGTTGTAGGCATTTAATGGTAAATTTGCGTTTGAAAGGTAAATCACAAGAAAACTTGTGGTGGGCAACTTGTAAGGCCTATTGAGTCAGTGAGTTTGAGGAAAATTTTAATACGCTCTGTAGCTTCCGGCTACTGATCCGAGAGACGCTTACAAGCGTCGGTTTACATAAATGGGCTTGGTCACACTGCCCCGTTCAGCGTCTCAACATCATGACTTCGAATAGAGCCGAGTCCATTAACGCGTTGTCACGAAATGCGCGGAAATTACCTATAACAAGACTTCTTGATTTTTTTATTTCTTTGCTACAGAAATGGTATTTTGAGCGAAGAAAAGTTGCAGGTAAGTTTCCAATGTTTAATTTACATTAAATTTTTATAGTTTTTTGTTTGCTTGTAATGATGTATTATACATAATTTTACAGCAAAAAATAATCACCATCTAACAAATTGGGCAGAACATAAAATTGCAAAAAGAATTAAAAAATGCCGGACGTGGCCGGTAAGGGGTATTGATGATTATCATTTTACAGTTGACGATGGATGTCACCGTTGTGCTGTCGATCTTTATAACAAAAAATGCAGCTGTCGAAAATGGCAGCTGTCGGGCTTGCCATGCGGTCATGTGATTGCTGTTTCAAATTTTCTGAAACAACCGGACTGCTTCCATTGGGAAATGGATTGGTTTAAAAATGATGTTCATGCTGTGACATACGCGGAGGCAATTAACACGGTTCTAGATGAATCGGAGTGGGAGTTACAAGAAGATGAAGATAGCTTAGAGACTCCCCAAATGGAACGAAGGCAAGCAGGCCGACCCGTGAAAATAAACGTATCCCATCTCGTGGTGAGGAAATAGCTCCAACAATATGCTCAAGATGTCATCACAAAGGACATATGCGCCATCAATGCAAAACCACGTTATCGTCACAGATGCCTTCGTCGTCAAATACATACAAAAAAAGTAACGAAACAACAACAAACTATGTAGACGCTGAAAATTTTCGTGATTTTGTAGTTGGTTTAACCACTCAAGACGATTATTTTTATGATCTAAATGAATTTTAATGTTATTATTGTGATATTGCAAATTGTTAAAATGTTACAAAATATATAAATAACCTGCTAAATTAAATATATCGTCATCTTAAAAATTTTTGTTACAATATAAACAAATTTACATGCTACACAATCAGGGAGTTGTTCAACACATATTACATATAAATATATTTTCTTCCTAACAATAATTCATATATATACAACAGAGTTAGACTTTTAATCAGGGAGTTGTTCAACACTTTACGAACACTAAAACCTGCAGACATTAAAGAAATAATTCTGCGGCTACTATTGTGCTTCCTGATGAAGAATAAGTAAGTGTTTTTAATTCAACGAGAGTTGGAAGAAAATAATCTTGCGCCTACAATTGTGCTTCTACTCAGGGAGTTGTTCAACACATTACGAACACGCTCTACGTCTTTTTTGAGTTGTGAATATATATGTTGCTCAGTACCCGCGATGTCGACAGAATTTAACTTCTAAAGCAGGAATTGATCTTTAACAAAACGCAGGAACTGATCTTCAACAAAAGCATGAACTGATCTTCAACACTGAGACGTTGTTTGGGACCGGCATTAATTTTGAAGATTAAAAGAGATGGAAATGCCCAACAACGTCTCGTGCAATCACAGTTTGCACGCGTATACGTCGAATTTATCGACGTTAGAACCCGAATATAAATATATAATTAAGTGGTTTTAAATCAACGAGATTAATAAATAATAATTAACACAATTTTTGATAATATATCTTTTAAAATAATTTAAATAGGTGGACTCCTCTAACAGTTACCAGCGTAGCATGACCGCGTTATCAGGGATAACACCTTAATGCCCGAACTTGTATGGAGAGCTCAAATTATTATACGTTTGATTTGGTTAAACTTAAAACCAAACGCATCTAGTATGAAATAAAAACAACTAAAGGACCGATGTAAGTGGTTTTAATTCAACGAGAATTAAACACTTTACATCGACACAATTATATAAGTAGATTTAACTCAACGAGATATAAAGACTCCCTTCTGATATTAGTTTTTGTCCCCTCTGTTATCATTGTAAAAAAAAACTTAATTTTAAACAATTGAATCAAAAAAATCATGAAAAAAGCCATAATTTCGAAAAAAAAACGAAAACATAAACACCCCTATTTATAGGCGAGTTTTTAAACGAATTTTTGGTAAAAGATCAAAGCAGTCGGACGCCTAAACAAACCAGTCGGACGCCTTAACAGACCAGGAGGGCGCCTTCTCTTTTCAGGCGGACGCCTGTTCCGTACAGTCGGACGACCTCCCTCACATTTTGAAAAATTTTCGGCGCACGACTCCTCTTTGCAGGCGGACGCCTTTACTCTACGGGTGGACGCCTGTATCGAATAGTCAAACGACCATGCGTCATAATTTGAAATTTTTGAAATTTCATAATTTCGGACGCCTCTTCAAAAGAGGCGGACGCCTATCCAGTACAGTCGGACGCGCATTCGTATCAGTCGGAGATGAAATTTTAATTAATAAATTAAAAAAAATGTCTTTAATATAAAAACCGAATATATACAACATACATCTTAAAATGTGATTAATATAGACGAAAATTTACAAACAATATAATAAAATATTCTAAAACCAAATATTTGTACACTTCGAAATCGGATTCACCGGTTGCGTGCTCAACATCCTTTAAGTTGTCGTTCGACGTCTCCATCTTGTTCGGGTACGTTTATTACACGCTCTACATTTTTTTCTGGTGTTTAGAAATGATGGAAAATAAAGATTTTCATCAACTTTTTAAGTAAACCAGAGCCATTCCGGTTAGCACGCATATAGGTCGAAATGACTGATGTAAAAACCCGAATACTATTATAAACATAAGTGATTTTAATTCGACGAGAACTCCAGATAATACTTTACATGAAAGTATTTTGCTAAAAACATTATTAGGAAATTTTCGAGAAGCATTTTTGTATGGTAAATATAGCTCCGATAGTAAGGAATTTATAGCAAAATCAAAAACAAAACATGCAGTCGGACGCCCGTAAAAAATAATCGGACGCCCATATAATTAAAAAAAAGAAAACTAATTTAAAATATAATAAAAATTGTCATAAGTCTAGTGAGGAATATATTACATTCATTTACTAGCTCAGCGTCATACACTTTCAACTCTAATTTTATTTTCGTACACAACTTTCGAGAAATGCCAACGAAAATCAGCGGCCGTTTTAGACGTGTCTTCATTTTTTAGGTATACTGGTTCACCGCTAAGCAGACGTTGCAAAAAAATACAAACCCATACCCCACAATCACCAACTGTTCCAGTTTAATGAGGAACCTTATCTGGAATAATTCTTTCAAACGGTGGAGGCCTAAATACGCCACCCAAATCATGACCACTGAACAGCAACCACTGAGGAACATGTTGTCAATATAAAGTAGCATTGTATTTCTTGATTCATAACAAATCTCAGGGAAACTGAAAAAAAAATTAAGTATTATTTTATGCATCAACAAATAAACTGGTATTTTTAATTTTACAAATTAAACAAACCTATCATAAATAGTCATTTTCCAACTAGGAAGGTTAACGCAAACTAAACACCAATGTTGGTTTGACATGTTGACTGGCAAATAAAACTGATAAAAAATGGTTAAGTATTTATTGTTAAACGAATAAAATTTTAAATATAATATGTACACTTACCACGTCAATACCCTCAACGGATAGAAATGGCCAAGTATCACCGGTACCAATACCTTCAAGCCAGGTATTATGCTTAAACATTGTTGCTAGAAAATAAGTTGGCAATATTGACCAAACCGCGTTATTCGGTCTTTCCAACATTATTTTATTAATCCAACAATCGATTTGCTGTTAAAATAATTAAAATATCATAATTAGAATTGTATTATTAAGTTACGAGTAGAAATTTAAAATAAGAAAGGGTGTTCTTACATCGGTTTCAAACCAACCAGTAGTCACTGACTTCCAGAATTCATGTGAGTATGACACATTTGGATTAAAACTGGTATAAATCCAGATATCATCACGATTGGCCAACTCCACAATAAGTTCACGAGAATAAACCTCGTTGGTTTCCTTCTGGATTCTCGGTGTATCCTCAAGGCCTTGAAAGGGGGTTTGTAACACTTTTGATTTTTTTTATTCTTTTACCCCGTCCGCACGATGATTGAACCTTAAATTAATATACAATATTTTCGTAACATAATTGTTATTTAATAAAAAATAATTGTATACGAATATTAAAATTTAAAACTTTTTTTATTTTAAAATATATTGTTTAACAAAAGTCTGTTTAATAAACTTTATAACTATTTACCAATTCATATTGTATAAAATACCTTTTTCACGCTTAACGCAACCATATCCGGGGTAACCATGTCGTCGGCTTTTTGAAAATTTTCTTCATTTTCTTAAAAGTTTTCGTCCGGAAAAAATCTCTGCAATTAAATGTAAATTAAAAAAATACAAACTTTTGTTAATTAAATTAATAAATTTATCATGTATGAAAGTTTTGGTCCATACACTCAGTCGTAGATCAGTCCGTTCCTGAAATTTTAACATGCTTTCAAAATAACCCTGCTGATTTTGCTGATTGGTCATCAGTGATTCCAACTTTTTCAAAAGCTCATCATAATGAGTCTTGTTTATGGTAAGAGTCTCTTCACCATGTGAATGTTTTGTACTCGTGTCTGCATGTGGAACATTCATTGCAGGATTGGTATATGCGAAAAGATCATTAAAAAATTCATTATCTACGTCCACATTATGTTGTGGACGGTAGTAATTGTCAGCCGGTTGTGTTTGAAAATTCACAGAAGGCATTGTCTTTTTATGAAATTCGTAATTGATGTATTCGAAACTCTTTTTTAACCATTCTTGTTGAATCTCGACCTCAGTTGGAAATACATTACGAGGATAAAACGCCACCTAATAATTTTAAAAAACGTAACAAAGTTAGTAATTATAAAAAAGGTCATTTGTCGACAAGTAACAGATGATAAACGGAGTAGTAACCTCAGAGAATTTCCCAAATATCATTTGAACAAATGTCCAATGGCTTCTGCGAAGTTTCTCCCACCCGATTGCCCGAGGAATGCTTTCGTTGTATGTGCAAATGGTTTTCATATATGGAAAACACTCGTAAATCCATATCTGAAATAATATTTAATGAGACATAAATTTAATTACGAAAGAAAAATAAATAAACAATTTTACCTTGAAAACCCAAACAAATCCTGTCAAAGAATAATACAATTTTTTGTTTGGATGCAGTTTCTTTTTCGCCAGTACGTTCAAAAGGCCGGGGTAGGTGCGGGACCACAAATAAGATCCCCAGTTATACTCATTCCAGAACTGCAGATTGTCGACAAGTAACATATGATCTTGTTCAACAAGTTTGGTAGTCTCCACACCCATAAAGAAAGAATAAAGCAACAAAAGCAAACATAGACGAACGACATCTTCGTCTTCAAAGAGTTCTTCTTTCTCTTCTAATAAAGTTTTTAAACTATCAACAGAAAGAGGGATGACAATGTTCTCCGAAAGCACCCGGTTAATAAAAGAAAACCCGCCATGTTTAGCTTTCGTATTGTCACCAAACATAAAACATCTTATCAAACAAAACTCGCGGGGTCCAAACCGAAGGCTTTCTTTAACCGGACCCCAACTAAATATCTTATCCCGTCAAACTCGGGTTCCAAATTAATGTCAACTTGATGAAGCAATACGGCATGAATTAGTTGACCGTCTGGCTGCGTACTTTAGACATTTAACCATTTCTCGAAGCATTGATTGTTCCAAATTTGTGTTCGCGTTTCGTTTTTCGAAATGATGGATTTCACCGTCTCAACATATATTTCCAACAGATTCTAGTTTTACAGTCAGCCTAAACATTAAATTAAATAAAAAATTATTATGAATAGTGTTTAAATGAAATATAGGCCACGTGATGTGTCAGAAAAAATACTTAAAATAACTTACCTGTGACATTTTCGAGGAAGAAAAGGAAATAACAGACAAAATATGAAATGTGGTCCTGAGTTGTGCGTGTTTCGGATTCGCCGACAAGGAGTATAGGCGGACGACCTCACGTGGTGATGGTCCAGCCTTTTTTTCCTTTTTTGAATATATGTAGGCGTGGTAAAATGGGTAAATGATAAAAAAATTTGAAATTTTTACCTTTAGGCGGGAAACAGTCGGACGCCTATTCTAAGGAGGCGGACGTCTGTTCTAAGTAGGCGGACGACTGGTTTTTGAAGGCGGACGCATTTTTCGGTTCGGGCGGACGACTACTCGGAACGGGCGGACGACTACTCGGATCGGGCGGCCGACTATTCTATGCAAGCGGATGACTACTCTGATCGGGCGGACGACTTTTCAGAATGGGCGTTTTACTTTTTCGAAAAAATTTAAAATTTTAAAAGGCGGACGACTTTTTTTAAAATTACATAATTATTATTTTAAATTTTATTAATTAAATACAAAAATTGATAAGCAATTTTCGGGACAATATAAAGGAAGACGAACGTGTTTAAAAAATTTTTTTTAACCAAAGTTAAAATGTCAACTGTTGATATGGAGAAACCAACCGAAGGTGAATCACTTCAAGCTGAACAACCAGTTGACGACCATCAAAAGAAAATTTCATGGGAAGCTGACAAACGAGTCGAAAATGAAGAAGAATCAGAAGATAGTTTTTGAAACTGGGCGTTCGATACGTTTTTACCTGATAATAATGAGGAGGAAGAACACATACCTTACGAGGACGAGTACGAATATCATCCATACATGGAGGACTATTATCATCTTCTTTATGAAGACAGACCGAAAGAAGAGTATGTTCCTCGAGATCCTTGGCAAGATGAGTATGAAGAACAATTTCCACCTTATGATAACCCATGGAATGATGTAAACGAATTCGATTCTGATTACACTAATTAGTTGTAATATTTAGTGTAAGTTGTTGTTTGGCTTGAATTTAGTATTTAATTTTTAATTTTTTCGTATTATACTTATTCATATAATATAATATAATATAAATAATAATTATAAACGAATATAAAGACTAAAATTACAATCATTTTTCATTAATTTTCCTTGGTAAACAACACCAAAAATACAATTGCTCGGCCATAAATTGTCTGTAAGAGATACAATAACTATTAAAATCTGCAGTTAAATTTAAAGGTTTTCCCGTTACTAAATGCTCCATCAGCATGCATACAAAAACACCTTCATTGTCGTTTAATGCATTCGAAGAATTGATAAATTCGTCATTCATTCCAAACGTTATGCCTGCTTCCGGACGCCTGGTTTCTTTCCAGTAACGAATGGTAACTAGCAAAGCGGTAAAATAAACAACAATCTTCCTCAATGCAGGATGGAAATGTGTTTTGTAGTCTTCACCGGTAGTACGTTTGTTGCCAAACAAAAACAGCTCTTGTGTTTTTAGGTCGACTTTTAGAAGACTCCAGTTTTGCCGTTGAAAACAATAAGGAAAATAAACAAACTCAACGTCGAAAAAAGACGGGAATGGTGTAAATTTCCCGTTTACAAACTTCACAGAATTTTTGTTACAAGAATCTAACAATAAATACACAAATGAAGGTGGTAAGATTGTCCACCGTAGCTTTGAAGATGGATTACTTTGAACTTCCCTATTTCTCCATTTCATCAGCCTTCCAACCCATCCTTCAATATGCTGTAAAATATTAAAAAGTTAAGCAAATTTAAAAATTAAAACAATAACTTATCGCAAAAATTTACCGTTGATGATACGTGTCCATTATCGTAGTATCCAAGTAAAGTACCCCAAAATCGTTTGTCAAGTTTTTCATCATTAAAAAACACCGCAGAATAGCAAAATGCCGAATCACCGGCATGAAAAAACTCGACAACATCTTTAGACCAGTTATCTGACTCGTCGTCGGGAATCGCCCATTTACGCTTCCGTATATATTCCATATGTACGGTTTCTTTTTCAAGGATATTTTTACCATGGTTATCTAATGGTTTTTCACTTGTCGTTGCATCCGTTGATTTTAAAGTTCTCCACTTGGATAATATCCATTTTGAAGGTTTATCAGTAGGTTGGGAACTATATTGTTTATCCATCCTTTTGAAAATTTTTGTTCGGAAATTTCCTATAGATTTTTCGGTGCGTAACTGGTGGTATTTAGCATCGTCAAATTTGAAATTAAAATTCGTGAGATTGCAGTCGTCGGACGCCTGTTCTGTAGAGTCGGATGCCTATTCTGTAGAGTCGGACGCCTGCTTGTTGCAGTCGGACGTCTGCTTGTTGTAGTCGGACGACTTTGTTTATAAAAAAAAAATACAAACGCCTGTAAAGGTGGTCCGGCCGACTGTATAGGTGGTTCGGACGACTGTGTTTTGGTTCGGGACCCCCGTAACAAACGACCGTTTAAAAAACCCTATACCGGTGGACGCCCGTGACACGGTTGCAGGTGTGGGACCGGTGCCTGTGACATGTTTGAAAAAGAAAAGGCACCTGTGTCAGATTTGTGGGCGTGGACGACTGAAATGATGACGTGGCGTATTCCTAATGGCTGAGTATGTGTGCGTCTGGGAAAAATGGAACAGACGCCACGCCTGCATAGGGGGTGGCCATTTGACCGATTTTGGTCATTTTGGGAAAATCGTAGGTGCCTGTGGCTATTCTCGGAATTTTCGCTAACTTTTTTAGTTTATAGTCAAACTGAATAACAATCAGAATCAAAGTTGTAAAATATCACCACCAAATAAGTATTGTACTTTTAAGTATTCTTTATTTATATCATTTATTGTTTATTCGTATTTTTCTTTTTTATAAATTGGACTTTCATCATCTAGATGATGACTAGTTTGCCCATATTAAGTTATACTAATTAATAATTTGAACAAAGAAAATCCTAAATTTTACTTTCATTTGTAGTGTAATTTCACTAACATAATCATTAAAACTTTACAATTGAGTGCATATCTTTAATTGTTATGCTAATGAGATTGCATTTGGTAATAGAAGTGAAAATTATGATTATAATTAGTTAACTGTTATTATAGATTTTTGATCAATCAATGAGTAAATTTGGGTATATAGAACAAATTAACATATTTTTATGATTTTAAAAATTTATAAACCACATTTTTTTTGCCGTGATAAAAAAAAAATTTAATGCCTCAACTTTTGTATTTAATTTGAGCCAAAAAAATTAATGCCTCAACTTTTGTATTTAATTTGAGCCCTTGAAAAACTTAAGCCGATCATGTTCTTTAGTTATTAGACTACTAGTTAGAGTGGATTTTAGAACAATATAACATTGTAAATAATAATAAAAAAAGAACAAAGTATATATATTTAGTTTAAAAATAAAAAATAAACTACAAAAACATAAAAATATGTTTTTGAAGGAAAAAAAATAAAATATAGTTCAACGAGTTCAGTTCACCGCTATGATATGCCTAATTCGTAGGTTTCGAAACTTCTCTATCGATGAATGGAATTTGTCTATTTTTTAATTCAGAAACTGTTATTTTTTATTTATTTTTATTTTTTTGTTTTTGAACGGTTTAGGATGACGACAATCAAAATAGAATTTTAACCGTTTCCTCGAATTTGACACGCAAAGTCATAGGTAAACCTTCTGATCTTGTCTCAGGAAATATGTTTTGTTACAAATTCAAACCTATATCTCTTTTAAAGAAGTTAAAAGAGTAACCATTATGTGAAAAACCCTAAAATAAGTTTAATTAAAATATATAATTCTTTCATCAAAATTCCGAGTCATCTCGAGCCAATAAGATGTCATGAATAGCCCTTCACCTTACTTTTTGTCCCTTTTTCTGCTTTTTTGCTTGCTAGAAAGGAATCTATCTTTTTCAAAATATATAAATGAAATGTTGGGCTCATCCTAGTTGTTATTTGCGATATCTTCAAGACGATTTAGAATTTTCTGAGCTTGAATTTCATAACTGGAAATTGTTAACTAAATTAACAAAAATAAGTTAACAATATATAATCTCATTATATCGTCAGAATTAGTATTTTATATATCACACCCATGTTAAAAGCGAAGGAGAAGACAAATTGTATATTATAACATAATATTTTAAGAAAAACTAAATGATTTCATTTCAAATGAGTCATGAAATATAGGGATTCAACACATAAATTATAAATTTTAAGCAAAACACATCCAAAAGACAAGCAAACCAATTAAAACCAATAAAGCACACAAGTCTCACTATATAAATAGTTATGAATCATATTCCTAGTATTTATGCAAACTTATAAACAAGTCCAAGTTCAAGCTATCTTAACTTCTGTTTTCTAAAAAACATGTTAAAAAATATTAGTTGGTAAACTCAAAGTTTAAGTTACAACTAAATAAGTTTATGATGTGCTCAAGCCAAAAGTCAAACCAATATGTTATAGTGTGATGCAATTTAACATAATCTAAAATTAAACCAAATATAATGACAGGCCAGCTAATGTCTTATCACGTGTCATTAAAAAAGTATAAAGACATATTTATACAAGTGTTTGACTAGTGACTATAGTGGGAGCAACCAACCATGATTGGGGGTGTCAACCAAATAGATTTGGTTAATATCAGTTCATCAGCTTGAACATGTGAATTAACAAGTCATGTAGAACATATGAATTTAAATCATTGATCATCGTCTCTTATGCAATCTACATCAAGGTTACATTGTGTTTAACATGAAGCATAATAGTCTATGTCTAATTAAATCATATTTGTCAAAAATAAATGAAGTATTGTCTGCCTACATAAAAGTAGTTAAACAAAAAGGAACCATCATCCCTCACCAGATAGTGGTAGGCAATAAGATCCCTAAACACAAACAAGATAGGGTTATAGTACTACACTACCACCTCGAATGCTACAAATAAGCATACACCAATAAGGTAAAGGACTAATCCTAATAAGATGTTAGGTGTAGGCACACATGTCTTCCAACAATATTTAAAGATGTTTGTCAAAAGTTCATTATAGTCATGCTTAAATTTGATCATATAAATATATCTACCTTTTTTATATAATAGTCATAAGTCTTTGCACAAATCATTGGTGATATATTTTTAGCTTTCTATGTCTATATATAATCCATGTATATACATCCTTTCATAATGAGTCTCGATCAAGGCCTAATATTTTTTGTACAGTGCTTGTAATGCAAGCGGATGTATTTAACACATGCATCTTAATAATCGTTGACGCATCAGCTTTTTAAACATTCTTCTCATATGCATTCTCTCTCATCTTTTTAGCCTAACTCATTCTTCTCACATGCATCCTCTCTTTTACATCGCCGTTTCTATTTCTATTTGTAACCCCCGGTTACTAATCAACAATTTAAAATAATATCAGAGTTGGTCCCAGCAAATTTTTCAATTTTAAAACCTTGTCTGACCCTCTTTATTTAATAATATTAAACAAAGTTTAACGCAAACGTAAACGTGTCACACATTTTACAATACTTATTTACATAAGTAAGTTTAAACCAAAATTTCAAACGTTTGCAACAAGGTTTGTTTGTTCGATTCCTGCTCCACCTCGATCCTTACAACCGTGTACGTCATTTTTGACCTACAACATCACACAATAATTCCCATTAGTTCATAAGAACTAAGTAAGTAAACCCCAATGGTTTCTCAACAACAAAAGTAAAATACATTTTTCACAATCAATATTTAAACTGGGTCATTTCTATTCGAATTGACTCTCACAATATAAAATATCACATTACCAATCATCAACTATTGCTCACAATAGTTTAATCAATATTACACTATGGGGTTCACATTTCTGTGCTTCCACCATAGCCAATTGCTAGCACCTCTGGCTATCCACCATTGTGGAGTCATAATTAATTCAAGTCTTAAGATGTTCACCAACCGGTACTTCCATCTAAGACAATTGACAGCACCTCTGTCTATCCACCATTGTGGAGTCATATTTATTTAGTCTAAGATGTTCACCAACCGGTACTTCCATCTAAGACAAATGACAGCACCTCTGTCTATCCACCATTGTGGAGTCATATTTATTTAGTCTAAGATGTTCACCCACCGGTACTTCCATCTAAGACAATTGACAGCACCTCTGTCTATCCACCATTGTGGAGTCATATTTATTTAGTCTAAGATGTTCACCCACCGGTACTTCCATCTAAGACAATTGACAGCACCTCTGTCTATCCACCATTGTGGAGTCATATATAATTCAATCAAATTACTATGATGTTCACCCAACCGGTACTTCCATCATAGAAGTCCCACACTATTATTTACCAAGGTATTGGATTTATCATAGGTTGTTGAACTTTTATTATTCAACATTCCCCTATCACCAATGCCATATTTATTATATAATTTATTCAACAACAATTTCAATATTTATTATGTGATGTCATAGTTGTGGGATTACTTACCTTGATCAGATAAGATATTAGCAACTGCAGGCTCCTTTCCTGCTCTATGACTAGTGGTTTGACTTCCACTACCACCACCTAGTTGCAAAATACATATATACAACTAGTTTCAACACTTATAGCACGTACAATCAAGTTCAACACGCTTGACTGATTTGACTTTCTCAAAGTCAATTCATCACATAACTGACTCTATCTTACTATATTTAGCAAGTTTTAGTCAATTATCACAATTAATCATGTTTCATGCCTTCCCAGGCAATTTATCAAATAATTGATGTTCATTATATTAGTTACGATCTTTAATCACTTTTTATTATTCAATTTTTATTTTTAGATCATAACTATTAATAATGGTAACATCAATTCATCAAAATCATCATTTAATCTATGGATTATAATCCATAATTTATTTGAAATCATATTCAACCCATCCTACTAGTTATCCTACCATGATATGGGTTTCATAACAACCGGACATTATCCCGGCTTCAAAACGAAGATTTCACCGTTAAAATATCAAGTTCTTCGTTTCTAACAATCCCTAGTTATCAACTAGGCAATAATCAATACCCATAATCATATTATTACAATCAAAACTAGATTTAATCCACACAATATCATACTAGTAGAATAAAACAAACCGTTACCTGATCTGACGGATTTCTATGGTTACAACAACGATCAGGACTTGAAAACACGTTCCTATACGCGATCTAGATGATTAGAAACCTTTATAATGAAGATAGAAGATTTAGGAAGCTAAAATTCCGTCTGGAGGATGAACAGGGTCGAGATAATGAAGTTTTGAAGCTTTCCACGCAATCTAATCACTTAAACATATTTTTGGCCGACATAGGTCCTGGGGCGCATCGCCCCAACTGGGTGCGTCCCGCCAGGCGTACCGCCCCACGTCACCAGCGTCATCATTTTTGATTTTTAACTTCGTTTCGCGATTCCGGGAGCATACGAACTCCGTTTTGCGCACGGTTTTCGCCCACGTTCATCATTTTTCACATACTATCAATCCCCAATAACAAAAGTTACTAAATCCTCGTGGATTTCAAGCACGACCAAATGTGCTCTTCCCATTAATGACGTAACTCTTACACATTTTCAAATCACAACCACCACAATCGTTTAATTAACCATTATTCACAATACATTCATTATTAAAAACCGGTTGTTACAAATCTCCCCTCCTTACAAAGGTTTCGTCCCCGAAACCGATTAAACATCGAAAAGGAAAGGATAATACTTTCTCATTTCATTTTCTGACTCCCACGTAACTTCAGAACCGGTTCTATTTTTCCACTGAACCTTCACCTGACTCAGTGATTTATTTCTAAGTTGCTTGACCTTTCGGTCAAGTATCGCCACTGGCTTTTCCACATAATTCAACTTGTCGTCAATTTCTATATCTTCCAGTGGTACGTATGCAGATTCATCTGCTAAACATTTTCGTAAGTAAGAAACGTGGAACGTGTTATGTATTCCACTTAACTCTTCAGGTAGCTCTAGGCGATAAGCAACTTCACCAACACGAGCTATGATTTTAAATGGTCCAATAAAGCGTGGACTTAACTTTCCTCGCTTACGAAAACGTATAACACCTTTCCACGGTGAGACTTTTAACAATACAAAATCTCCTACCTGGAATTCAATGGGCCTTCTACGCTTATCAGCGTATGATTTCTGACGGTCTTGAGCCGCCTTCAGATGGGCACGGATCTGATCTATCCGTTCATTGGTAGCTTTCACTACCTTTTTATGCGCAAGTTCACGTTGCCCCACCTCTCCCCAACAAACGGGAGTTCGACATTTCCTCCCATAGAGCATCTCATAAGGAGGCATTCCAATACTGGAATGATAACTATTATTATACGAGAACTCTGCCAAAGGTAGGTAATCATCCCAACTACCTCCAAAATCAATAATGCACGCTCGTAACATATCTTCCAAGGTCTGAATGGTTCTTTCACTTTGTCCATCAGTCTGAGGATGATACGCAGTACTTAACAGCAGTTTTGTTCCTAATTCTTCCTGAAAATTTCTCCAAAATCGAGAAGTAAATCGAGTATCCCGATCAGAGATAATGGTTACAGGCACACCATGACGAGACACAATTTCTCGTACATATATCTCTGCCATTTTATCAGAAGAATAGGTCTCACGAATGGGCAAGAAATGAGCACTCTTAGTCAACCTATCCACAATGACCCAAATCGTATTACATCCCTTCCTTGTTTTAGGAAGTTTAGTAATTAAGTCCATTGTGATATGTTCCCATTTCCACATTGGAATTTCTAATGGTTGTAACTTACCATAAGGTTTCTGGTGCTCTGCTTTTACCTGCATACAAGTCAAACATTTCGCTACATGTTTAACAATATCTCGTTTCATACCTGGCCACCAATAGTTCACCCGAAGGTCACGATACATTTTAGTAGCCCCAGGATGAATTGAGTACTTTGACTTGTGCGCTTCTTCCAACAATGCAGACTTAAGTGGACAAGTGGGAGGTATCCACACTCGACCCCACCTAGTCTTCAAACCACGACTATCTTCATCAAGATTATGAGCTTGCCCTTTAATCCTGTCTCGTTTCCAATTTTCTTCCTTTAAAGCTTCAGTCTGAGCTTCCTTGATCTGTTCAATTAAACCTGAAGTAATCACAAGCTGCATAACTTTCACCTTAATTGGTTCATATTCTTCTTTTCTACTCAAGGCATCCGCCACCACATTCGCTTTACCAGGATGATAAAGGATTTCACAATCATAGTCTTTGAGTAATTCCAGCCATCTTCTTTGCCTCATATTCAATTCCTTCTGAGTGAAGAAATATTTCAAGCTCTTATGATCAGTGTAAATGGTACACTTTACACCGTACAAATAATGCCTCCAGATTTTTAAGGCAAATACGACTGCTGCAAGTTCTAAATCATGAATAGGATAATTAATTTCGTGGGTTTTCAGTTGTCTTGAGGCATAAGCAATCACCTTGCCTCGTTGCATAAGAACACAACCCAGACCAAGATAAGAAGCATCAGAATATACCACAAAATCATCAGGACCATCTGGTAATGTCAATACCGGTGCCTGAGTTAATTTGGACTTTAATTCTTGGAATGCTTTCTCTTGGTCATCACCCCACACAAACTTAACATCTTTTCTTGTAAGTTTGGTTAAAGATGAAGCAATCTTGGCAAAGTCTTGAATGAATCTACGATAATAACCAGCTAAGCCAAGAAAACTTCTGACATCAGTTGGATTTTTGGGTAGACTCCAATTAGTCACCGCTTGAATTTTAGAAGGATCAACAAGAATGCCATCTGCATTTATCACATGCCCAAGAAATTGGACTTCATGCAGCCAGAAGGCGCATTTAGAAAATTTGGCATATAACTTCTCCTTTCGGAGAGTTTCAAGTACCTCCCGTAAGTGACACGCATGATCACCTTCATTCTTGGAATAAACAAGAATATCATCAATAAAAACGATAACAGATCGATCCAACATGGGACGACATACCCGATTCATCAAGTCCATAAATGCAGCCGGTGCATTAGTCAGCCCAAATGACATAACAAGAAATTCATAATGACCGTATCGGGTTCGAAACGCTGTTTTAGGAATATCTTCTTCCCTAACTTTAATTTGATGGTAACCCGACCGAAGGTCAATTTTAGAGAACCAAGAAGCCCCTTGTAACTGATCAAAAAGATCATCGATCCGAGGCAAAGGATATTTGTTTTTCACCGTCACTTTATTAAGCTCTCGATAATCAATACACATGCGAAAACTTCCGTCCTTCTTTTTAACAAAAAGAACAGGAGCACCCCAAGGCGAGATGCTTGGACGAATAAAACCTTTATCGAGAAGATCCTGCAATTGAGTCATCAACTCTTGCAATTCAGACGGTGCTAAACGATAAGGAGCTTTTGCTATAGGCTTGGCCCCTGGAATAAGATCGATTCTAAACTCAACATTTCTATCAGAGGGGATTCCCGGTAAGTCATCCGGAAAAACGTCAGGAAAATCCCTAACAATTGGGACATCCTCCAAACACTTTATTGTTTTCTCAGCATCAATGACATAAGCTAAGAAGGATTGGGCCCCATGATTCATATACTTCATGGCCTTGACCAAAGAACACAAAACAACCCCTCCACGTTTTTCTCCTTGGATGGACAATTCATAACCACTAGGGGTTATCAATTGTATAACTTTGCGATTACAAAGAATATTGGCTTTATAAGAAGATAGCCAATCCATTCCAATAACAACATCAAACTCCCCAATACCATGGGTATTAAGTCAACAACATAATCCTCGTTATTGATCGTAAGCTTACAGTTTCGATAAATATCAAACACACGGAAACTCTTAGAATCAGCAACCTCTACTTCTAACGGTACAGGCAACTTTTCTAAGACAAAAGATGGATGATGCACAAATTTTATAGACACAAAAGATCGATTGGCTCCAGAATCAAATAACACATAAGCAGGTATTGAATTAACAAAGAAGGTACCTGTCACCACATCAGATGTGACTTTAGCCTCCTCTGCTGATATCTGGAAAGCTCTCCCTTTTGGTTTGGGCGCTTCCGGTTTCTTTCCAGAGCTTTGAGATTTAAACGACCGGCCATCATCACTAATCGGTGTTGCCCTCTTAAGTTCAGGGCACTCACTCCTCCTATGACCTGGCTTATAACAATGATAGCACAGGCTAGGAGAGCTCATGCACTGGGTTGCCAAATGTCCTGGCTTCCCACATTTATAACAGACAACAGGCCTAACACGACATTCCCCCGCGTGCATCCTCCCACAATTGGGACAAGGTTTAGTAAAAACAGGCTTTTTAAACAATTTGGCAAACTTTGCCTTTTTAGACGAACCTGTTTCTGTTTCAGCCTTTCGTTTATCTCCGCGATCTTCTTGTCGTTTCAATTCCAATTCCCGTTCCCGGGCACAATTTATCAACTCATTAAGCGTCTCACACTTAGAAGGCGTGAGAAACTCCCGGTACTTTGTGTTCAACATAGTATGATACCGGTTTATCCACATCCTTTCAGTCTGAAGAAGATCCGGACAAAATTTAGCTTTATCGAAGAAAATGGCAGTAATGGTATCAATACTTTCCTCTTTCTGCTGTAGATGCAGAAACACCTCAGTAATACGATCAATAGCGGCTTGAGGACAAAACCGCTTCAAGAAAAGTTCTTTAAACTGGGCCCACGTCAGCCCTTTTATTCCATCTCTGCCTTTTTCCTTCCTCAACAATTCCCACCAATCTTTGGCACGATCTTTCAACTGATTTCCAGCAAACATGACCTCATCAGACGGGTCACAATGACTAGTTTCAAATGTACTTTCGATATCGGATATCCAACGCTGGCTAATCAAGGGATCTACCTCCCCTTTAAACTCAGCTGGCTTACAAGCCATAAATTCTTTAAAAGTAGTTGTTTTAGAAGATTGTTTCATCTCCACTCCAGTTTCAAATTCAGACAACTCTTGATGAAGGAACTCTTTTAATGAAGACTTAATTTCTTCAATATATGTGGGCAAAGCAGCTTCAAAAGCCTTTGCCACCTCTTCCTTCACCATTATTTGAATTTCAGTAAGTTCCACCTTCTCACTGCTATTTATACCAGATGTATGTTCCTCAGCCATTCGTGGCTGAAATCATATAATCAGACAGTCAGTTTCATATATTCACAATATTTAATAATCTTGTACTTATATAGTACATAATCTCCTTACCTAATATTCAAAATCATGATACAATCTGACTTAGTTAAGGAAACGGTTATGTCATAAGCATCTCATTATACTGGCCAGGCATAATAACATGTTTATCACACACTCGTGCCCTTAACTTCATCATTTCATTTCATAATTGAGAAGTTCGGTTCACATAATTTATACACACAACAATGTGTACATACACAATTCAATACATAAATACTGACCTCATACCTCCGGCTCAATGATCGAGGCTGGAATCGAACGTTTCATCACATATCAAGAGCATAAGATTTGAGTTCAAGTGTATTTCTAACACTTGAATCCCTCAAACCAATGCTCTGATACCAGCTTTGTAACCCCCGGTTACTAATCAACAATTTAAAATAATATCAGAGTTGGTCCCAGCAAATTTTTCAATTTTAAAACCTTGTCTGACCCTCTTTATTTAATAATATTAAACAAAGTTTAACGCAAACGTAAACGTGTCACACATTTTACAATACTTATTTACATAAGTAAGTTTAAACCAAAATTTCAAACGTTTGCAACAAGGTTTGTTTGTTCGATTCCTGCTCCACCTCGATCCTTACAACCGTGTACGTCATTTTTGACCTACAACATCACACAAGAATTCCCATTAGTTCATAAGAACTAAGTAAGTAAACCCCAATGGTTTCTCAACAACAAAATGTAAAATACATTTTTCACAATCAATATTTAAACTGAGTCATTTATATTCGAATTGACTCTCACAATATAAAATATCACATTACCAATCATCAACTATTGCTCACAATAGTTTAATCAATATTACACTATGGGGTTCACATTTCTGTGCTTCCACCATAGCCAATTGCCAGCACCTCTGGCTATCCACCATTGTGGAGTCATAATTAATTCAAGTCTTAAGATGTTCACCAACCGGTACTTTCATCTAAGACAATTGACAGCACCTCTGTCTATCCACCATTGTGGAGTCATATTTATTTAGTCTAAGATGTTCACCAACCGGTACTTCCATCTAAGACAAATGACAGCACCTCTTGTCTATCCACCATTGTGGAGTCTATCCACCATTGTGGAGTCATATATTTAGTCTAAGATGTTCACCCACCGGTACTTCCATCTAAGACAATTGACAGCACCTCTGTCTATCCACCATTGTGGAGTCATATATAATTCAATCAAATTACTATGATGTTCACCCAACCGGTACTTCCATCATAGAAGTCCCACACTATTATTTACCAAGGTATTGGATTTATCATAGGTTGTTGAACTTTTATTATTCAACATTCCCCTATCACCAATGCCATATTTATTATATAATTTATTCAACAACAATTTCAATATTTATTATGTGATGTCATAGTTGTGGGATTACTTACCTTGATCAGATAAGATATTAGCAACTGCAGGCTCCTTTCCTGCTCTATGACTAGTGGTTTGACTTCCACTACCACCACCTAGTTGCAAAATACATATATACAACTAGTTTCAACACTTATAGCACGTACAATTAAGTTCAACACGCTTGACTGATTTGACTTTCTCAAAGTCAATTCATCACATAACTGACTCTATCTTACTATATTTAGCAAGTTTTAGTCAATTATCACAATTAATCATGTTTCATGCCTTCCCAGGCAATTTATCAAATAATTGATGTTCATTATATTAGTTACGATCTTTAATCACTTTTTATTATTCAATTTTTATTTTTAGATCATAACTATTAATAATGGTAACATCAATTCATCAAAATCATCATTTAATCTATGGATTATAATCCATAATTTATTTGAAATCATATTCAACCCATCCTACTAGTTATCCTACCATGATATGGGTTTCATAACAACCGGACATTATCCCGGCTTCAAAACGAAGATTTCACCGTTAAAATATCAAGTTCTTCGTTTCTAACAATCCCTAGTTATCAACTAGGCAATAATCAATACCCATAATCATATTATTACAATCAAAACTAGATTTAATCCACACAATATCATACTAGTAGAATAAAACAAACCGTTACCTGATCTGACGGATTTCTATGGTTACAACAACGATCAGGACTTGAAAACACGTTCCTATACGCGATATAGATGATTAGAAACCTTTATAATGAAGATAGAAGATGTTAGGAAGCTAAAATTCCGTCTGGAGGATGAACAGGGTCGAGATAATGAAGTTTTGAAGCTTTCCACGCAATCTAATCACTTAAACATATTTTTGGCCGACATAGGTCCTGGGGCGCATCGCCCCAACTGGGTGCGTCCCGCCAGGCGTACCGCCCCACGTCACCAGCGTCATCATTTTTTATTTTTAACTTCGTTTCGCGATTCCGGGAGCATACGAACTCCGTTTTGCGCACGGTTTTCGCCCACGTTCATCATTTTTCACATACTATCAATCCCCAATAACAAAAGTTACTAAATACTCATGGATTTCAAGCACGACCAAATGTGCTCTTCCCATTAATGACGTAACTCTTACACATTTTCAAATCACAACCACCACAATCGTTTAATTAACCATTATTCACAATACATTCATTATTAAAAACCGGTTGTTACACTATTTTTATTTTAAAAAAATATTTATTTTAAATATTTGGTGAGAAAAAAAACTTTTTTTTAAAAAAAAGCTCTTTTTTTGTGCAAAAGAGCCTATATTTTTTTTTAAAAAAATTGACTTTTATTGTTTGGGCCCCACAATTAGGTTTGCTTGTTGATGCATCATTCTGATCATTCACAGCTCCAAGAGATAACACATTATCTCTACAAACATTCATATGTTAGTTTAGACAAGAATGATGGGATTTTTAAACCCTTGGTTTAAGGAAAACTCATAACCATATTTAACTTCATCCATTATATAGGACCACAACTCATCTGCCTTTAATCTCCAAGGCTTCACCATTTAGTCATAAAAACTTAAACATAAGTTGTAGATCGAGTCACTTTGGTGAACACATTTATCAACAATAGGATGAATGATATTTGTATAAAATCACCAAAGTCTTAAGATATAATCAACTAGATTGACACTCAACAACATGGCACTCACATTTGCCTCAAGTGATTTACAAATTTCTATTGTTGTTTCAATGAAACCATGTATTAGTATACACTCTAAAGTTGAAGGATAAATCCTCCATATAGTTTCAATAACTTTAATGGTTGTAGCATAATTTACAAGACCATCACTATTGTAAGTATCTTTAATATATGTGCAAAATTTATTAAGATTAATTACAATAATAACATACATTTCTTTCATATGTTATAGTAATCAAAACACACTTGTGAATTTCCATGTTGATGCTCTCAACATATATTAGACGACATCCTTCGTTCTTGTGTTTTTCGTTTTAATACACTCACCATAATACATTGATGTTTGATATGTGACGTGCAAAATAAGTCAAGATCACAACCCGCTCATTGTGTTCGTGTAAGTCACCACTTGTAATTTTCGTTTAAATATGTATTGTCACACCCCCATCTCTCCTATCACCTGTTGTAATCACTGTATGATATATGAAGTCGGTAACTGACATAACGTGTCGCGGAAGCTTGGTGGTAAAGTCTTTGAGATGGGTGTGACTTTCGATGTGGTTGTATCAAAACACATACATGGCATTCTAAACATAAGTTATGTTACATGATATGTTAAAACTTCAACATTTGTGTTACGTTCATCCATAGATACAGGTTTCCTAACATGTGATCTTGTTGTGTATCCTCACCTTCGTTTCTTTTGTTATTCACTGTTCACCAGAAATTGTTTTTTTTAATGTAAAAGATCAGCAAGGATGCTGGTGAGTTCATAGATGTAATAAAATTGATATGATATGATATTATATAACATAATATGATATGATAAGTATGCAGGCATACACAACTTTATGAATATGATTCACCATGAAAACCCATAACCAAAGCCTATGTGACTGTAATGTAATTGGCAGCAATACTCGAAGGTAAAACCTTAGCCTCACTCTTAATGCCTATCGTTACATTAAGCTGTTATCTTGTAATGTAACAAATGGTAACAGGCATTCACACAAGGGTAGAAGCTATCTACCCGTGAATGGGGTTGTCAGCCCGATAGTACTATCATTGTTATCATTCGGCCCCTCCATGAGTTTAATGGTTATAGTTGTTATGTGAGGACTTTTACGATAGCATGGTACAATTTTCATGTAATCATCAGACAAGAGTTGAAATGCACATGCAACATGCAAGCATATCATTGTAATTGAAATATGTAATCATCATGTAATTGTAATGCAAACCTCGAGTTTTAGATATCAGAAGATTTGAAAAGGGGTAATGAAATCATGTAAGTATACCACTGTAATTGAAATACATAACCATATTGTTATTGTAATGCAAACCCCGAGTTTTAGAAATCCGAAGATTTAAAATGGGGTAATGAAATCATGTAGGTATACCATTGTAATTGAAATATGTTACCATATTGTCATTGTAATGTAATCACATTGTAATTGTATTGACTTCCCCGAGTTCTGGAAAACAAAACATTAAAAGGGGAGCTATGAAACTCACCGGTGTTGTTGCAAAGTTACCCACAACTTCAATTAAATTCTGCATATCATTAATGTTCTATAAGTTCTTTGTATCTAATTTGAATTACCAGAACATTTCTCGATATTAAATATCAAGAATAATGTAATTCGATTCATCAAGCTGATTCTGAATCTTGTATTTATTCAGAATCAATGTAATAAGGTTATCGGTTAATTTGTAATGTTAAAATCACTGATTTTGTTTAGTAATTGAATTCTTATACTCATTTGATTGTAAATTAATAATAATTGCATCCTGTTGTTAAAACCAGAATCATAATTGACTTTCAGATCAAAAATCGGTTTTCCGGATTACGAAATTGATTGAGAAATCGAGTTCGGAATGCGAAATCGATTGAGAATATGTTTTCGTATTGCAAACCAATGCTTAAATTGAGTTCTGTATTAAAACCGGAGTGTTGATCAGAAATCCGATAAAAATCAGGTCACCGGATTGCAAAACGGTTCACGAAATCGAGTCCGAAACGCGAAATCGTTTCAAAATATGTCCTTTTTATTGAAAACAGATCGTCGGATTGCGAACCGGAGCGCAAAACGTATTCAAAACGCAAAACAGACAAAATTAGGGTTTCTGCCGGAATATTCCTTTTTGGCCGGAATATTCGCCGGAATATTCCACCGGCGGCAACCCTTGCCGGAATTGTTGGCCAGAATTTGGCCAGAATCAGGCGGCGGCGAACGGTGGTTGGCGGCGGTGGCTCGGTGGCCTGAGGTGGTGGCTCGGTGGCCTGGCCAGGGGCCTTGGCCTCGGCCTTTGGCCTCGACCTTGGCCTTGGCCGGTGTGGCTCGAGGATGGCCGAGAATGGCCGGCGCCCCCCTTGGTCACGATCTGCAAATGCCCGGGAACAAGGGCCACTCATGGGCCGCGCTGGGGCCGCATTGGGGCCGCTCTGGGGCCGCGCCCGGGCCGCTGTGGCCAGCTATGAGCCATTCAAAGTTTTTGTGAGCCAAATCAAATTTCGTTGCACTTTTTCCAGGCCAAAATCTCCAGATCCTAGTTTTTAACATATATATAGTGTTTTGTGAAGAAAAATCTCAATTTCGACTATTTTGAAAAATTCGGGTTTTGAACGAAATCACCTTTTTAATGGGTTTTTGAATTCTAATGATTTTCAAACTTCGCCAATCATTTAAACATGTTTATTTAAGTCATATGAAGCTATTAGATCCAAGAATTGAGTTTCAAACTTGGTGAAGAATTTGCTTGAAAAATCACTAAAAACCCAAGTTTTAAAGCTTGATTCTTTGTTCCACTTGATTTTGACTTGAATACCTCTTGGATCTGCTTAGAAATGATGTTTGAAGTTCCAAAA
Source organism: Mikania micrantha (assembly GCA_009363875.1). Lineage (NCBI taxonomy): Eukaryota > Viridiplantae > Streptophyta > Magnoliopsida > Asterales > Asteraceae > Mikania > Mikania micrantha. Next base: position 14,996,448 of record CM018689.1, read on the forward strand.
GATGGAGAGTATCCTGGTCGAATTTGAGTGGTTGGGGAAGAAAGAATTGTGTAGAAACTTGACCAAAGTCAAGGTTTTGGCCTTATATGGCTTTTTGATTTGTGTTCTAAGTTTGTCCACCTATTTCCTTCATAAATATACGATTTTAATCAGATAGGATGGGATAGACATGGAAAAATAGGATAAATATGGAACAAATCAAGGGTTTGCTTGATTTTTGCCATTTCCGCGATCGTTTGTTCGGCTTTTCGCGTATAATTTCAGGAATTGCTAAAAATGATCAATTATCATTGTCATGCTTCCAATTACATCCCATTATGATTCTAATGTGATTAGGAAGTTTGAGTTGTCATGAATTTGCCAATTCCGCATGCCGAATTTCGCAGATTTTCGCGATTTGACTTATTGAACTTAGAGATTCTTTGATTTAGTTATGTTATTACTTATTTCACTTCAATTCATCATATAATTGATATTTATTTATTTTTGGACCCATGAATTTGGTTTTTGGTCATTATTATAGAAATTTCGCGTAATTCGGCAATTTTGCATAATGTCATTTGTGATTTGTTTCATCTTGTAATTTCCTTACATATATACACAGGTTCACATGTATATACATAATACATCATGATTTAATTAATTAAAATATTAATTCATGAATTTAGGAAATTGCCTCGCAGTAAAGAACGAAATGTCACATTCTCCCCCGTTAGAGAAATTTCGTCCCAAAATTTTTGTAAAACTCATTTGGAATCAACGTTGTGTGAAAATAGGTGGGGATATTTTTCCATCATATGATCCGCATGTTCCCAAGTAAACTCAGGCCCGCTTAGAGTTATATTTTCCCTTCACAATTGGTATACAACTTCTTTCAGGATTCTTGACTACGCAATCTATAATCCTTATAGATTCTTCTGTGAACTAAGGTTTGTCATTGATTTGAACTTCTTCAGGAGATTTGGTCAATAATTTGTCGAGAAAATATTTCTTGAGATTTGATGCATGAAATATATCATGAATATTGCTAAGTTCGGGAGGCAATTCAAGCATATATGCCACTAACCCTTATCCTTTCTATGACCTTAAAGGATCCTACATATCATGGTGCAAGTTTACCTTGTTTACCGAATCTAGCCATACCCTTTCAAAAGGAGACCTTCAACATTGCTTTGCCACTCACTTGAAATCTTAGGAGTTTTCTATGATTATTGGCATAACCCTTTTGTCTATCTTGTACCACTTTATTTGATTTCGAACGCGTATAATCTTGTCTTAGATTGCCAAAATAAGGAACTCATACTCGGTTTGTGAGGTAAAGTAGGTTATCAGCTTGAATCTTGCTAGGATTCACTTGTATACCATTCTCATTTAGCACATGTCTAAGAAATTGAACTTCCCTCAACCAGAACTCGCATTTGGAGATTTTTGCATATAGTTTTTCCCCATGCCAAGAGTTCTAAGATTTGTTTCAATTGTTACGCATATTCATGTTGGTTTCGGGAGTAGTTCAGAATATTATCAACGAATACAATTACGGACTTATCTAAACAAGGTCCGCATACTCAATTCGTTAGATCCACAAAAACAGCTGGTACATTTTTATTCCAAATGACATTACTAGAAACTCGTAGTGCCTATACTGGTTTCTAGAAGTTGTCTTTGGGATGTCATCATCGTGAATTCATAGCTGACGATATCTGGACCTTAAGTTGATCTTGGAGAATAGGTAGCACCTTGTAATTGATCGACCAGATTGTCGATACGAGGTAGTGGATAATGATTCTTGATTGTTAACTTGTTGAGTTCCATATAGTGGATGCACATTTTGAATATACCATCCTTTTCTTTCACAAAGAGAATCAGTGCTCCCCAGGGTAAGAAACTAGTACTAATAAAATCTTTGTCTAGAAATTCTTGCAGTTGGCCTGAAAGTGCTCACATTTCCGACCGCGCAAGTTGATAAGAGGATTTAGATACAAGTTTTGCACCTGGAATAAGGTTGATACGAAATTTAACTTATTTCTCCAGGGACAATCTAGACATGTCATCAGGAGAGACTTCGGGTAATCTATGACTACAGGGATATTCTCGATACGTTTTTGTTTGAGATTTCTTTCTGTCACTTAGGCCAGGAAGGTTTAATAACCTTTCCTAAAACATTTCCATGCTTGCATACGCTATATTATTCCAAGTTTCCTGCTGGTTTGTTCACCTTGCACTACAAGTATGTCACCGTTAGATAATGGTACACGGATCATCTTATTTTGGGCATCTTACTTCCACCTGATCTTTAGAAAGTCAATTCATGCTGAACATGACGTCAAAACTCCCAAGTTCCATAGGAAGAAGATCAATATTGAAAAGATGATCATTCGGGTTCAAGGAACATCCTTGACTAACGGTGTTGGCCTTAATCAACTTGCCATTATCAAGTCCAATGATATATGAGTTATCTAAGTTCATGGCAGATAATGTAAGTACTGATGCTGATTCGGAAGAAATAAAGCTCTTATATTAAAAGCTCGTCCCCAAGCTTCATTGCCTTGATTAGGGTTATTAGTGTTGGGGCAGTTTCTCATAAAGTGATCAACGCTTTTGCATTTGTAGCATGCCTTGTTATTCAAAAGCAGTTTTTGTTTAGAACTTGATTCAGTCGCCGAATCGACATGTTACTGTATATAGAATAATGCCCTATATGCCTACTGTTTGCACAAATGGGACATAACCCATTATGATGAAAAGGACACTTGTTATATCGTGGTTTCGTTCATGGAAGAGTTTTCTTCTCTAGTACAATTGCTCTGTAACTTTTAATAGTTAGGACATTGCGACTGTTTCTCTTGAAGTTTTGGGTTTGTCTTTTTCAGACCATTTTCATTTAATGCCCATTGTACTGCCGGGGCATTCATATTGGTACAACTAACGCGTTGTTCATCCTACTTTGATATGGTGCCACTTCTTACCATCTCATCAGTAAGTTTAGTGGTCAAGATAATGGTTCATTTCAGACTTATGGGTTCAGCAGAGGTCATCATTCCTCTGATTTGTGAAACCAAGCCTTTATTGTATTTCTCTACTGAGGATCACCTAGTAGGAAACATGTTAGGGAGTAAGCATGTGAATTCATGAAATGGGTCGGTATATTTCAAACAATCCGCACCGATCATAGATTGATGCCAGATGTCTTTTTGCAGTTTCTAGATTTCAGTGATTGGGCAATATTCTGAAATAATCAAAGTTTTGAATTCATTTAAGCCAATCACATTAACAGTGGTTGTACCCAATGTTTTCACTCGAGTATTTCACTGTGTTAAATTCGTGTCCTTAAGAGATTAGGCAGCATATGACACTGTATGCTCCTCTAAGCATTGACTGATCTTCGGCTTAGTTTCCATACACCCACTAGTTGCATTGTGCTCAGTATACCCTCCACCTGAGCCAAAAGCTATGTTTTGTTGATATCGGGCTAACATACCCAGAATAATTGCAACTAATTGTTCATGTACAATCCGAGCTATATCAGTTTTGCTCAGATTTGATCCACTCGTAGGTGGATCTGTATTTGTTTCTCGATTTGTAGTGTTCTTAACAGGTCAACCACATTTAGGAGGCATATTCTAATTACATACCGATTGATTAAACTTAGAATTGCTTGAATAAGAACACTTAGATATGAGCACATTTAGTCACACGGATTCAGTTGTGCGCAGTTTTACTGAAGTGTTGCATTTGATATACAAATACACGTGGTCACAAAAAGACACTGTATAACTTCATAGATACAGATTCGGGTATGCATAGTCACACAAGTACAATGTGTACTATCGTGTTGGTACCCATAGTTAGACATGTATGCTTTGTTATCTAACAGACATGTTGTAGTATCACTTAACAACATGGCATTATGACACTGAAATTGTTACTTCTATTATTCAGATATGTTATGTTATGATACAGATATGTTCAGTTATACTGTTACACTTTTTAGTTTCGTTAAGTCTCGATATGTCTGTATTAGCATTATTGCCTTTACAGAACCCAAAGGCATACGTGGCTGAAGCTAAATTATCAAGGTAGGAATTATAGCCGCCAGTTGTTCATCAAAAACTCTGGCTATGTCAGCTTCTGTAGAGTTAGTACCACCAGTAGTTGCATTAATGTTTGTTTCTGTTGGTGGTGTATTGATATTAACCCCTGCTAAAGGGGTATCATGACACAATTGTTTGCGCTTGGGAGACACTATCAAAATTAATTGAAATATGAACCGAAATATGTAATTGTTACTTGTCGTCCCATGATCACACAAGGATTTGGAATTTGGGAACTCTTAGAATTTAATTATTATGTGGACAGTGATGGATGGAGTATTTTGAGGTTTACTAGGATTCACACGTGCTGCAGTTTTCAATTACGCTGGCCACTCGTAATTGTAAACGGTACCACAAGATCACCCTAATCTTGCTCAATGGTAAACCACATCCACCGTCCTATTAGTTCTGTTGTATTCGATATAAATAGAGATATTGGAAATTTAACTTAGGTAGCACAATATGTTTTTGAATCGAGACGTACGCAAGAAGTGAATGGAATCGTTGAAGTGGAAGCACTTAGTACTTACTGAATTCACTTATCACACGATAAATCTGCACTAACACATATACACGACTTATCTGAATTTTGAAATGTCTTAGGAATACCCTCATAGGATACCACAATATCAAGGGTTTTGAAATTTCTTTGTAACCATGCACACTGACTGTGACACATCGCAATTTCCAGGTCAGCATTTATTTTATTTTAATAATAATGTGTATTATTATTTCATACGTGGCACTAGAATAATTATATTTAGTGTGACACGGATAATTAGAGAAATTATCGCACAACAACCGCACGTGTCTTGAATGACGAACGTTGGTGAACGGATCAAACCACAATACACTTTCACTACACTTAAGTTCTAGGGAACCTAGAATTGGTGGAACGATGCTCACATGTCGAGAAACGATGACCGTAACCGAGAAATTCGGGAAATTCGGATCAAAACTATGAAATTGGGCTTATTGGGCTCAACTGGGACCCATCGCGGTACGCGATGGGCACCCAAATGGGCCTTCGCGGCACGCGAAGCCCAGGCGGGAGAATTTGAATTCTCCGAAATCCATCGCGGTACGCGACGACCGATCATCTTCCTTCATCGCGATACGCGGCGTGTTTCGGGAACCGAATGATTATTTTATTCGTCGCGTTACGCGAAGGTGCTTTTTGGACAGATGTCGCGGTACGCGACGACCCCACACACGAAAAATCTTTATTTGTTCAAGATGAAATCATTTCTGTCGAACTCATTTGATTTCTCTCGACTGATACACTCTACCCCGACCATTATCACTCTGCAAATCACCTTCCAAACCCTGGAAGCCATTATCATCACAAGAGAAGCATCATTGAGGCTTGAGGAGACTTGAGGTGAACTAGAAGCCATCAACCACCACTTGGAACGACAAGGAGCAGCTGTGAAGGTCACAACAGGCCCTCTTGAGGATACACACTTCTGTTCCAGGCCATTCAAGCTTCAAAGAAGCCTTAGAGGTAGTTTTCTAGCACTATTTCGGGTTTTTAGCACTTGTACACACACATGCAAGTAGAAATACTCACATGCAACACCATCACCCACTTAATCCATGAAATTTTGTGATTCTAGATCTGTTATTTGATGTTATTGTTACTAATTTGAAGTGTTGATGATGATCTATGGTGTTTCTTATTGAATATAATGATGATTTGTTGATTTTATCATGAAATGGGCACTTATGACTACATGCATGAACGATCTAAGTATGTTGACATGATATTTGATGATGAAATGTTGTTATAAGTATTATCGGTGATGATTTACAAGGTTTAGAATGATTGATTATGTCAATAAATGGACATTTGGTGATTATTGCCAAAAATAGTAACTTTAATGTTATGGGATTATGATTTATGATGAAATGGCTTAATGCATGTGTTTAGATCTATAAGTTATGTTTAAAATGATGATTAGAAACTAAAATGATGGTTATTGATGTATTAGAATGGTTAGATGCATCAAATGTATGATTTTTATGAATATTACTATAAATAGTAACTTTTTGTTACGAAGTTGTTATGAATGATGAATTTGATAAATATTGGATGATTATCATGCTTAGTTAAACTAGTTATGATGATAATAAGTGATTTTATGTTCTAAAATGGTTGAAATATGCGTTTTGTCATGAGTTACTATATATAGTAACTTTATTTTGCAAGATCTATAAATGATAACATATTTGTTGTAATGAATATGATTTGATGACTATTTAGGACTAAGATAATGATACTATGATGAGATTGGTGTCTAGACTTTGTGACATATGCTTATTTTAGTAACTTTCTAAATATAGTAACTTTTACACACAAACCATGCTAAACCGGCTATGTGTAACTATGTGCTTTGTGATAACATGCTCACTTAGAGTAAATATGCATGTTAGAATAATCGGATTATGATTTATTGCATGACTTGCCAAATTTGGAAACTTTCCTGAAATAGAAACTTACTATGAATAGTAAGTTTCCTCACGAAAGTGACTTTACTATCCGTACACATCACATGACACTAAACTACACGCTACACGAACACTTGATCGAAAAACCGTCACCAACGGGTCGTTAGGTCAAACACGGTCAACACGGTCAACACGACCCACAAACAACTTGGAGTTGTTAGACACTAACACAGTCCTGTGAGACCCAGGTGTATGTAACACAAACTTACAACACCTATGTGATATAGGTAACTGCTAGCCGGCGAGCTACACGAATTCTGTTAAGAATCACACTTCTCAAACTCAGGTGAGTTTACAGCCCCACTTTTACTTTTAACTGATTACTTAACCTTGGGGTGAGAATACTATGCAACTGTTTTAGATATATGACTTGTATGTTGTAAACTATTTTTCGAGTGTAACTATTATCGCATTAAGTCCTCACTTATCCTTACCGTTAGTTGTAACAAACGAGTCGTTATTACGTAGTACTACTGGGTTTGACTAACCCCACTCGGCACCAATGTTGGCTGGAGGTCATAACGAGTGTAATATCGATGTGATGTCGGGTTCAGCGATGACCCGCGGAGGCAAACGAAAACAGTCTAGTTTCGGTAAGATGAACTGACACACTCCACGGATAGTAGATCCAACTACTAAACTTAACATACCCAGTATATGTCTGTTTATTATTTCTGTCTATCTAAACCTGTGAACTCACCAACTTTTTAGTTGACGCTTTTCGCATGTATTCTCAGGTAACTATTGGAACACACGCTAGGGCACACAGGAGGAATACAAGAAGAGTCACGTGCATTAGACTCTTGTCCTAGGCTTTGTGTGCATTGCTTTCTTTCGAAACATTTCAACTATGTAGTGTTTAAAACAATTTACTTTCCGCTGCAAACTATTATTTACTTATGATGTTTAAAACATTTTCCGCTGCATATTAAATGAAACTGTATTACTTTACAAAACTGTTTGATTGTGAACTCATAAAGAGTCGTTCTATATGACCATGAGCTGTGATCCTGGCCACGTCACACCCGCGCGGTCTGACTCCGCACGTGGGAATTTGGGGGTGTGACACTGACACTGACTTGAAATCTAGAATCGTTACCGGAATACCCTCACAGGATACAACAGTATCAAGGGTTTTGAAATTTCCTAGTAACCATGATTTAAATTTGATCCATGTCGCGATTCATAAATTGAATATTGCACTTCCCACCTAATCAGCACTGACTCTTTCTTGTTATGTTGACATCAGCTTGTATACAGGGCTCACGTTGCCGCTGCCCATCACCTATTCAACACACAAGATTGAGTCCTTGCTAACATCAACACTTTCATTTCGACCACACTGACTGAGACATACCGTTTTGGATTGGATTTGAACACTAAGCCCACTAACACTGATCATGTACCTTTTGACAAAAGGTAGATAAGAGTTGGGTGAGTCATAGGGCCTATTCCATCCCTTGACAAGTTAAGTAAGTCACAGGGTCTATTCAATCCCTTGACAAGTCAAGTAAGTCACAGGGCCTATTTCATCCCTTGACAAGCTAAGTTTCTCCTGTATTCTCATTAGTTAAACGTACACTGCTCATCCTAGGCGTAGTGTCATCCGAGAAATTATACTAATTACCAATGCAAAATATAAGCAACATAATGCAACGTTGAAATATTCCTTAGATAATTAGCAAGGCACACGAGTTACTGTTTTTGTCATAACATAATTACCCGACGTTCATCACTGGAAGATTCTAGCAGCCTTCCCTAGTATGGTTCTTTCCTCAGCTCATTACTTCATTTGGGGACGGTCCTTAACTAGATGGCCAATGCGTATACATCCATAACATGGTTTCGCCGTAGGTTGCGGTTGTGGGGTTTGAACTACCATTGCTCCATGTCTATTGCAATACCTTGTATAATATCCTCCTTCTTCGCAGTACTCAATAGAAATAGTTGATTATAAAAATCATTGATTTATACAAAATAAATCGGTTATAACATTTGTTAGAAAGGACGATCACCAAAGTCGTTTTAAGCTTATTAGTTTATACAAAATTACTTTTGTTCTAATACGTTTATTAGAAATAAACAATTAACAAAATTGTTATAAAAGCCTTTTGGTTTATACAAAATAAACCGGTTCTAACAAACTTGTTAGAAAATAAACGATTACACAAATCTTTTCAAAAGCCTTATAAAATAATTCGGTTATAACACGCTTGTTAGAAATAAACGATTACCCGAACCGTTATAAAGCCTTTTTTTTATAAAAATAAAATGCTTTTAACACACTTTGTTAAAAAAAAATAAACGATTACCAAAGTCGTTATAAATCTTATTATGTTTATACAGAATAAACTGATTTTACCATACTTGTTAGAAGAATAAACGATTACCAAAATCGTTAAAAAAACTCATTATGTTTATACAAAATAAACTAACTCTAACACACTTTTTAGAAAATAAACGATTACCAAAATCGTTATAAAGCATATTACTTAACATAGTAATCTTTTATAACACGCTCGTTATAAAATAAACAAAGTTTTGTATCAATTCTCTCGTTTCTAATATGCTCGTTTGAAAATATAAAGGCATGGGAACTTTTCCAAATAAATGCTTTCTAATGCGTTCGTTAGAATATTTATTATTTTAATCAACATTATAATTTCTAACACGCTCATTAGAAATATAAGTTAAATGTTGAAAACCGATTATACGGTTTCGAAAACCACCTTGTTTCTAACACGTCAGTTAGAAAACTTAAATTGTTCTAATCAATATTGTTTATAAAAAACAATAATCACATCTAACATGCTTGTTAGAAAATGTAAAAGTTTCGTAAACGATAATACTTTGCCAAAAAAATAATAAACTTTTAACAAACATTTTAGAAGGAAGAACAAGTGTTCACAAACACTTTGCATGTGTTAACAAAGCCACATTTTTCTAATACAATTATTAGAAAATGAACGTTCAAAACGTATTTTGAAACAAACCAAAAATTGTTCCATGGTTCAATTCACAATCGAAACCCATGAATTTAAAACAATGAATCAAATCATATGTCCTGTAACACGGTATTCGAATTATATATTGAACTAGACGTGTTAATGATTGTGGTTGAGGCACGTATTCAATACGCTTCCCTTAGAACAGATTTCACGCCTATTCTCAAGAGGAACACTGTGACATCCAGTACCTGATCGTCCGGCAAGACCGTACGGTATGTGTACTTTCACTACTTACTGTGTGTAAATACAATGTATGAACAGTGTGTGTGATAACATAACTCAGAACACAAGAAACAGTTGTACGTGTTTAAGTGAAAACTTAAATGTTGTAAGTACAACAACTCACGATAAACAACAGTTGTTTGTATTTAGGTGAAAACCTAAGTACAGTTAATTAACACAACGAATCAAGAGAAACAACGGTGTACAAGCAAACAACAAGAACATATCGGTTGCGATCTGATATCCATAGATGACAGGAAGCAGATGGCCGATAATTCATTATGAAAAACAATGTGAAAACATGAAGTTCAGTTGAGTCCATCAGTGAGGAAACACAATTCAGAACATAAATGCAGTGTTATTGCAGAATAATGAACTGACAGTGTGTTTGCGTGAGTGACGATTCACACAAACATATCTGTGAGTTTAAAGCTCCGAAATAATGACTAAAAATAGAAAACAAGAATCAGAAAGTGAAGCCATCGTCGTGTTCGATCAGGTGACGATTCGAACGAATATGCGCGAAGGTGACGCGGTCTGACGAAACGTTTAAAATAAACGAATTCAATGAAATAATTTAAGAAAACAAATTTAGAAGATTTACTAGGAATAACCATCTTTTAAATGTTAAAAACAAATCCTTCTTATTTAAATTTGTAAAACACACGCGTTATGTTTCAGATACGCGACGAAAACGAGAACCGAGCAACGAAAACGAAACCGAACACACCCGGGGTATAAATACCCTAAATGAGGCATTTTCCTCATTTATTCCACCCTCTCTCTCTCTCTCTAAGCTCACAAACCCGGTTCTCTCTCTCTCTAGAAAACCAATCTTCAAATCCTTGTATCTTGCTCAATACTTGACGAAATTGTGTGTTCTTGGAGTCTAAACGAAGCTCTTGATCTCCTCCACCTAGAAGTACAATCGATCTGAAGAGTTATCCAGCAAAAATCGATGTATAGAAGCTTGAAAGTCTCGAAAATTAGGGTTTCTTCACCCTTATGTTAAACCACAACCCATAACCGGTTCTAGACCAACTTCCACGAACCCTACACCCTCAAGAACTCATTATCGCATAACACTAACATGGGAACAGCCCTGCAACAGCAGAGGATTCGATGATGATGATGAACCAGGGTTCGTGAAAGGCCTGCAGTGGCCGAACCTTCGACCGGCCAAACCTTCTACCAACCGAACCCTCGAGGGAGCCACGAACCCTGCATGGTCACGAACCCTACAGCTCAAACCTTTTACTGTGAACCAAAGGAGCCACGAACCATCATCACCGAACCTAGGGGCTCACGAACCAAATGGTTGCAAACCTCAAGAAGGCCGAACCTCCACCCGAACGAACCTTAAGGTTCGCCGAATCTATGACCGTTACCGAACCTAGACCATGGCCGAGTCTAGATGCTGCAACCGAACCAGGGGTAGCCGAACCCTAAGGTTCGCTGGACCTAGGCCATGTCTTCATTCGACCGGAACTTCCTTCGGCTAAGCCATAAATGGGCCATACTCTCTACGGCCTGCACCAGTTTCATTCGGCCCATATACATTTCATATGGCCCATATACCTACATTCAGGCCCAGTAAACTATTCGACCCATGATATGGACTCAGCCCAAGGGCTATTGATTCGGCCCAACAGTTTGACCCACGTATAGCTCGGCCCACATTAGTCACTCAGCCCAAGCATAACCTCAACCGGCCCAAACCCCATCATTCGGCCCACATTCAATGATTCGGCCCACATGGGTTAATTTGAAACAAACACTTGAAACCAATTCAATTAATAACATGCATGGGATTTCTTAAAATACTACAAAGTTGGTAAAGGATTCATAAAACAATAAAGACGCAAGTGATTTCAAAAACCATATGAAAAGTTAAAGTGTAAACTTAAGTGTTACACTTAGAAACTTGTTGAAACTCAATTTCTATAATATGACATGGTTCTTTGTGGCTATGTAACAAATCTTTTCAAGTTTAACAAGAACAACATGTGGATTTCTAAACTCTAAACCTAAGTTATACTTATGACTTCGAATGGTTTATAAGGATCCTATCAATACAAGTAACGAACACATCATGATAAGGTTGTGAAATTACAAGAATAAGTTGTGACAAATGAAACATAAAGACTTAGAGTATCAACAACTTAAAGTAAACAAGGCCGAATGATGACCGGGACTCACGAGTGGGAGCCAATTTTAGGGCTAACACATACACGCACACAAACACCTAAAACTTATACTTATGAGTTACAAACATTGTGAAATCAACACAGGATCATGAAAACAACAAGTACAACAAAGAGTGTGTGCATTCTTGTTTAGACCTAGTCAACTACAACAACTACAAGGTGAGTTCATACGCCCCCTTTTCTAATCTTAATTGATTTTAAACTCTCGGGGCTGAGAAACATGCTAAAACCCTTTTATTTATTTAAAAGTTTTAGTGCAACATATCGTTTATACTATGATTTAGATAATATTGCTTGACTTATTATCGCTTATCATTGTATGCATGCTTGTATGATTATAACATGACAGAGACAACTAAGATGAAACATGATAATGTAACTTCATGAATCATCAACACAATAGAATAAGATAGTTGTAAGATTTTATCTTATAACTTTTAATTATTCTTACAAGAACAAACAATGAGATTATCACAGGTGAACATGATGACAACAACAACAAACATGAATGATATGAAGATAACATATCTTCATAATGTCATTCAACACCGGAGTAAGCTAAGTGTAATAGGACAAGTTCTTATAACACTCAGCTTACAACTCAGTGCAGATTACAAGATCACACGAAACAGATATCATTCGCCACCTGAGTCGACTAAGTGTAGTAAGACTAGCTCTTACGACACCGTAGTGGCAACAGGGTGACCATATGGAACAACAAGAATGATAATCATGATAACGTACCTTCATGATAACAACATCATTCACAAAACAACTAACATAGTTTAATAAGACAAGATCTTATATAACTTTGTTAAGAACAACGAGAACACACAACATTGAGAACAAACAACATTGGTGAACACAACAACAATTGATTACTATTGAACTGTCTGTATTATATCATTTCAATCATGTGCCATGTATTCAAGTTGATCATTGTAAGTCCCTCACACAAATCGCTGACCAGTTAGTTTGACGTGACTAAACCGACGATAGCATAGTGGTACCACAGGTTTGACAAACCTCCAGCTTGTAGGGCTGGTATGTTGATCGTATTGATCATTGGCCGGTAACGTATGACCGGTGACAGGGCGATGGACAGTCAGGGTCTGGTAAGCGACACATGGAGATATTAATCTGCAATGATAATTGTAATTAATCCATCGTTTCCTGTTGACTAGTAGACTGAGGAATTGATTTCTCTCATGTCATATTACTGGTAACAGATTTGATGAGGCCTATGAGAATACAAAGTGGTAGAGGTAAATCGGATGCATTGTAATTTGATTTCGTGAGGATTGCAATGGATTCCTTTTAGGCTCTATGCACTTCAAGTTAAGAGCAAATATCAATTGGTTAACTAACACTCTTATTATTAAAAGTGATTAACAGTTAACCCCACAAGAAATAGAATAATAACAAGGACCATATTAAAATAATCTACCTTCCTTAACACATTGAAGGTGTATCAATACTTCGGTTTGATAACTGAACCCCTCTTGCCATATTATTATACATATGATACAATGGGTGATGAACACAAACGTACGGGTGAATATCAAACGGGATGAACATGTGAAATGAAAATGGGGATCTATAGATGTATTGCAAGTGTTGTTGAGTTCTATTAGGTATGTGGTGGGATGTTGGCTGGAGCTTGTTCCCCTACATATGCCCTATATATAAGCATAGCTAATAGGAAGAGATACTACTTGTAAATATAACTATGGAGAGGCCATTGTGTGAACAGATGAATCAAACAACTTACAAGTATTATGTATGACATTATGACTGTGTATGTGAACAAATCAAGGTTTTCAATTATCAAACTTATGAACTCACCAACCTAGTGTTGACTTTGTTTAAATGCATGTTTTTTCAGGTGACGAACATGTTTAGTCACCAGTATTCAAGAACATAGCTAGTGGACTTTTAGAAGACCTAGCTACATTTTGTGTTGAACATACTTTTGGAATGGCAAAACGATGAATCATCTTTTGTAGATCTTGTACAGTTACAAGACAGAAACTCATTGATTCTTTTGAATAGATTTACTTAGTTAAATTATGAACGAAACAATGTAATTTAACTTTGTAATTCTATATCATTGTCATGTTAGCATTTCTTATTTATACATCATGTGCTATATAAATAATCTGATCACTTTGATTATCAAACGATATCGCGCCCCAAGAACTTTCCGTCCGACGGGAAAGTCGATCCAGCCCGCCGGCTCGGGGTGTGAAAAACACGTCTGTCTCCCAGGGTACAACAACCAAAACAATATGTGTACTGTCGGAAATTCTTCAAAGTTTGTGTGAGATGGTATGTAATATTCTTTTTCAACAAAAAACAAGACATCAATTGTCTTGTATTTATCCTTGATTTAATTGAGTAAGATGAAGAATCTTGATTTTAATTAAAAGTAAATTTGATAATTAATCAAATAAATCAAATTTCCAACAATAAAGCCCAAGTTCGAGCCCGAGTTTGATCCGGCTCGTGACTTTAAACGAGTTTTTTATTTTATAATTATTATTTATTCTATATAATAATTTTTTTATATATAAAATTATGAAAAAAAATATATATTTAAATCATATATTTTAAGTTTTATTTGAAAAGTAAACATGTAAATATATATATAGAATTAAATTAATTAATAATAAAAATTAGTAAATTAGATAATTAAAACGTAAACGAACCAATCTGAGCTCGAGAATACAAGCTCAATCTATGGAAATAAAATTCTTAACTAGCCGAGCTCAAGCTTGAGCTCTGTTCTTCTAAGAAAAAATGAGCCTTCCGCCTTAGTGAGCTTTACCTCGGCTTAGCACGTATAGACTTTAAATTTAGTTGATTTTCTTTAGTTACGGTTGTGATTTATCAACCCAAGACCGTGTCTAAAACAATATTTATTTAGGGCACATTTAACTTCTTTTAAACATATGAAATTATATATTTAGGGGAAAGATCAAATAAGAAGAGATTTTTGTTTAAGAAGAGTAAGAACTAATAAAAACTTGACATGTGACATTATAATTCAGGTATAACATCTTATTTTTTTGTACTAGACTTTAATTTTTTTGTACTAGATTCTTTTTTTTGGTACTAAATTTGTGTTTTTAATTTGTACTGTATTTTTGTTTTTTTATACTGTATTTTTTGTTTTTTGTATTGGCTTTTATTTTTTTGTATTGGATTCTTATTTTTTGTGCTGGATTTTCATTTTTTTATTTTTTGTACTTTATTTTTTTGTACTAGATTTTTGCTTTTTTGTATAGAATTTTGTTTTTTTCTACTGGATTTTGTTTTTTGTACTAGATTTTTGTGTTTATATTTTATCATGGCATATGTCAAACTATTATTATTTTTCACTCTTCTTAGGCAAAAATCTGTTAGTGAATCCAATTCTTATATATTTATCTAGAGCACATGTTATAAAGCATAAAGTACAATGCATTTTAAGCATATGAATTACCCCGTTTTT
Organism: Mikania micrantha; assembly: GCA_009363875.1. Lineage (NCBI taxonomy): Eukaryota > Viridiplantae > Streptophyta > Magnoliopsida > Asterales > Asteraceae > Mikania > Mikania micrantha. The sequence continues at coordinate 15,011,977 of CM018689.1, forward strand.
AATACCTATGTATTTGAAACGCAATTGCTATTCTTGGAAGTCGAAGTCACACTTTCCCCTCTGATTGCAGATTATTAGCCCTCCTTGCACGATATATGAAAACCCTTTGATTTGAATTTTGATATAATATATAATGGTGATTGCATCCCGTTAAAACTTAATCTTAAAGAGAAAATCTTAAATTATATATGAGTCATTTATTTGGAATCTTGTATAAAAATAAACATGAGGTACGTCCATATTTAATCATATTAAAATTGTTTGTTTATTCAAACCCCAAGCTTTTTCCGACTTTAAGATGAAACACATTTTATTTTTAAGATAGGGTTTAAAGGTTTCTTTTTGAAATCGGATTTCCATATGATAAAATCTCATATATCATGTTTTTATTAATGAAGCATCTGTGAATCTTCAAAAGAATTGCTAGTCGTCTATCTACTTTAAATGAATATTGTTAAGAGCAGAAATCTTTCACAAATCACTATTTTATACCACTTATAAGTTATAACATCTTCTATCTTTTTTAGGAGCTATTTTAGATATTGGAATGACGTTTCCTGCCTAAAGTTTGAAGTTTTTTTTGGTTAATTTGGACGAAGAAGGTGACTTTTTTTCTACCATCATGTTTTGTTTATGCGTGGGAATAACTATTTTGTAGTCTCGATATATGTATGTATGTATGTATGTATGTATGTATTTGCTTTTAGTGAAGTAAATTTCACATAGATAGTACTTCTGATATGTTTTATGTTTCTTAGTTGTGTAATTTTTTTTGAATTTTAGTTAATTAATTGTAGTGTAAACTTCAAACATCTGATTTTGAATGCATATACATGATGATCAAATATATTTTTTATTTTGTCTATATAATCAAGAAAAATTTGTACTTAATATTTCTTAATTGGTTAATTATTGTAGATTTTAACTTTTTCTGTTTGTTTTATATATCATTACTACATAAATAGATATAGACATCTTACTTAAGAACATGATACTGTTATTTTTAATAAGTTAGGTATTCGTTGAATAAATTAGATTTTAGTATAGTTTTTAGTGGATTTTATTAAAGAATTGCATTTTGACAAGTTAATATTTTATAATCATGTGATTTTTTATGGATTTGATAGGAAAATTTTTTTAATTGTATGTTGTATTATTAGAATTTATTAAAATTTTATATTTGTTGTAATTTTAATTTATTTTTGTCGGTTAATGTCGTACAATAAACTACATTTAAATGTGGGAGAAAGGTAAACCACTAAACCAGGCTAGGTCTCTACATTATTTTAAGAGAATTATATGTATCAACTTCAAAACTGGTAAGATTATATATTTCTTTTAAAGTAAAAAAATTTAATGTATAATATATAATACTTTTTAAGCATGGTTTAAAAAATATGTAATTATAAATGTTTAGAGGATGGCATACGAAATTATTGTTTTACATGATTCTAGTTTAATGAGAATTTATTTTTTGTGTCAGGTTTTTTTAGCGATCAAAAGCCGTGGCCACTGAATTATTATTATTATTATTATTATTATTATTATTATTATTATTATTATTATTATTATTATTATTATATGGAAAGGACTAAGGAGATGAAAGAAAAATTGTGTTTGTCCATGCATTTAGTTTGTCATTTTTTGGCACATCTCTTTACTCATTTTTAGGATTTTTAATGCTTATTCTTGAGTGCAGAGGATTTATCTACGTATTTCTGACCTCTTGTGGTAGAGTTTTAACCACGTATCATTTAATCCTTTTATTATTACTATATAGTACACACACACATATATATAGGGTTTGTATCATGTGAAAACCCGATTTTAAAGAGGAAATCCTTGAATCCTATCTGGGCCGTTCATTTGGAATAATGAAAATAAACATGTGGTCCATATTAATCCACGTTAAATTACAATATATAGTATTAAATTTCATAAAAAAAAATAGTGAAATAGTAAAGTGGCCCCCAAGATCTCTCTCTCACACACACATAGAGTTTGTATCATATAAAAACTCGATTTTAAGAGAAAATCCTTAAATCCTATCTACACCGTTCATTTGGAATCATGAATATAAACATGTGGTCCATATTTAGGGATGTTCAAAATATCCGAAACTCAAAAAAATTCGAAATCCGAAGTGTATCCGAAACCCGAAAAACCTTATCCGAAATCTATTTCGGGTTTTTCGGGTCGGATAATATGATTTTAGATTCGGGCCGGGTTTCAAATATGAAAAAAGTAGTTTTTTGTAACATATTTATGAGGATTTTGTTTAATTTTATGTTTTTATGAAAAATTGTATAAAGTTCGTGATAAAAGATTTGAGTTTGATATGTAACATATGCTTCTGTAAATGATGTATAATACATGTTCTTGGGAGTCTACTATGATAACACGCTGCAACGTGTGTGGGATTAAACGTAGTTTTATATTAAATATTATATTATAAATGGGATATATGATAGTCAAACCCCCAATTACACATATAAAATGACTTATAGGTGATAGAAGGGACATCATATGTTACACTTACGTGATGCCTACGTAGCACCTGATCAAATTCTTCATCACTCCTTTATAAGTGATGGTTATAAATAGTATAACAATAAACTATGATTATTTATATACTCCCTTTTCATTTAACTTTAATGCATAACCCTTTAGAGGTACCATACTACCCTATTTGTTAATCAGTTCAAGTATTATCTAAATTGGTATTGCTAGTTTCACACAATGCTTCAAAAAGTTTAGGGCCCTAATTCAAATAAACACAACATTAATTAATAATATATAGGGAAGGGTTCCAATGAAAACCTTCATATTTGAGAAAACTTAGAAAACTAATCACAATTGTTATCAATCAATTTTGTTTTTCGTTTTTTGTTTTACATTTTGTTTTATTATAAGGTTAGATTTGTTAATAAAAAGAAAAAAAAATATGTAATTAATGTTATTACATATATGTTACTTATTGATTACATATTTATAACTTGTAAACTACATATATGAGTTACATATATGTAACTTTATTGGTTAGATATACGTAACTTCGTGATCTACATATTTTTATTAAAGAATTCTTTTTGTTTGTAACATTTATAAGCTAATAATAAAAAATCATGAAAAAAAATTAAAAATTGATTGGTTAGTAAGAGTTTTCTTAGTTTTCTTCAAAGTGAGGAGTTTTCTTTTGAACCCTTCCACTATGTATGTATGTATGCATGTGTCACACCCCGAGCCGGCGGGGTTGGATCGGAGTCCCCGTCGGGCGGAAGGTTCCCGGGGCGCGATATCGTGGGTGATAATCAAGATGATCAGATTGTTTACATAGCATCAATGTTTAAGAATATCTAAAGCACAATCACGTAATAACTAGGATTACAAAGTTAAATTACAACATCAAAGTTTAGCAATTTAACTAAGTAAACCTAACAAAAGAATCAAATGTTTATATCTTGTATATGTACAAGATATCAAAAGTAATGTGTATCATCAACAAAAGATGTGCTTCCCAAAAGTCTACTAGGTCCTCTATCTAGGCCGCCTAGCATGCAAATCCAAAAGCCTTAGCTTAAACATGTTCATCACCTGAGAATGCATGTAAGAAAACAAAGTCAACACAGTGGTTGGTGAGTTCATAAAGTTTATAAGTTTTAAATAGTTTTAACAAACCTCCTTCGGTAAAACCTTAACCTCATTAACTCCACATCTAATATCCAAATCGGTATGTTTATATATAGGGCATACCCCTGAGTCGAGCCTACGACCCGCCCAGACGCCATCCCACCACATACTAATCCGGATATGACACTGTTGTTAATAATAATTAAGCATTTTACCTACCAATCAACCCATTCCTCATCAAAGCTTTTGTTTTCTGTTTCCAAAGTTTACAAGTCTATAGTGTTCACAAGTGTTAGTTTCAAAGTATGTTTATCAAGCATCATAGTTTCACACGCACAAAGTTTAGCTGTCCCTAATCTCATGCGTGAGTACAAGCTCTGCACTAGCAGTCGTTTAGCAATTACGTAGCTCACGGATAGATACAAGCTCTGCACTAGCAGTCGTTTAGCGATTATGTATCTCATGAATTAGTTAAGCTTAGTCTAGCAATTACGTGTCTCCTATACAAGATACAAGCTCTGCACTACCAGTCGTTTAGCAATTACGTATCTCGTACATAGACACAAGCCATGCATACACAAGTAATCCAACAATTACATATCTCATATAAGCAGACAAAAGCTCTGCACTAGCAGTCGTTTAGCAATTACATGTCTCTTATATAGATAATAGCTTAGCCTCGTTATGGTTAAGTTTAGCAATTACATACCTCATATAAGCAGACAAAAGCTCTGCACTAGCAGTCGTTTAGCAATTACATGTCTCTTATATAGGTAATAGCTTAGCCTCGTTATGGTTAAGTTTTACATGTATCTCAATCCATAGGTACAAGCTCTGCACTAGCAGTCGTTTAGCAATTACGTAGCCTATGATTAGATACATGCACGATGTTTCATGCGCAAGTAGTAGTTTCAAGTGTCCACACATAGTTTCATCATGAATTCCATAGGTTTGCATCAAGTCTCATGTTTAAGCATATAGTTTTCATAAGAATAAAGTCTCACATTCAAGCATATAGTTTCATAAGAATAAAGTCTCACATTCAAGCATATAGTTTCATAGGCATCAAGTCTCATGTTTAAGCTTATAGTTTTTCCCAAGCATAAAGTATCGTGTTTAAGCATATCGTTTCACAAGCATCTAATCTCATGTTTAAGCATCAAGTCTCATAATCATCCAACATATGGTTTCAAGCCTCAAGTATAAAGTATAAGTTTCAAGTCTATTGCTTTTCAAAGTATACTAAGTTCCCAGCATAAGTTTCAACATAAGTATCATGTTTATGTTTAAAGCATTAGATAACATTTCAATAGTTTTATGAAAATGTTTAACATGCTTCTCAGTCCCGAAGTAAAACAAATAAGTTTAAAAAGGGACAAATGAACTCACCTTGTGTCCGTAGTGATTGACTAAGTATAATAAGAATGCATGCTCTCTTTGATTGCCCTTGTTGTAATGTTCACGATCCTGTATTGATTTTATACGGTTTGCAACTTATGAGTATGTTTTTGTAAGAATTCGTTGTGTGTGTAAGTATTAGTGTTAGCCTTGACATTGGCTAACACTAGTGGGTCATGGTTTTTATTTGACCCTAAGTTATTTGTTGTTGCCTTGTTAGCAATTTCCCCCACAAGGTTTAAAGTAACTTACTTTGTTCTTACCTCTCAAACTTCGTTTGAATTCTCATTGTGATAAAAGGATTCCAAGTATAAGAACTTAGGTTTTTAGTTTAAATATTATTTATCCTTAACATGTTATAACTTCTTTCATGTCTATTGATACTTAAACCTTGTGGGCCTTTTGTTGGGTCAATTAGTTAATGTGGGCCGCTCTAGGTGAGCCTAACATTTGATTTGGTCCGAACAAAGAATGATTTATCTAACTTAAGCCGAAGGATAACAGATTAACGATTTGGGCTTGTTCAACAATGGTTTGGGCCGGGATTATGAAACTAGAGAGAGAAAGGGTTTGTAATAAATGAGGAAAATCACCTCATTTGAGGTTTAAATACCCCGAGGGTATTCGGGTTCGTTTCGGTTGCCCGATTCGTATTTTCGTCTCGTATCCGGCACGTTAAGCACATTTATTGTAAAAATAAATAGGAAGAGTTTATTTTAACGATTTGAATGTTATTAAATTTTAATAATTATTTTAAATTTCGTTTAATAAATTTATTTGTCGAATTTCGTTATTTTTACGCGTTTCGCTTATTGTTTCGCGATTTAATAAAATAGTTTAGTTTAAATTGTTTTATGATGAGTTTCAAAATTGTAAAATAGGAAATATTATATTTCCTTAAAATTATTATCGTTCGTATCGTTATTCGGTTTCGTTTTCGTTTCGTCAGATCGCGTCGCCATCGCGCGTATTTGTTCGAATCGCCATCGGACGAACACGTCGATGGTTTGGCTTTCTGATTCTTGTTTTCTACTGTTAAGTCATTATTTCAGAACGTTAAACTATCAGAATCATTCGTACAGATCGTCACCTATACAAATTATTCGTCTGTTTAGCATTCCATAATAATAACCGTTAAGGTTTTGTTTTGTTTAACCTCACATACGTTTACTCAAAATAGTATTACATCAAGTACTTATGTTTCAACACTGTGTTGTCTAACATGTTTCTGACTGTTAAACCCTAAGGTTTCAGTCAGCTTCAGACAATCGTATAATAGTTTCATGTTATTCATAATGCATCAATAGTATAAACATAGTTTCGCGTAAAGTGTACCTGAGTTACTGTACAAGTTTACTGTTGCGATCACTGTTCCGGCACACGTCCGGCACTGATGTTACAGTCTCCCCTTGTTAGAGAAATTTCGTCCCGAAATTTAAGACTCGTTATTCGGTACGACTTCCTCGGCAAAGAGTTGGGGATACTTGTTCTTCATGTGATCTTCACGTTCCCAAGTAAACTCGGGTCAGCGCCTTGAGTTCCAACGAACCTTAACGATAGGGATACGGCTTCGCCTCAATTTCTTAACCTTGCGATCCATAATCTCTAAAGGTTCTTCAACAAAACGTAAGTGTTCATCCAATTGAATTTCTTCAACTGGTATGATAAGAGTTTCATCAGCAAGGCATTTCTTCAAGTTTGAGACGTGAAACAAGTCATGTACACCACTAAGTTCATCCGGTAAGCTCAATCTGTACGCCACAGGACCAATACGTTCGATGATCTCGAACGGTCCCACGTATCGTGGTGTTAGTTTGCCTTTCTTTGTTAAACGAACTACGCCCTTCCATGGGGAAACCTTTAACATGACACGGTCTCCCACTTGGAATTCCAACGGCTTGCGCGTTTGTCGGCATAGCTCTTTTGTCTGCTTCGTGTTGCTTGTAGCCTTTGTTGTATCTGAGCAATCTTGTCTGTAGTTTCTTGAATAAGTTCTGGCCCTGTTATTCGATTATCTCCCACTTCCGACCAACATATCGGTGACCGACATTTTCGACCATAAAGAGCCTCGAATGGGGCACAACCGATGCTGCTGTGATAACTGTTGTTGTAGGAGAACTCGATTAATGGCAAATGAGAATCCCAATTACCACCGAAGTCTATAACACAAGTTCTTAACATGTCTTCTAGGGTTTGTATAGTACGTTCGCTTTGACCATCCGTTTGTGGATGATAAGCTGTACTCAAGTTTAATTGCGTCCCCAGAGATTTCTGCAATGACTGCCAGAACCTTGATGTGAATCTGCTATCATGATCAGAAATGATAGACAATGGCACACCATGGCGCACCACTATCTCATTGATGTAAAGCTTCGCTAGTTTATCCATCGTGTAGGTTTCTCGCATCGGCAAGAAATGAGCATATTTGGTTAATCGATCAACGATAACCCAAATAGTATCATGTCCACTGGAAGTGCGGGGTAGCTTGGTAACAAAGTCCATAGCTATTTGTTCCCACTTCCAAAGAGGAATTTCAGGCTGTTCCAGTAAACCTGACGGTTTCTGGTGTTCCGCTTTCACTTTAGCACACGTAAGGCATCGACCAACATACTCAGCTATGTTTTTCTTCATACCCGGCCACCAATAAAATGCCCGTAAGTATTGATACATCTTATCAGCACCGGGATGCACTGAGTACTTGGTTTTGTGTGCTTCATCAAAAATAAGCTTCCTTAACTCATCTACTGCATGAATCCATATACGATCCTTGAAGTAAACAAGTCCATCAGGTTTTGTTTCCAAATGTTTCTCCACTCCACAATCTAAGTCTTTCTTCAAGTTTCTTCGTTCAATCGCTTCTTGTTGTGCTTGCATAATGTGGTCGTGTAAGCTTGTCTGCACAGTCATTCCCATTGCTCTGACGCGCAAGGGTTTGACCCGTTCCTTCCGACTCAAGGCATCAGCTACTACGTTTGCCTTGCCCGGATGGTACTTTATTACACAGTCATAGTCATTCAGAAGCTCAACCCAACGTCGCTGCCGCATGTTGAGTTCCTTCTGATCGAATATGTGTTGCAGACTTTTGTGGTCTGTAAATATGGTACACTTGGTTCCATATAAGTAATGCCTCCAGATCTTTAGTGCAAATATCACAGCTCCCAGTTCCAAGTCATGAGTAGTGTAGTTCTTCTCATGAATTTTCAGTTGTCTCGAAGCATAAGCAATAACTTTGTCCCGCTGCATAAGTACACAGCCAAGTCCCTGATGGGATGCATCACAATACACAACAAAGTCATCACAACCATCTGGGAGAGATAAGATCAGAGCATCACATAGCTTTTGCTTCAAAGTCTGAAAGGCTTCTTCTTGTTTTTGCTCCCAAATAAACGGCTCGCTCTTCTGTGTTAACTTTGTGCGTGGCAGAGCTATCTTAGAAAAGTTCGAGATGAACCTCCTGTAATAGCCTGCTAAGCCTAGAAAAGAACGTATCTCCGTAGGTGTCTTCGGAGTGTCCCAATCTTTTATTGCTTCAATCTTGGCAGGATCAACATGTATTCCCTTACTGTTAACTACGTGGCCTAGGAATTGAACCTCTTTTGACCAAAACTCACACTTAGAGAATTTGGCATAGAGCTTCTCTTCCTTTAACAGTTCCAAGATCGTTCTAAGATGTTGCTCGTGCTCTGTTTTGCTTTTAGAATAGATCAATATGTCATCGATGAAAACAATAACAAATTCATCTAAATACGGCTTACACACACGGTTCATGAGATCCATGAAAACCGCAGGTGCATTCGTCAAACCAAAAGGCATCACCATGAACTCGTAATGCCCGTATCTGGTACGAAACGCCGTCTTGGGTTTGTCTTCGTCTTGTACTCTGAGCTGGTGGTATCCGGAACGCAGATCGATCTTCAAAAAGTATTGAGCTCCTTGCAATTGATCAAACAAATCATCAATCCTCGGTAATGGATACCGATTCTTAATGGTTAGTTTGTTTAACTCCCTGTAATCTATGCACATACGAAAGGATCTATCATTCTTTTTCACGAACAGAACCGGAGCTCCCCAAGGTGAGTAGCTTGGTCGGATGAAACCTTTATCAAGTAGTTCTTGTAATTGGTTTGACAGTTCCTGCATCTCCGAAGGTGCTAACCTGTAAGGAGATTTAGCAACAGGTGTTGCTCCATGAATCAGATCAATACGAAACTCTACCGGTCGCACAGGTGGCAAACCAGGTAGATCTTCAGGAAACACTTCAGGATATTCCTTCACTATCGGTACGTCTTGTATTGTTTTCTTGTCTTTCTCTTTCTCCACCACATGAGCCAAGAAAGCTATGCACTTCTTTTGCAGACACTCACGCGCTTTTATGCATGATATGATCTTTACGTTTCGCTTTGCTTGATCCCCACAAACTTCCAATACACGATCATTCGTCACTGGAATCCGAAGTAGCTTTTCTGAACAGATGACTTCAACTCCATTGAGTGATAGCCAATCCATCCCCACGATGATGTCGAAACTGCCCAACTCCATCGGCAACAAGTCGATGGAAAATGTATGATCTATAAGCGTAAGTGGGCAGTTCCTAAGTATAGTGCTAATTGTAACTTGTTTCCCATTCGCTACTTCGATAATGTAAGGGGAGTCTAAAGTTTCCTCAGTAAGACTAAGTTGTCGTGCAAAATCAGATGAAATAAAACTCTGGTCTGCGCCAGTATCAAATAGTATAGATGCATAAGAGTCATGTAAAAGAAATGTACCAGTGACCACATTCGGGTCTTGGCGTGCAGCATTGGCTCCGATGACAAAAGCTCGTCCGCGAGGTGCCTGTGCTCCAGGTTGCACTCTCTTTGGACAGTCGCGGGAGAAATGACCCATTTCCTCGCAGGTATAGCAGCCTCTGTTGTTGTTGTTGCCTGGATTCTGTGGTGGTGGTGGTGGAGGTAGTGCTCTTGCTGCAGTGTTGGTAGCCTGATTTACCGCAACACGGCATTTGTTAACCCAGTGGCCAAACCGACCACAATTGGTGCACTTTCTACATTGAGCAGCAGGAGGATGATGATACATGTAGTGAGTGCACTGGGGATGTTCTCCCCCATAGTTTCTGGTAGCAGGATTGACAGGTGCTGCAGGTGCCTGTCGCAGAGGAGTGACGGCCGCATAATTTTTGACAACCTTTTGTTTCTTCTTCTGGTGGTACTCTGGTTTCTTTGATGTTGTTTCCTTGGCTTTTCCAGCATCATCTTTTAAGACTCCAGACCTCACCATCACATTGGTGAGTTTAGCTGAGAGGGAGATAACAGACTCCAAAGTAGCAGGATATGCAGCTAGCACGATACTTTGAATACAAGAAGGTAATCCCGCTACATAACGGTCAATCAGCTTTTCCAATGTTGGCACCATCTCTGGTACCAAAGCCACCAATTCATGGTAGCGAGTGGTGAAGGTCATATGGTCGGCTCCCTTCATTACATGGTTCGAGAGCTCAGTCTCTAGCAGCTGCAGTTCGTATTTCAGGCAAAACTCATTCCTCATAAGAAGCTTAAATTCTGCCCAGGGCATCGCCATTGCCTCATCTCTCCCTTTAGCCCTTATCTGTGCGTTCCACCATGTTAAAGCTCGCTTGCTGAATGAACCGGCTGCATAGCGAACTTTATGGTGTTCTGGACAACTGCTAATGTCCAGAGTGTTCTCCATTTTCTCTAGCCATTGGATTAATCCAACAGCTCCTTCGACTCCAGTAAAGCTTGGGGGTTTGCATCCTACAAAGGATTTGTAGGAGCAATCTGAAGTGTGACTAGTGTTTCCACTAGCCTCTCCTGTAGTATGGCCAGAAGTGTTGCCATGGCCTTGAATCCTGTTTATCATCTCTGGGATGACATCCTTCAGTTGACTCGTCAGTTGAGTACTCAGCAGGGTCGCCAAAGCGACAGTGGCAGGATCAATAACTGGACCCGCATTCGGGTTCGGAGGAGGACTATGTGGAGGAGGAGGAGGTGGCGGCGGTGAATCTGGCGGTGATGGTGTCGATGAGTGTGGAGCAGAAGTCTAATTAGTAGGTACAGGCGTAGGTTGTCTTCTTGGCGGCATTCTGATCATAACCAAAATATATTGGTTAGTGCAGTGATCGAATGCAGAAGACATAATGCAAACTTAAGTCTTATGTTCTCTATATGAGGGTCCCTAAGTTATAATCTAGGTCAAACCGTTTAAGTAAATGACCTATTATTCTCTATAACCTTGAGCTCTGATACCAATCTGTCACACCCCGAGCCGGCGGGGTTGGATCGGAGTCCCCGTCGGGCGGAAGGTTCCCGGGGCGCGATATCGTGGGTGATAATCAAGATGAACAGATTGTTTACAAAGCATCAATGTTTAAGAATATCTAAAGCACAATCACGTAATAACTAGGATTACAAAGTTAAATTACAACATCAAAGTTTAGCAATTTAACTAAGTAAACCTAACAAAAGAATCAAATGTTTATATCTTGTATATGTACAAGATATCAAAAGTAATGTGTATCATCAACAAAAGATGTGCTTCCCAAAAGTCTACTAGGTCCTCTATCTAGGCCGCCTAGCATGCAAATCCAAAAGCCTTAGCTTAAACCTGTTCATCACCTGAGAATGCATGTAAGAAAACAAAGTCAACACAATGGTTGGTGAGTTCATAAAGTTTATAAGTTTTAAATAGTTTTAACAAACCTCCTTCGGTAAAACCTTAACCTCATTAACTCCACATCTAATATCCAAATCGGTATGTTTATATATAGGGCATACCCCTGAGTCGAGCCTACGACCCGCCCAGACGCCATCCCACCACATACTAATCCGGATATGACACTGTTGTTAATAATAATTAAGCATTTTACCTACCAATCAACCCATTCCTCATCAAAGCTTTTGTTTTCTGTTTCCAAAGTTTACAAGTCTATAGTGTTCACAAGTGTTAGTTTCAAAGTATGTTTATCAAGCATCATAGTTTCACACGCACAAAGTTTAGCTGTCCCTAATCTCATGCGTGAGTACAAGCTCTGCACTAGCAGTCGTTTAGCAATTACGTAGCTCACGGATAGATACAAGCTCTGCACTAGCAGTCGTTTAGCGATTATGTATCCCATGAATTAGTTAAGCTTAGTCTAGCAATTACGTGTCTCCTATACAAGATACAAGCTCTGCACTACCAGTCGTTTAGCAATTACGTATCTCGTACATAGACACAAGCCATGCATACACAAGTAATCCAACAATTACATATCTCATATAAGCAGACAAAAGCTCTGCACTAGCAGTCGTTTAGCAATTACATGTCTCTTATATAGATAATAGCTTAGCCTCGTTATGGTTAAGTTTAGCAATTACATACCTCATATAAGCAGACAAAAGCTCTGCACTAGCAGTCGTTTAGCAATTACATGTCTCTTATATAGGTAATAGCTTAGCCTCGTTATGGTTAAGTTTTACATGTATCTCAATCCATAGGTACAAGCTCTGCACTAGCAGTCGTTTAGCAATTACGTAGCCTATGATTAGATACATGCACGATGTTTCATGCGCAAGTAGTAGTTTCAAGTGTCCACACATAGTTTCATCATGAATTCCATAGGTTTGCATCAAGTCTCATGTTTAAGCATATAGTTTTCATAAGAATAAAGTCTCACATTCAAGCATATAGTTTCATAAGAATAAAGTCTCACATTCAAGCATATAGTTTCATAGGCATCAAGTCTCATGTTTAAGCTTATAGTTTTTCCCAAGCATAAAGAATCGTGTTTAAGCATATCGTTTCACAAGCATCTAATCTCATGTTTAAGCATCAAGTCTCATAATCATCCAACATATGGTTTCAAGCCTCAAGTATAAAGTATAAGTTTCAAGTCTATTGCTTTTCAAAGTATACTAAGTTCCCAGCATTAGATAACATTTCAATAGTTTTATGAAAATGTTTAACATGCTTCTCAGTCCCGAAGTAAAACAAATAAGTTTAAAAAGGGACAAATGAACTCACCTTGTGTCCGTAGTGATTGACTAAGTATAATAAGAATGCACGCTCTCTTTGATTGCCCTTGTTGTAATGTTCACGATCCTGTATTGATTTTATACGGTTTGCAACTTATGAGTATGTTTTTGTAAGAATTCGTTGTGTGTGTAAGTATTAGTGTTAGCCTTGACATTGGCTAACACTAGTGGGTCATGGTTTTTATTTGACCCTAAGTTATTTGTTGTTGCCTTGTTAGCAATTTCCCCCACAAGGTTTAAAGTAACTTACTTTGTTCTTACCTCTCAAACTTCGTTTGAATTCTCATTGTGATAAAAGGATTCCAAGTATAAGAACTTAGGTTTTTAGTTTAAATATTATTTATCCTTAACATGTTATAACTTCTTTCATGTCTATTGATACTTAAACCTTGTGGGCCTTTTGTTGGGTCAATTAGTTAATGTGGGCCGCTCTAGGTGAGCCTAACATTTGATTTGGTCCGAACAAAGAATGATTTATCTAACTTAAGCCGAAGGATAACTGATTAACGATTTGGGCTTGTTCAACAATGGTTTGGGCCGGCTAAGCGAATTGGGCCAAAGACTTTGGGCCGATTGGATATGGTTTAAATTGGTTTTTCAAATGACATGGGCCACATAAAAGAGCTTAGGCCGGTGGCACTTCGGTTGGGCCTGCCTAATGCAAAATCCGGCTGAGGTGGTTTACACGAAATGGTTGCATGGCTGAGTAGTTGGATCCACGTTCAAATGTGATTGGGTCAGCGAACCTTTCAACACATGGTTCGGCTAAGGCTGATGTTCTAGGGTTCGCAGATGAGAAGCTTTGGCTGGGTTCGGCTGGTTGAAGCCATTAGCAGATTCGCCTCACATGGCCAAGGGTTCGGAGGTGTTGGCCGCATCAAAGGTTCGGCTAGGTGACCTCCTAGGTTCGCTGCTGATTCGGCCATGGTGTCACCAGAAGGCTCGGCTGCAAAGGTTCGGTATGCATGGGGTTTGCAAAGGTTCGTAGGATTTGCCATCCAAGGAAAGGTTCGGCCACCATTGTGGATTCGGCAGGGCTCAAAGGTTCGCAGCAGGGGTTAGGGTTAGCCTAAGGCTCGTGGCGGCTAGAAAGGTTCGGCGCCAACAAAAGGTTCGTGATGCAGGTTGGCCACAGGGTTCGGCCATGCACAATGGTTCGTGAGGCCACCAGGGTTCGGCTATACCTTCCTCCGGCGAACCTGTTCCGGCTACATCCTTCCTCTCGAGTTGTGACCAGCGTGATGAGGCCCCATAGTGGGTTTTACACAGGTCCTAAGCTGATGGGGGTGGGTCTTGATCCGGCTAAGCATGTGTGTGTCAAAAACCATAGAAAACCCTAAATTTTCAGCCACTTTATGGCTTCATACCTCGAGATCAGCTGGCCAAAACCACCGATCAGTTGTACTTTCGTGTAGAGGGCTTCAAGATGGTCGTTTAGACTCCAAAAACACACGATTTCATCAACAAATGAAGAAGCTATGGTGATTTTAAGTTGGTTCTTGCTAGAGAGAGATGGACGGGATTATGAAACTAGAGAGAGAAAGGGTTTGTAATAAATGAGGAAAATCACCTCATTTGAGGTTTAAATACCCCGAGGGTATTCGGGTTCGTTTCGGTTGCCCGATTCGTATTTTCGTCTCGTATCCGGCACGTTAAGCACATTTATTGTAAAAATAAATAGGAAGAGTTTATTTTAACGATTTGAATGTTATTAAATTTTAATAATTATTTTAAATTTCGTTTAATAAATTTATTTGTCGAATTTCGTTATTTTTACGCGTTTCGCTTATTGTTTCGCGATTTAATAAAATAGTTTAGTTTAAATTGTTTTATGATGAGTTTCAAAATTGTAAAATAGGAAATATTATATTTCCTTAAAATTATTATCGTTCGTATCGTTATTCGGTTTCGTTTTCGTTTCGTCAGATCGCGTCGCCATCGCGCGTATTTGTTCGAATCGCCATCGGACGAACACGTCGATGGTTTGGCTTTCTGATTCTTGTTTTCTACTGTTAAGTCATTATTTCAGAACGTTAAACTATCAGAATCATTCGTACAGATCGTCACCTATACAAATTATTCGTCTGTTTAGCATTCCATAATAATAACCGTTAAGGTTTTGTTTTGTTTAACCTCACATACGTTTACACAAAATAGTATTACATCAAGTACTTATGTTTCAACACTGTGTTGTCTGACATGTTTCTGACTGTTAAACCCTAAGGTTTCAGTCAGCTTCAGACAATCGTATAATAGTTTCATGTTATTCATAATGCATCAATAGTATAAACATAGTTTCGCGTAAAGTGTACCTGAGTTACTGTACAAGTTTACTGTTGCGATCACTGTTCCGGCACACGTCCGGCACTGATGTTACAGCATGCATGCATGCATGTATGTATGTATGTTTTATAATTCAAATAGATTGATAGTGTTTATCAAATGGTTTAGTCTTTTTTTTCAAGACTCAAATTGCAAATTCAATTTAAAACGTCCGGTCATTCGTGATCACTCTAGCAAATACATCACACTTACGTACCAAAAGAGAGCATAATGACCTGACCCACCTGCCAATGAGATAACCTACATAAAAAAAGTCAAAGAGGTAACAGTAGACTAGAAGTCATTTGGTAACAACTTAATTTTAATAACCATTGTCACTTAAATTAAACCCTCCACTTTATGACATTCTATAAATGGTATCACATTCGTAGAAGTCTATGTTATCTTTGTAATTCATTTTATTGGAGTTAATTAGGACAATTGTGGGCAACGGTCCCACGCAAACAATTGTTCACCATATCTTGTGTGTTTTTAGATTCCCGTAGCCATATGTTTATTTAATCTCATAATTATATATACAAGTGCGCTTTCTAACAAAACGCTTGTTTGATCAAACGAGATGCTTAAAGATAAAACAAATTATATTTTGTCTGGACTAAATAAGTAAAGAACCATTTAGAGAAAGTCGCTCAAGTGATTAAAATATTTAGAAACATAATAAATCTTACTAAAGTAGCATTATGGGCAAACATGATGGTGTAACATCAATGTCCATGCACCAAGGCCCCTATCTTTAAAAGTCAAAGCCTTTCCTGTCGTTTTTAATATAAACATGTCCAAGTTGCTACTAAAAGTTTTAATGCTAATTAGGGATGTTAAAGAACATAATCTTTACATAACCCTTCATAGCATTTATAAATTAAACACTTCTTGCACCATTTTTTAAAAATATTGTATCATACACATTAAACATGTTCTAAAATACGATGACAATGTTGTTTTTCCTTGAACAAAATTTGTAATTTTTGGACTCAATTACTATGATGTTGCCTATGCTTATCCACTAAAAGATACCAGATTTGCTTTTCCTTGCTTGAGTGAAAACTTCTTGGGTAGGTCATCCATCTCTCCATCACACCCAACTGAGCACATTTAATTGCGAAGTTTTCTTCTCATTCAAAGTGTAAGGATTATGTGTTGCAAAGTTGGATTAGACTAGCTATTAGACATTATGTAATCTATAATCAATTACTTATCATTGCCTACTTAGATTAGATATTTATTGATTATCACATTAGTGATTTACTGATTTCGTAATTGGTAAATTTGTATTTAGTTAATTTACCTTTTTTTATTGTCAAATAGAAATAAAAAAACAACAATCAGATTGTTCAAAAAGAAAAGAGAAAACTAAACTAGTTTCTAAAATTGAAAAAACAAAAGGGTCATTCTTAAAATATATAACATTTACTAAAAATAATGAACCGGTTGAGCTGTCAAATACAAATGAAGAACACAAATCCGGAAGAAGAGCACTCAAATCCTAATAATGAACCGTTTGAACACACAAATCCAAATAACATACATTCAAATCCAAACGACGAATATAAATATCCAAATAATGAACAAGATAATGATATGCAAGTAAATGATGAACAACCATTTTATAAATATAATTACTTATTTATATTAAAATAATATTTTTAACTTCACCTAATATAAACTAAAAGTTTGTTATTGTAGGTCTCAAACTCAGGTAGGATGGGATCGAGTTTTTGAAAGTAATTTTTTACAAAGGGGCCCGAATTTTGATTCCGTCTAGGGTCTTTAAAAATGCTGATTTGGCTCTGACTTAGTGTTAAGTGTTTTTGAGGGCTAGCTATACATGGGATTATGATAAGGGTATGTGGAGTTATGGAGAGTAAGAAATTGATTTGGTAAGACAACATGTGGTGGATATTGACAGCCAATATTTGGTGGTTTCTATTGGGCCATATGCTGATCTATACAAAAATGATGAAGTGGATCAGTGGACGTCTAGTCTCATGCATAGGCAACCATGTTCTTTGACCCTACCAAGCTCATTTTGAACAACTATGAGCAATACTCATCATCCAGCAGCCCGGCCCTGTTTTCTTTCTTGTTCGACATGGAGTCTTATCTCACTATACAAATTATGCCACAGCAAATTCAACGATAGTGGATGCATACAGTTTTTAATTAGTGTATACATGCAGATGAATCTAAACTTGTTGCAAAGTGTACAGTTGAAAAACAATATATAGGGATATAGTGAAGACAGTTCATAAAGCATCAACAATAGATTTTAATAATTAACTAGATATATATTATATGCTAACATTTATAAATATAAAGACGGATGAAAATGAATACATAGCTTATTGTAATTGAAATCACCCACACAGCAAATATAGAGAATCAAAAGATGTTACTAACAACCTAGAGATCTTAAGTTTAATTCTCACTTAGTGATTTTCCCTGGAGGCCAGCCCCAGATCCGGTTGATTGCGAGCGCGTTTTACCTGTTATTCACGGTTAGTCGTGTATTAAGAGAGACCAGTAAGTTTACCACGTAAGTGAGTTCTCATAATCATATAAAAAGAAAGAAAGAAAGAAAGAAGATGTTACTAACATGAGTTTCAAATATTAGCTTACTAAAAATATTTGAAATAAAAACAATTAGCCAGAAAGAAATGAACAGTTTCAAAGAGTTTTTTTTTAATTAATAGGTGTTTGTGAAAATATTATTTATTAAAATGAGAGATTTGAGAAATATTTACAAAAGTGTGTTTTTTCATGTATTTCTTTATTTTTAAATATTTTTTTAAAACAATCAACATATTATAATATTTTTTATTTTTTTCAATTAACTAACTATGATATAATATGTTGATTAAATTAAATAAAATTATAATAAATTACTTCAAAATAAAGAAATAAATAAAAAACACCAATTTTGATATATATTTTCACATCACCCATTTTGGTAAATAATTTTTTTACCAACACATTTTTGGAAAAAAAAACTAAATTTTGAAAGGTAGATAGATGAAAAACGTGATTAGATAAATTGCAATATTTTCCTCATGGAAAATATAAAAGAGTAGAAGTTCTTGATTAATTAATTATTCTCAAGTCCTAATATATTTTCAAAAAAAATATGTCAAAATTAAATATAAAATGAAGACAGTTTCCAAAAACAATTAAATATTCTCAAGGACAGAAAACTATTAAGATATAATTTCTTCGTAATGTTGATTTATCACCCTTTGATTTATAATTATTTTTTTCCAAAGAAACAATTATATATCTACTCAAGAAACTTGTAAAATTATAAATTTTCTCATATTACACAAAAAAGATATTACATTAAACATTAAAAACTTTTGTCTCAAAAAATACATTTATAAGGCTATCCACAGCGGTCACCCCACTGAAAATCCTTCCCCACCGAAATTTCCTGCCACGTCATCACCCCACTGAAATCCTTAAACCCCCACAGTGATCATCCCACTGAAAACCCTTCCTCACTATTCCATTGGACCAATCAGAAAGCGAGAAAGAGAGCGAGGAGCGGGAGCCGTGGAAGAGCTTTGGGCGGGAGCCGCTAAAGGGGGGCGGTGTTTCCGCTCTTGGCCGCTGAAGTTGGCAACCCCGCGGGAGGGGGCGGGGGAACCGCTGCGGGCGGTCTAGGGGCTAAATGCAATTCCCCTCTTTCCAAATTCCAAAATACACCTGGAAACATAGGAGTGTGAAAAATCCTAGATTAAGTATGTCCCATCTTTTTACATCATTATATACCAAGTTCAGTGTATTACTTAGATACTTATTTTTACGAAGAACTTCTCTTTTATTTCCAGTGTTTTGACAGTTTTAACCATTTTGCTTTAAACTTTTCAAAATGATCAGTATGCTCCATGTGGTTTGACAGTTTAATCATTATGCTTCCTGTGGTTTGACAGTTATAACTCTTTCGCTCCCTGTGGTTTCCAAAAAAAATGGAGTATAATAGAGACATATCGGAAAAGTTTGGAGCAAAATGGTTAAACTGTCAAACCATAAGAAGCATAATGACCATTTTGAAAAGTTTGGAGCAAAAGGGTTAAAACTGTCAAAACACAGTGAGCAAAAGGGAAGTTTTTCCTATTTTTTATTACTTTTGAATATATATATATATATATATATATATATATATATAAGGAGATGATCAAATGTTAACCCATAACCGAATAACTACATCTTATCACTTTAGGGTCCACATTAAAGTAAATTTAAATATGTATGTTTTTTTTTCTTTTTTAATTAATGTAGGGCCCACTTACATTAATAAAAAAATAAGAAAAAACCTAAACAATTAGATTTCATTTAATGTGGGCCCCAAAGTAATAAGATGTAGTTATTCAGTTAACGCAATAAGGAAGAGTTAATATTCGAACCATTAAAGGAAATCTAATGGTTTAGGTTTTTTCTTATTTTTTTATTAATGTAAGTGGGCCCTACATTAATTAAAAAAGAGAAAAAACATGCACATTTAGATTTACTTTATTGTGGACCCCAAAGTGATAAGATATAGTTATTCGGTTAACGCAATAAACATGGGTTAACATTTGATCCTCTCCCTATATATATATGTGTGCGTGTGTGTGTGTGTGAACTCCTAGATATCCTTCGACCATCCCTTGAGATTGAGCGTATATTCACGCCAACAACTTTATGTTGCTACGTTTTTTATAACCTAATCGATCTCGTGCACAGATTCAAACCCACGTCACTTTTTAAAAAGACAATCACAAATGTTACTAGATAGCTACACTATGGGCAACAAACACACTTATGCCGTTACGTCCATTAACCATTGTATCCAAAAATAAAAATAAAAACAAAAACTTGAACCTTGTGGTTAAATGTCAAAAACGGGTGTCATTTCATATTTTTCCTTATTTTATGACCCACTTTATCATCATCATATATGCATCCTTATTCTGTGACCCACTTTATCATCATATGGTTTACAAGATACTCCACACGGATCAGATACTAACATAAAATATAACCGGGCCATGGACCCTCCAAACGCACAGATTAGATGAACCACAACCTAGTGCCTAACAAAGCCATAACATACAGATAGACGAACAAATATGGACATATTTTAATGTACAATTTGTCCATATATTTACATATTCAAGCTAGAAAGACCCCATAACATTAAACTCTAATAGTTAATGCACAACGTGTTAAGCATCACGATTTTAAAAGAAAGCAACTAACTAATTAAGGATAATATAATCGGTACTATACTAACAGGTGAAGAATCACGATCTAAAAGGACAAATTACTAGTGGATACTCATACTATATTTGAGTAATCGTGCATGTTGGCAACAGAGGTGGTGCAACCGTTTTAATTGGTAGCTCTAAGCAAAATAAAAAATTGAGGAACTATATAGCTATATTTATTTTATGTTATAAAATATAAACTGTTTTCATTTACCCAGTCTTGCGACTGATAATAACACACTAAAAGGTTTATAGTTGGCGAAGTTAAAAAAATTCATTGTAATGTATTATTATGCTTAAATTTTAATTAAAATTTATTTTTCTAACATTAAGACACAAAATGCTTAATAAATTGTTTTTCATGATTGTAGATGGCATATAATAAATGATCTTGAATGTTGTGAGTGATTACACGTGTTATAACACTCTTTTTTTTGAACGGCGAAGGTCTCAATCATGTGAACCCACTGTTTCCAGGCCATGTCACCAAGGTCTAGTTACCTGGACCTCCCATAAGCCACCACAACCACCCCAGGAGGAAACCCCACTAGGAAAACCCCATGACCCCTCTCAGACCCCTTTTTTGCTGCGGAAGGGATTTGAACCCATGACCTCCCATTTAGAACCATTTAGAAGAATCATGGGATACCATTGAGGCAATGCCCCTTTGGTCACGTGTTATAACACTCTAATCTGGCTAATTAGTCTAAAAAAACAAAACAAAACAAAACTTTAATAAGTACCGAAATGATAGGTTATCTTTTTGAGCTACAACATTTAGTTTTTGACATAAATTTAACTGTATTTTTTAACGTTGGTTAAATTATAGATCTCAATTGTTACAAATCAAGAATGTCATGTACTAATTCTTTGGTTATTGAATTTTTTTTAATTATTGTTTTATTACTTCAAATATTTTTTAATACAAAGTTTAATCAATTCTATCAAAATATAATCATTTAATATTAAAATATTATTTTATAATTTCAAAGTTTTTATTGCTAACTATTTAATATTTTATACGTTTAATGCACAGGATAATAAATACTATTTTTATTTATACAAATATTGAGCTACAATATTTAAAAGTATAATATTCACTATAACAACTTTAGTAGGATTTCACTATGTGTATTTATTTGTTTGTTTATTATTCATTGTTAGTTTAAGTCTTTCCGTGTAGTGTCTATATACATAGAATTGTATCATATGATAACATAATCAGAGTTAACCTTAATTCAACTTAATGCTGGTTATTTATTTTAACTCCTTAGAAAAATGTGTGGTTCACAATAAATTTTAATAAAAAATAGGTTTATAATAAAAAAAAATCAATTATAATGTTTTTCCGGTATTTAAAATGGATGACTAGTTATGGATTTAAAGGTTAAATCTCTTACATTGTATTATCATAGGATACAATCGCATATATACCATTTGTGTTTTTAGCTTCAGTAATACTACCAACAATAGTAACAATAATAACGGTAACAATATATCGCTTGCATATTCAGTTATTCTACCAACCTCAGTAACAATATTAGCAAACAAATTCGAAGCCAAGGTGGTACTTTGAAATAAAAACAGGATCATGTTATTTTTACATCAAACTCTCAAACTTTACAATATTTATACTCTTCATATATGTTTATACGAGATGTATAGCGGGTCAATATTATTTGTATGAGTTTTTCTGCGTTAATGGTTGGTCTAATACACGCCTTGTAAAAGTCTCTACGAGACGTATACGAGGCCAACTATCGTGAAAACAGTACAAAAGGAGGTCATCATATCTCGTATAAACGTGTATGATTTAGAATTGGTATGTTACTTGGTATTAGTTGGTATTATTCTGTTTGTTTAGGCATTTAGGTTTTAGTTTGAATCAATATATAATGGGAAAGGTGAAATAATTGACTCGTTTTTCAAAAGAAAGATTATTGAAGAAGAAGGGGATGCTACAAATCAAGATAAACATAAAAAATCATCAATATATCATGAGAAAAGTGAAAACAATCGACTCGTTTTTCTTTAATGTACTCATTCTTATAGATTTTTCCGTATAATTATAATTATTAGACATTTTTATTTTTATTTGTTTGACTCGAATCACAGATCCGAACATTTAACCGAACTAACCGATGAATACCGGTTGATTGGAAAAAAAAATTTTGATCACATAAGATTTCGCCCCCCTTCCAATTTACAAGCTCCGTCGCTGTACATAATGTTTGTTTTAGAAACATTCTAGAATATTTTTGTTCAAATCGATCATGTTTTTGAAATATTGTCCAAAAGTTGATAAATGGGATGAAAGTAGTGAAAATCGTCCGAAAAACCTTTCAACAAGAATCAGCCCAAACCATGACTCGAAAGATGACCTGACCCATGATCTGATCCATGACTCAAACAATTACCCGACCCATGAACCAAACCATGACCCAAACCATGATATGAACTATGATCCGTCGCATAACCCAAACCATGACCCGATCCATGAATTGCCCCGTGGCACGGGCCATGATCGAACCATGGGCAAAACAAAAACCGACCAATGAACCGACTGACGGTCCGAACCATGTCTCAACCCATGACCCACGACCCGACCCATGATTCGAACAATGATTAGAACCACGAATCGACCCATAAATTGTATTCCATTTCTTCATCTTCTTATGTCTAACAAACAACATGAAGTAATGAATCATTTCATTACTATAGGTAACCAAACAGGACAATGTAATGGTAATGATCCATTCCATTCCCCCGTCCATTCCATTCCTCCGTTCATTCCATTTCTTCATACCAAACAAACCCTAACATTAACAGAGGTTTCATCCGAAAGTAATTTCTCCTAATTTCTCTCGTGAAAAAGCCAAAAATCGTTTCAAATAGATTTATACGGTTATACTTGTCCGGTGATCAGGTATTTTAATGGCTTAATGCTATAATCACTTTACTAAAATTCGTTTGTAACAAAAAAAAAAGTGTTTGTTTAATTGATTAAAATACAACTCGTAAGGTAGCGAAAATGTTCAAATTATCCAAAAAAACAACAAAATAAATTTACAAGGTAAAAATCAATTTTTAAGGAAAAAAAACTCCCAAACATAAAAGAAAATTATTAAGAAAAACACAAAAAGTAAATCGCATCCAAAACCAAAAGACAAAACCGCTTTTAAAAGTCAAAAATTAAACAACCGCGTCTAAGATACAAAATTTAAACAATGTCAAAAAACCATAAATTAAAACCGCGTCTAAAAATAAAAAATTTTGTAAACCGTGTCTAAAAATTAATTTACGTGTAGTGTGTTAATTACTTTATTCTAAAAATCAATTTACATGTAGTGTGTCAATTTACGCCCCATTTACGGTGCACGCATATAATGTATATATGTGCCCCTTAAGGGGCAAAAGTAAAAGTGCACTAATTTTAACGTTATTTTAATTATTTGTGAATATAACATTAAAATCATTGGGATGATCAATTTCAAACGATAACTTTGAGCCGGTGACTCTTTCGGAGCAGGCTCTCTATCCCTATTGGGATAGGGGTAAGGTTTGTATCTATCCTTCACCCCAGACCCTACGGAAAAGTGAGAATATACTGGGTAAGGTTGTTGTTGTGTTAATTACTTTATTCATATCAATTTAAGAATGACGGGTCTAAAAAGAGAAATTGCCGGTGAATATTGTATCAAGAAGTACATTGTTATATATATTAAAATACATAAAAATAAATAACATAGTGTTAGGAATTTAGAGTTTAAAGACACTTATTACTATATATATTAATGATTATTGAATAGTAGTTTTTTGTAACAATTATTTGTTACTATTTGCTTTACAAACAAATTAATTAAACTGACATAAGAAAATTCAAAATTCAAACGAACGAAAATTTAAATTCAGAGTTTTTAATGCTCGTTTTTAAGATTTATGCATGCTTTCATGTTTTATGATGTATGATCCTTGTTTTTATGACAAAGTATGAGCAAGGATTTTGTTATTAAAAGGCAGCCGCTGTGATGTTTTTTATCTGTATTTATGTATTCTAGATTTTGTTGATATACACGACTGGTAAACCACTATTTCTATTTAAAATGATACACTCACAGGATCAAAGTTTCCCGCCGCGACCGCACTGGGCTCAATTTTTTTGAGGAGTCCGAAATTTCGATTTTTTTAATATAGATTTTATATATACAATTATTTTTAAACAAAAATTATCTTAATATGTAAAATATAATATTTTATTACAATAATGTTGTTTTCTTTTATTTATTGACTAACTTTTATCTTAATTATTATCGAGTTATGAGTTTTCTTTATATGTATAGGGCACATCTTAATACTCACACAAAGTATTTAAAATCTCGAAGAAGGCCCTGAAAAGAGAACTTGCAGCAAGTAGGATATGTGTGTAGTATCATAATTCGTAACCGGTTAAAAAATCATCTAAAAAAATATAACAATATTGTATTTAAGAATAGCAAATTAAGGGTTGGTTGATAGTAAAAGACTATCTATTAATCATTCACATATTAGTTTGTTTGATGGCTTCTTAAAAACACCTCTAATTAAATCAATTAACAAACCTTTATTATTAAGTTGAAATTAAAACACATGGTCTAGAAAAATAAATTACTAGCGAATTTTGTATTTGATGGTATATATGTTAATGCATGACTAGTAAAGAATCATGGTCTAAAACAGAACTTGCTAGCGAATACCATGCTAACATTTAAGACCATGTGTAATGGGCACCCCGCGCCCCCAGCAGGTTCCCATGCTTTGGTGGGGCTAAGCGGCCACACCGCCCTCCTCCCTGGCGGCTCCCTTTTCTCGCCTCCAGCGGCCCCCAGTTCCTGCTTTCTCCTCCCGATAGTGAATGGTGGGGAAGTTTTTTCTGTGTGGATGTGGTGATGATGTGGCACAGCGAAAAATGTTTTTTCAATGGGGTAAGCACTGTGGGGTTTTAAGGTTTTAAGTAGGGTGATGTTATGGCAGAAAATTTCGATAGGAAAGGATTTCAGTGGGTGACCACTGTAGATAGTCTAAAAGGTGGGATTAAAACCACTAGCTCAAAAGAGAAATTAGTTATATTCGGAAAGTAAGTTAACACAAAAGGTTAATAATCACAGTCTAATTAAAAAGACAAGACTGATTACCAGTGAATTAATATTATATTGTCTGTCTAAGAAGACAATGACAAAATTCTAGTGAATATATATATAGGGGTGTTCGGGTAGTTGGGGATGATAGTGAAATATGTTTTGTATCATATATGCATTATTAAACAAAAAACAAGTAAACCGAGTGTCATCTTGGAAACTTTCCACTAAACATATATTCAACTGCAAATAGAAAACCCATGAGCTCCCTGCATTATCTCAAAATAGTGAGAAGATAAGACCTCACAGAAAGTTGAGTCGACTTTATTACAAGTTCAATACAGCAAAACACATTGCTTTTTGCAAAAAGAACTTCAAATCATGGGCAACAAGATAAACATCATAACCTTTGATTTACCGACAAAGTATGTACAAACTAAAACAATTATAGTATGTAGCAACGACAAAAGTTGTCGCTATAGGGCATCCGGATTGTCGCTATTGGGTATAGCAATGATAATACAGGTTATAGCGACTTGTCAAACTATGTGTCTATATGATATAAATTTTTTCGATAATAATCTATACATGTCGCCTCTATGTCCTATAATTCTTCTGCAATTCTTGTAGTGGTAGTCATTCTACAACTTTCTTTCAAACAAGAGATTTAACTCATTTAAGTTGAACGAAAATTAACTAAGATCACATTTCATCAACACAACTAACATACATAAATGTAAAACACATCTCTTTAAATTGAAAGTACATAAACGTCATCAATTACATGGCTTCGATTATGGTTATGGTTAAGTCAATACATTAACTGACTTTAACCGAACCGATTATTGTATATTTGTTTTTTTATTATTATTACTAGGTGTGTGTGTGTTTATGTTTTCAAAAAGTTATTATGCAAATTAAATATAGAAGGCGAGCTATAACTTTTTATTAAATGGAAATATTATGGATTACATATGAGACTAAATATATTAGAATATTAGTTAGTGTTCATATGAATTTTACTTTCTTCACTCATTCCAAAATTATACGAGTTAGCATGCACACGTATAAGAACGAATTAACATGCACACACGTGTAATTTGTATACACTTCAAACTAAATTATTCATTACACGGGTTTAAACACACGATCTCTCATCTAAACACCACACAAGCTACTCACACATTGATTTGAGATTCTTATTAAGTTAGAGTTACTCAAATATTGCAATTTATATAAATATATTACTTCAGATACATATGTATTAAATGAATTGAATAAATTCAACATATTGTAAACAACCATTTCTATTAAGATTTATATATTAGATGCTATTAATTGTTAATGAAATAAAAATAATGAAAATATAAAAATATAAATAACAAATAATAAAAAATTTAAGAATTATAAAATTATATTTTATAATAAAATTTAATTGACATTTTCTAATAATTTATTAAGTTTAATAATTATTTGATAAAAGCTATATATTTGATATTTAATCAAATAAGTTATTTATTAAAAACATAGTATTTAATAGAAAAAATTGGTATGTAACAGAGAAGAGAGAGAATTTTTCAGTCCTTAAGACCATATTTAATAATTAAAAAAAGTTTTATTCACTAAAAAGGGCAATCAAGTTGGGTTGGTTGTTTTTATATTATTTGTATTTGACAAGTTGATTGAATGAAAAAATTGATTTGATTGGGGTTGGATTGTGTGAATGAGAGTGAAAAAATAAGTTTGGTTGGTGTGTAGATAGAAGAGAGAGAAATTTTTTTTATAAAAAGTTTAGGTTGGTTGTTTGTGAATGGGAGAAGTCTAACAACTAAGGCCATGTGTTATGGTAAGTGAGGAAGGCGTGAGGGGGCTTGGTCACGCCCCAATGGCGCCCTACCACCATTACAGAGGGGCGTGACAGGGGCTTTATAGAGGAAGGCGTGATTGTGGTCACCTCGTGAGAGATCAAAGGAAAAGAAAAGAAATCATGTTTGTAGTGAATAAAGGTGGTGATGACATGGATTGATGGATAACATAGGTAAATATGATGTAGAGTGATAAGGGGGTGATGGTGTTGGTTGATTATGTGGTGCCTACATGACGCCTACGTGGAGTGAGGGGGTGTGATGCATAACACATGGCCTAATAACACAAGATAACACTTGTATGTTATTTTACTACATTAGTAAGATAAAATAAGGAGTGATAAACTTTAAAAGTAATAAATATTTAAAAATATAAATAACAAACAATAAAAGTTTAAGAATTATAAAATAATTTTTTTTTAAAATAAAAGCATGGTATCTAATAGGAAAAAAAATGGTATGTAATAAAGAAGAGGAAATTTTCAAGCCTTTAACAACTAATAACACAAAAAGATAACGGGAAAAGTGAACATGAGGCTGTTAAGCACCTAACTTAGTGTGAAACTCATCAAAACGACGTAGTTTTGATTAAATCTCATCAATTATGGTAATTTTTTGTTCCTATTTTCACTCCATAAATTTTGCACATACCATAATTAATGATATTTAATCAAAACTACGTCGTTTTGATGGGTTTCACACATAAGTTAGGTGCTTAACAGCCTCATATTGACTTTCCCCAAAGATAACACACTATGTTATTTTACTATATTAGTAAGATAAAATAAGGAGTGATAAACTTTAACCACTTAAGATGATAACAAACTTGTCTACTTGTGTCGATACAAATATAATGAAATCAATACGCTATATTATATTTAAAGTTAATTACATAAATAGTTATTGTTGTTTACCTTTAAAGTTAATTAGATAAAATATTCATTGTGTTTTGGTAAATTAATACCTTTGAGGTCTAGACTAAAGATGGTTTAATGTTTGAGATTTATGGTTTTTAATTTAAAACATTTTTACACTCTAACACTATATTTATTTAAAAACAACTGCAAAATTCTTCACCCTTATGACAAACTACATCGACTAATCATGTTATTTAACTTAACAGAAAACGAGACCCAAAAAAAAAAAAAGGTCAAACCCCAACCCTCTTTAACTTATTGGCAATTTGACATCACCGCACCACCCGCCTCCTTTGGCGATTCAACATTGGGCAAGTCTAAATATGAAATCACTTCCTCTTCTAATAGGCCAAGGCTCAAGATTCGGTTTAAAACGTTGTAAACAAGCTGAACCGCTCGATCTATATTCTACTCAAGCATGAGCAGTTCAACTATTTTGAGAACCTTATGCAAAATAAAAATTCAGAATCTTTCACTAACAATTACGTTAAAAATTCTTCTTCGTTTAACCGGGTTTGTGACCGATAATAATAAACTAAAGGTTTTTTCAAAGACTTATAAGCAACAAACAATTCATGAATATTAGAACGAAACATGATTTTATTTGAGAATCATTTAAATTCTTATTCCCTCTATAGCTCACAAACCAAAAAAATAGCCCATAGGTCAAAACAAAAGCCAATTATATATAAAAAAAATTAAAAATATAGGCCTTATATTTTTAGAAATATTAAGCTCTTACTTAAGTAGTTATTGAGCCGGCCCTGTACTCAAGCTTGGCTCAGTTCACGCCAATGTTTTTCATATCTAGCGCAGCTCGATATGAGAAATAAGGGTTGATCGCGACACATAAAATATATTATAATTCTCATTTTGTGGAGATAATCAATGGATCGTAGACAAAAAAAAATTGACCTTTCCCTTTCATTGTTAAGCTCATGCTTGGGATGATATTTGTATTTGCATCAGGACTAGTGAAATAATTAATTTGGGTAAACAGTAAGCTTATGCTTATGATTAGGCTTGTATTTTGTAGAGGTGGTATTGCTGAGTTCTGAACTACGATGATGGCTTCTTCACCCCCCGATAAAAAGAGATTTGGGTAAATCGAAAAAGAAGCGATGCTCTGAATAGAAACGGTCGAAAATTAGCTTA
The DNA here is from genome assembly GCA_009363875.1 of Mikania micrantha. NCBI lineage: Eukaryota > Viridiplantae > Streptophyta > Magnoliopsida > Asterales > Asteraceae > Mikania > Mikania micrantha. The sequence goes on from CM018689.1 coordinate 15,041,666, forward strand.
ATAAAATTAGGGTAAAAACTCCAAAACAAACAAACATATCTAGTAAAATCCCACCAATCAATGAAATCTAATAACATAGGATAACGGCAAACATTACCCTTTTCCCAGTATGATACATAAAATGCTTCTAGGAGATCCTCAGTCGAGGTGCGCAAATCGGATTTTTTTTTAACCGGTTTCGGTCAACAAAGTCAAGAACCAGTTATGGTTCCAGGTTTTGACCGGTTCCGACTGGTTTTTTTGTCTGTTCCGGTTTTTCCGGTTCTAATTTGTCTGAAAAACCAGACCCGTTTGTACCCACCCGTTCTGGTATGACCGGTTCTGTTTTTTTGCTCACCCCTAACCCTCAATGCCACAAAATATAATAGCCACACATAAGCATTGATATAAGCATAAACAAGCAAACAAACGAACAATACACCTTAGCACACGTAGGAAACATGCAATAGCCAAACTAAAACATAAACTACAATACACCTTGGCACATGTAGGAAACATGTAATAGCCAAACTAAAACAAAAACTGAAAGAAGGAACACTATGCAGAAAACGAAACAAATGAAAAATGTCTAATTATAGTATTATACCACACAACCTAAACAATTATAACATATTAGACAAACAATGCATAATTAGGGTAAAAACTAAAAAGATTTGATTTGGTTTTAAGCAGGGGTGTTCATCGAATCGAATTTCGAATATTTCGAATCGAATGATTTCAAATTTTGAATTTTTTAAGAACATTCGAATTCGTTCTCAAATTCGAAGTTCGATACTATTCGAATTCAGAATTCGAATTCGACTATAATTCGAATTGGTTTGATTTGAATTTAATTAAAAAATTGTTTATACATGTTATCTTTATATATTCAAAATATCAAATAATCAAAATCTTAACCATCCAAATATCAAATAACCAACATCTAAGTTGTAATATCAGAGATATCATTTAAACTAATAAAATGCTAAAAGTTCAATATATAATGTCAACAATAACATACAAAAAACATAAAGTGACAAGTAATCAAAATATTAGAAATTAACAACCAAAATGATCAATTTTTCGAGCTTCACGATTGACGCTTTTGTTGTAAATGTTTAGGTTTAACGTATTTAAAAGTGTTAAAATTATGGGAATTTTATAATTAAATTGTTATTTGTGTAATAGTAGTTTTTATAAATCAAACCACCTAACTAAAAAACCTAAATTTAAATATAGTAAATACTTGTGTACATAAAATAAATATATATAAATAATTTAAATCCGAATTTCGAATTGAATTAAAAATATGAAATTCGATATTATACTACGAATCGAATCGAATTCAAATATGAAAATTCGAATCGAAATTCGACTTAGTGTTTTTCGAATTGAAATCGATTTGAATTTCGATTTTTTCAAGTCATGTTAGAAAACTGAACACTCTTAGTATTAAGCCTGTTATATACTAGAGTTTACAATAATGGGTCTAAATAAATTATTTATTTCTAGTTGGTTGAAATATATAATTTGTTTTGTCTGTGAAGTACTGAAGTGTACAAAGACTAGGTAATAAAATTACGTAAGGGTCAATTGTTTTTGCGTGATAATTTCATTAATCTGTAATGATAAAATCACACAAAAACAATTAAGACGTGATAATTTCATTACTGTCAATGTATTTTCAATTAAGAACCAACATTAGTTAGTACTCAAAAATAACTATTTATAGACATAAGTTTTTTAGTTTAAAATTAAATTAAAGAAAAATACTTTTATAACAATATAAATAATTTTTTATTTTCAACAATTTATTAGTTTACATGTATGCATGCATACATATAAATACTATACGCACACAATAATTATTATGCAATACAAAAATTGTGTGAAGATATGGAGGATGTGTGATAATTATAATACAAAGCTTATTTGTTCTGAAATTGTATGATAATTCCTTGTGTGTAACAAGGCTTATAATTTTTTTATTTTATTTTATTATTAAAACATATCTTGTATACCTAAGAGTAAATTACGGTTTTGGCCCCTGTGGTTTGAGTGTTTTAACTATTTCGGCATAAAATATAATCTTCTATCAATTCAGCCCTTGTGGTTTAGATAACTAAAGTTTTTGGCCCCTAACCATAATTAGATTTTGGGCCAAAACCGTTATAATAGTTAAGTTTAAAGGGCCAAAACCGATAGTTGTCTAAACCACATGGGCTGAATTGATAGAAGATTATATTTTGAAACAAAATAGTTAAAACACTCAAAACACATGAGCTAAAACCGTAATTTACTCTATTAAAAAAAAAAATCTAACATTACACCGGATCTTCATGAATTTGCTTTGCTCAAAGTGATTTTTCAAATTATCATATATATATGGAGAGAGAGAGGGAGAGAGGGAGGGGGGAGGGAGGGAGGGAGGGAGAGAGAGAGAGAGGAGTAGGGTTTAAAAGAAACTCCTAATTTTGGAGAAAACTAATAGAACTCCAACTAACCAATCAATTTTTAAAAAAATAATTTCATGATTTTTTTTATTATAAGGATAGAAATGTTATAAGAAAAAATAAATAAATAAAGATATGTAGATTATGATGTTATGTATACGTAACTTGCGAAGTTTCATATGTAGCATATATAGTTACATATATCTAACCTATATATGTAGCGTACAAGTTACATATATGTAACAACATGAGTCACGTATACTTTTTTTTTGTTAACATTTCTAACCTTATAATAAAAAGAAATAAAAAACAAAACTAATTGATAAAGATTGTAATTAGTTTTCTTCAGAATGTCGTGTTTTTTTGTGAAGCACTCTCTTGTATGTATATATTCATTAAGGCTCCCGCAAGCCTTAGCAATCTAAGATTAAAAAGTTTGGTCTAAGCCGTTCAAACTTTTATCAATTCGATCAAGAGTGGCAGGATACCAAAATCAGCTAAACAGTAAGAAATGATAATGGTTTACCAGAAAAAAAATGAGTTGAACTATGTGCACGAAGTGATGTTGAGTGGCTAAACTTGTCACGTCTCAAAAGCAAAAGCAATTGCGTAGATTAATAATTCACAAAAAGAAAAAATTAATTCCTAACTCCATGTGATTTAGTACTAGACACAGTTATATGGGGACAAAAGACCTGAAGGTCCATCACTATAGGCAACTAACATGATAGTGGAATGGTCACATATCACGATGTTTTGCAGATATAAAGTGGGGCATAAGATCATTGTAAATAACATCATTATATCATATCATATGCCCAACAAACTAGGATCTCTATTCACAGCTCGAGTTTAAGTATGTCATATTAACGACAAACAAGCTTAACTATTCTCTTATCTGCAAAAAGATAGCCTACTTTCCACCTACACCATTATGTTTTGGTGGGTCTGCTGAAACAAAGTTGTAGGATAAACGGGAAGCAAACAAATCCTCATTGATATGGATTTTAGATTTGATTTACTACCATTGAACCCGGTCTGATCTAATCTAATCTAAATCTAATTTGGTCTTAATATCAAACACTCAGCCGGAGAAGATATCATATGCTTATAATGTTTTTTTGCCTAATCATCGCTTGTTTTATCTTGTTTCATACAGTTAATAATAATCTACACTTAGCCTCGACTGCACTTCATTGGATGTGTGTCAACATGCACCATCATGGAAGCATGATTAGGATGAACTCTAGAGAGAACTGATGAGACAGAGACAGACTGACTGACTGACTAACTGGCTGACTGACTGACTGACTACAAAGAAATATCCAGAAAAAGTTTGAAGAATAATTACACTTATGCCCTTCAGAATAATGTATGTAGGTCACGTCTATAAAGAAGAAATACAAGTCCTACAAAAGTCATTATCCTGGAAACAAAATCTCTTACTTTTCGGTTTAGTAACTTAAATTCTTTTTTTCTTTTTTTTTTAAACGGCGAAGGTCTCAATCGTGTGAGCCCACTGTTTTCAGGCCATGTCACCAAGGTTTAGTTACCTGGACCTCCCATAAGCCACCACAACCACCCCAGGAGAAAACCCTACTTAGAAAACTCCCATTTGGACCTCATTGATAATCTTTTTTTTTTCTTTTTTGACCATGAGAACCCACCACACAATAGGGTTATTTTATATTATTTATTTACTTTTATTTTTTTGGTGACCATGTAAAGGAAAACTCAAGGGCCTCAACAACACCATGCTAGCCAGTCAAGGGAACTAATTTAATTTTATTAAATAACGTGCATTGTCGTAGGAGTAGTATAATCTCATTTATCAAAGGAAATGCTAAAGAAAAAGAATATATAGAATTATAATGCATGAGGAAGTGGAAGACCACCTGCTACCATGGCACTTCTGAAGATATTTTAATCTCGGAAGATCAGAATTTATGTGATTACTGTCGGCTTTTCCCTTCCAGTGAAATCCTTTAGCTTTGAGATGGATAGTGCCAGATCTGACAACATAAATTAACGATACCAATAAAAACAAGACAACAATACACAATAAAAGTAATCAGATTGTGGACAAAACAAACCTATCAATGGTTTCAGTGCCACCTGGGCATCCAAGTCATGCTTTGAGACATCAGGTTCAAACTGTTCTATGTATATTCTAACCGTTGCACCAGCTGATCCGGTCCCCTAATTTATAAAAAATATTTTTATGGAAAATAAAAAGAATGAAACAGTGTAAAAAGAAAAAGTAGGTTGGAGGCGGAAAGGCGAGTGGGCGCATACCGATAAACGAAATATGATCCGAGAACCGTCTGTGAAGACAAACCGAACACCTTGTTTTGTAGATACACTACCGTCTACCTAATAAATTTCAAGATCTTTCAGATAGTTATCAGATAATGTGCATTTAAAATTTTAAAACACACAACTTACTGGATCTGTATATTTGAAGTCATCAGCAAGTTGAAGGGTATAATCGCCTGCAACGGGATACCACTATTAGGATCAAACAAACAAATGGCTATTTCAATATTTTATAAAACAGTGAGCTAAAAACTCACCGTATTTGTCTCCTTGTTTGCTTTTAGAAATCAAGTCTCTAAGATAACTGATCATTTCATTTGCTCCTTCCGCCTCACATTCCTAGACCCACCAGTGATGTCAGAATGTAGCATGAAAACATATGTTTTCAAAATTAAGAGTAATAATTTTAATTAAAAAATGATTACTTCATAATCATATCGAGAGAAGTAGTTCCTTCCATAAGTAGCCCAGTGCTCTTTTACAATGTCGGAAACAGAGACTAATTTCTCTCCAGGTTTCTTATTTTTGTTTCTATATGCAATTATAGACAGCCATGCTAACACAGCCCTGTTGATCGCAATATATTAAATTAAATTCAATCGATGTAATAAATGGATAAATTGAAACACATACCATATACCATCCTTCTCACGAATGTGATCAGAACCTGTTCCAAAACTTTCTTCCCCACAAATTGATAAAGTTCCAGCATCCATCAAGTTCCCAAAGAATTTCCATCCAGTAGGGACCTGCGAACAATATAAAGTTTTTTATACAAAACAACTAAATGAAGTCACAAACAAGGTTTAAAATTAAAAAAAAAAAAAAAGAACCTCAAAGAAAGGGAGATTCAGCTTCTCAGCCACACGATCAAGAGCACCACTTGTCGGCATAGACCGAGCTAGACCCTACATGTATAACCTTGTAAAATTTTAGTAAAAGAGCATGCAGATCAAACAAATTGTAAAATCGTTTTACCTTTGGGCCACTTTTAAAATATGGAATAGATTCTTGTGCATTGGCTGCAATAATAGCAACAGAATCTGAAGGAGTCACAAAAAACTGCCTGCCAAGAATCATATTTCTATCACCATCACCTGAAAATAAATTGCAATGAAAGCTTCATTAAGTTGAACAAAAACTGTTATTAATATTGGATTATCACAGCAAACTAACCGTCACTTGCAGCTCCAAAATCAGGCCCATTGTCGCTATACATAATGTTGACCAAATCCTTCGCATATCTTAAAATAAGAAAAGTTTATAATTTTTTTAATGTTTAAAAATTGAAAAAATCAATTCAACCATCTATAAAATCCCTTACGTTAGATTAGGATCAGGATGACCGTGCCCAAAATCTTCTAGAGGCACTCCATTACATATTGAATCCTGCATTTGCAATTTAGCATCCATTCAGTAATGAAATCTTGCAACATCTGCTATTACAGAATTATAGGATACCACATAATTTTTGCATACCGGACTGGCTCCAAGCTTATCAACAAAAATTGGCTTTGCATAAGCACCTGTAACTGCATGCATTGCATCAAATGTGAGCCTGAAAAAAAAATCATCGAACTTAATATTTATATAGGTATATTGAACATTTTTAAAATGCTAGAAGATAACATGTGTTTATACCTAAAGTCTGACCGAGAAACAAGATTTTTGATTAGTGAAAAATCAAAGACCTCCTGCAACAAAAGCACAGATAAATGAATGCAAAGTCAGTGGTGAATATAGTATTAATTAAAGATGTGTTTTTTGTTTACCTCCATTAGATTCAAATAATCAGAGACTGGATCAACTATTTCCACACTAAAGTTGCCATATTTTGAAACTCCAACACTAGAAAGATCCACATCAGGGATATCCGCTAGCTGTATTTCAGATATCTGCAGGACAATCAACGTGAAACCAAGTTGCAGAAGCCTGAGAATAAATTTCTTAAAGAATCAATGCAATAAAAAACATGATATTACCATACAAAAATAAAGTCCACATGATATACTGAGAAAAAATGTAACCATGTCCACTTAACATTGGTAAATACGATTAGCAAAAAGAACACAATTGAAAATTCAACAAGATCTCACAGCTGTGTTTGTTTATACAAGATAATGAAATGCTATGCTTCACTTGAAAGTAGATAATTATACAAGATAACATATAAACAAACAAACAAACTTATCCAGTATATTCCCACTCTTCCGTAGGGTCTACGGGGGAAGGATAAGGACAAACCTTACCCCTATCCCAGTTGGGATAAAGAGGCTGCTCTGAAGAAACCTTGGCTCAAAGTTATCGTTTGAAGTAAAACGTTTTTAATGTTATCTTCAAAAACTAAATAAAATAACGTTAAAATTGGTGCAATTTTACTTTTGCCTCTTCAGGGCATACACATATATACATTATATGTGTGCACCGTAAATGAGGCATATACAAGGCAACATATGCCGGTACTAAAAGCAGATATGGCAGCCAGCAACTTGACAATTACAAAGTCAGTAATCAGTTGTCTCTATTGGATAAGCAACAGCTATTTTACCTTAATCTAGAAGGTTAAAGAGATTTGAAGTGCCAAGAATCAGACATTTAAAACCAGGTTTTAATAAATTTGTCAACTAAAAGTGTTGTGGTTGGACAACCGTGTTACAAATTCTCAGATTTTGGACTTGAACATCACTAGTTTCCTGTATTTTGGAATCATAATGACATATTGATCAAGTTCAACTTAAAAAAATATATATTCTCGTCAAAATTGTTTAACATAAACTGTTGTTGACTACTAAAAATTTGCAAATAAGAAAGATAATCCATTTGACCAACACATTAATGAATGATTATCATTGTGTATCTTATATCTGAAATTGATTAAAATCTGCTGCATATGACTATGGCTATGTCTTCAATTGGATTTACATGTTGGATTAGCATAGTCGCATAGATCTCCATGTCATAATGCAGCTCATTATAATTCAATATTAGTGTTAGTCTGCAAAACACCAAAACCATTTTAGATACAAAAGAAATTCATTTGCAATAACCAAAATCCTTGCTTCTGCCCTCTGGGTGAGTAGCAACTGAGTAATAAATCTAAAGTTATGGACTATGTATCTAGAAAACTTCTAAAATGTAGTGACACACCACATAACTTACAATGAGAAAACATAAATGAGAAAATCATTCCAAAAAGAAAGAAGAGAAAGAAAAGAGTTTGGAATTTGACAAGCTCACAACTTGCCAATTTCTCTTCATAGATCATGTTGATCTCTTTACTGTTTGTATTTAACTTCTATTAAAAATACTATTTTCACTTGATTTGACTTGTCTTTTAGCATTAGCAGATTAGCCTAACTTCTCCTTCTTTGGACCTCCTTTATCCAGGAGATAAACCTCTCTTCTATCTATCTTCTTATTTAAAACATCTTCTTTGTATTTCCTCTCATCTCTTATGTTCATGACTTCATGTCTATTTACTGCACAGATTTGATACATAAAAAATTGTCCGTCATGTTAGGTTCGGAGACCTTTGGGAGGGCAGTTAGGGCAGCCGGCCTTGAGCCCGGCCCGGTTTATGTTTCTTGTAACATAATTAGTTCTCTATATATATTCTTATCTTGTAATTGTAATCTTTGAGCACCTAAGTATTAAAAGATAAATCCTAGTTGCATCCTGTGGACGTAGGTCACATCGACCGAACCACGATAAATCTTCGTGTTGTTTATTTTTTGTTTGTTTGTTTCTTTGCAATTCATGTACGTGTATTGATTAATCTGGTTCCGCTGCGCCACTTAACTCCTAACACGTCATTTCATCGAAAGGATCTCAGAGACCCACCAAAGCACGAAAGCCAGGATCTTTCAGAAAACAGACTCTGTTTTTCTTTTTCAAAAAATGATTTTGGAGATTGTGTAATGCTTACTCTCAACTTTTCGTTTACACAATAGTAATATTCTTAATAAGGGCTCGGAGTCATTGATTGATATGCTTATCTTTCTAAACACCATAGGGTGCTCCTAGACCACCACTTTGGGTTCACTTTTTACTATATGTTGCAGCTCAGATCCCTGCTCAAATCTAGGTTCACCCCAAGGGTGTTAACACAGAGCTAGTTCAGTGTCCTTTCCTAAATCTAAAGAGGAAGTTTAGTGGTAAAGTCTTCCTGTCACAAATTTCCCTTTTATAATAATTGTGTTATGGTTTCTTGGGGATATCATTTTGTTATCAATCAAATTATAGCATGTTATTATTACTACTTTTAGGTCAAGACTCAAGATATTTCGATTGATCCAAATTGACAATTATCAACCAATAATAACCTTAATTGGTTAATATTGTCCTATACGTGACGTCATTGACATGCTTAATTGACCAATATCGCCTAATTGACAATCATTGAGCAAAATATAACTCATCCTAATTATACATCATTGAGCAAACTATAATTAACCCTAGTTTACTGACACTTATGATTATAAACAAACTGAATGCATGGAGAAGTGATTGCTAGGAAGTTCATTTACATTCCTTTGTTTAATAAATAAAAGATCATGAACAAGGAATTCCGTTCGATAAATTATATGAATAAACACGAAAAGTTGTGTGTTGTTCAATTGATTTTTTAATTTTCGGTAATGTATTTGTTCATTTAAGTTCGTTCATGTTCATTCATTAAAAAAATTTTAATATATTTTAGTTTTTAATGTTAAGTTTATTGCTCTAATCATTTAGACTATAAACCTTAGTCAATTGAAACTTGTCACATAAAAAACTAAATCATTTCATACTAATTATGTTTACGATAAGTATGTCTAACTTTTGACATTGTTTCTAGATAATCATGTTTATGATAATTACGTTAAATATTTAACTTTATTGATATTTAAGGTGATTAAGTCCTACTATTTGAGATTAAAAATGTTGATTATTGTTTTCCTAAAATACTATATGTTCATTTGTATTCATTTGCGTTCGGATATGGTTGTTTAATTAGATTCTTCCTACACTTTAAAAGAGAATTTGCATCGTATTGCATTTTTATTTCATGTGTTGGGCTATGATATTATAGTCGGTTGCTTATTCTTCCGCCATTTTTTTGTTATTGGTGGTGTTCTATCCATTATATGTTTAAAACCGGTTGTTTGTTTTGTTGCTGAAGGTGTCTCTGGTAGCAGCTCTCTTTCCCTAGGATATCCTAGGTAAGGTTTTCCTACATCACACTCTACTTAGAGTGACCCTATTAATAACTTTGTTACAGGTGACAATGTGACATTAACCGGGAATAGTCGTTGCAGTATAGCCTAAATCTAGTCTTTTTATTTTTTAAAGTTGCAGTCGCATTGAAGATCCTTTATTTTTTTTCTTTCTATTGTCTAAAATACATGGGTTTCCTTTTTAATCCTACCAATCACCAACTCTTTGATGCTCTTAGTCAAATTTCTGAATTTTGGGAGTTACTTTCAAAAAAAAACTATATTCAAATTCTTCAAGTAAATGTTTTAGCTAGAAAATGAAAGGGTGTGACAAAAGCTTATTTATTAACTCATAATTTTGGATCGAGAGAAATATTTATGACTCAAAACTTGTTTTCCATTAACTGGTCATCAAGACAAATTCTAGTCATTTGGTTTAATCTTATATGTTATAGGTCGTCTTGCATCTTAAAGACCAAGGTTTTCCTTTCGTTGCTTCTTGTTTTCAACTTCTCTATATGTGTTTGCTAGTCTGCTTTCGTGGTTTTGTGTACCTTTGTTGGTTATAATACATGTGATAATCTTCTATGATACATCATGAGCAATTTTTATTTTATTACATATTGTGTAATACTTGTATCATTAAGTGGAGAAAAAACGTTAATAAAATTGCATGCATGTATCACATCCTTAGTGCCAGACAAAAACTAATTAAACTTCCACCTTGCATGGTAAACATCCTGTTTTGGAAAAAATTCATTCACTTGCTGGAAACCACGAAATAAACGAGCAGATTATCAGCAAAGTGCAAACTTAAAACATTTTTCTCATCCATCCCAACAAGGTTTCCTTTTATCTAATGTCACATATAAATTGTCCATTCTAGCACACTAAGTCAAGTCATATAGCATACAACAATAGGTATGTGCTCAACACAAATCCTAGACTAAAAGCAATCAATACAGGAAAGAGATAACATACCGAAAGTGTGTTTCCGTAAATCATATCCGTGATGGACTCCGGAGCAGGTTGCCCGCTGCTGTAGTTGAACTGTAAAAGTAACAACAATATGTCAGCAAATACTTATTAATGAAGCTTGAACAATCAATCATATTAAGAACTTCAAGCAAAATGACCAAATATGGATGAACCCAATCAACCATGGACATCAAATGGAGATGCTAAATTGCCAATGTTGTAATGAATGAAGAATACATGCGCTAAACATTCACCTTGATGCCCCAGTCGTATTCAGGACCACCAGGATTGTGACTTGCACTCATTATAAAACCACCATTTGCCTGTAAATTCAATAAAACTTATAAATGACATTTAATTTATCTCCTGATAAGGGTAAGGTTTGTCTTCATCAGTTCATCCCACCTTCCCAGACCCTACTGAGTAGTGGGACTTTACTAGGTATGTTTGTTTGTTATGAATCGAATTTAATTTATCTCCTGATATATGAGATCATAAATATAAAAGGAATCTCACTTTTCTCTTCCTTATAATAGCAGATACAGCAGGCGTTGACAAAATGCCTTCCCTTCAATGACAATATCATAAGGTCATGATTCAACAAAGATAACATAATTCTAATGAAGCATCAACATACTCACTTGCCAACCAAAATTTTACCAACTCCGTTACCAGCTGCAATTTTGATAATCAACTGCATTCATAATTGATGAATTAATTAGCATATAAGTTCATAAAGCAGATTATCAAATAGCATATAAATAGAAAATTACCTGTGCAGCTTCTTTGTTAAAATATCTACCATCACCTCCTAATACTAGCAATGCATTCTTATAATCCTCAGGTGGCAAGGAATTGAACAACGCCTAATTACAAATATATATCAAACAATCACAAAACCCTAGCACAATTGATCAATCCACCAGATTATTAAGCCAAACAAATTCAAACCTGAATCCAGTTTGCAAGGTAATTTTCTTGCATAAACACTTTCACCTTATCGAAATCAAAACGCAACGTCAGTTAACATCGAACAAAAAGTCTTTAAATAAACCACAAAACCATAATAAACTCGACCTTCTTCCGAAGACCACTGGTTCCAGTTTTCTGACCTTCAATCGGCTTCGTAGGAATGCTATTAACCTGTTGACACAAAATTATCGAAAGATCACTGAACACGTTTTAACATCGCAATTTTTGCAATTTCAAATCTGATCATCCGTACCTTGAGATCCTGAGACTCGGTGTATGTTGCAGATGATGAAGCTTTGATTTGAGAAGAGTCACGTCGGATTTTGGAAGGTAGTATTGTGGAGAAGAGTAAGGGAAACGACGACGGGGAAGAAGATCGGAGAAAAGAAAACGAAGCGGCAGTGGTGGTGGTGGTGAGTCCGTGGAATGATGGAGGAGAGAAGTGAGAGGTTACTGCTCCGGCGGCCGTCGCCATTGGTGTGGATCAGCAATGGAGGATGGAAATGGTGGGAGAGATATCGATGGTGTTGTGATTTGAAAATGTGATGCCTGCCACATGTTCGACGAAAGGCTTATCGGGTGTTTTGTTAGGCTTACATGGCGTTGTTTGATAGGACCGTTTTTCTTTTGCTGACGCCGAGACCGAGATCACGGTTTGGGACTGAGCCTCTGCTTTTATTATTATTATTATTATTATTATTATTATTATTATTATTATTATTTTAATCTTAATGATTTTCATGAGAGTAAATTATAAAATATTAATATAAGAGTAAATTATCGAGATGATTGCTATGTTTTCTTATTATTTCATTTTTGTCCTCTAAGTTTCATAAATTATTCATATAGTCCATAACTTTTAACATTTGTAACGCATATAGTCCTTATGTGAGAGTAATTTAGTAAATTATACGAGGGTAATTTTATAACCTAAGGACTATATGTGTTACTAATGTTAAAAGTTAGAAAACATATAAGTAATTTATAAAACCTAGGTACCAAATATGAAACAGTAGCAAATTACAAGGACCATATCAATAATTTACTTTAATCATGATTTTTGTTTTTGGTAGGAATTTATTTATGGCAGCTTAAAGTTTCCGTGTCATTGTATGAATCTTGATTATATTTTTTTTTGAACGGCGAATCTTGATTATATAAAATAATTGATTACATTAAAACTTTTTAACTCTTTTTTCAATTAGCCTCGTCAAACATCCAAATATCTAACTTAGGCCATGTTTGGGATTGCTTATTTAACTTCAAAAGGACTTTTTGTCAAAAGTGCTTATTAACTTATGACTTTTTGAAATGAAATTTTTAAAAATGTGTTTGGATTAGCTTTTTCAAAATTAATTGTAAAAATGACCAAAACGGATATTTTTTTATTGACACTATTTAATGTTATTGGGTAAAGGGTAAAGAGTGTGGTGGATTTGTAATTTTATGTCAATAAGTCATAAGTCATTTTGAAAAGCCAGAATTTTTAGCTTTTATAAAACAACTTATCACCCTTTTACAAAAAGTCATTTTTAAAAGTCCTTTTAGGTTTGGCAAACAACTTATTAACTTATTGGCTTTTTGAAAAAACAAATAAATCAATAAGTCGTTTTTAAATGAAATCCCAAACAATGCCTTAACAACTCGATTTAATACTTTAATTAACAACGCCATTTGTTGATTTTTTTTTCCCAAATCCATTTTTTCTATGGCATGTGTTGATCATATACAAGAACATAGTTGGGTCAATAAGAGATGTGGTCCGGTTTTGACCTCTCTCGATTTAATACATTGGATAACTAACCAAATATTAACTAAAAATTAAGCATATTGATGTTTAACCAAACCGGTACTTTTAGGTTGAAATATGCAAACTTTAATATAAAAAGATATAACTAATATCATTAGTTTTTGATATAATTATTTGATAAAAAAGATTAAATAATTTTATAATATGAGGGATAATTATACTTGATGTAAAAATAGACAATGTCAAAAGTGAGATTTAAGTAAAAAAAAATTAATAAGAATGAATGTGATGACATGTGACATATATCACAAAAAAATTATTTAAGAAGGATTATTACATTATTTATAGGTGGTTTAAGTTGGTTTTTATGGTTTTGGGTTGTCCGGACAATAGTTTTGGTTTCTAGTGAAACCCTTTCATGTGGATGCATTCAAGTACTCCAGGTAACGAAACCCTACCTTTTTTGCTCGATTTATTTGCTCCACAATTCCTGTTGTTAAATAAAACGGCTATGGTTTATACTACTTGAAGTAAAGAACCATCTCGAAACCAAAAGTGTTCTTCAAACCACCCAAAAACCATCAAAACTAACCTAAACCACATATTTAAAAAATAAAATTTAAGAGTAGATTTTAAAAGTGTATGTTGGTTTTAAATAATAACACAAGAAAGGGAAAAAAAAAGTGTATAGAAAATCCAGATATGAGGTTTTTGTTAAGAATAATATATAAATTAAATTAAAACAAAACTTAATAAATAAAATAAAAAATAATAATAAATAAAAAAAAAAGGGGCAAAAACACCATCTACGGACTACGCATGCTTTGTGCTCGGTGTCTACGTATTAGAACTGAAATCTAGAGGAGAAAAATTAGAATCTAGTGAACCAAGATCATCATCATCTTTGACACATTTGCAAATCGATAAAAAGGGTACACAATTTCGTTCTCCGTCTTCGTCATTTTCACAAACCCTCTTCTTCAGGATTTCTCAGAATTCGACCATTTTGGTATCTTTTTCTCTTATTCATCTTTCTCTAATCAAGATCACATTCATTGATTATCATGATCGTCAACTGCGATTCCCCGTTATTTATTCGGCATAAAATTATATCATATTTCAATGAATTTTGCAGGTGTGATTGTGTTTTTAGCCTGTACCAAATTCATACCCACATGGCGGATATTCCCATTTCAGGTTCTTTACTATTTACCGTTTTTTGTTTGGTCTAAAAGATGGTTCTCCTATGATACCTGGGTATCTTGAATATTGACAAATTATTGTTCTTTTGATTCGTGTTTTCTTATTTGGGTATTCAATAATCTGGGTAACCTTAATTTTTGTGATTTGAATCCTTTTAATCTGTTATTCGTCTGTATTTCCTTGTTTATGGATCAGATCTGTTCTTGATTTGCTTCGCTGGATTTACAAGTGACTGCATGTATGATTATATGATTTGATCTGGTTGTGAAAGTGAATACACATAATCTTGTTTGGATCTCAGAACATTCATCCCTGCTTTAATGTCGGATTCTTTGATTAGCATGTGTTTTGAAATTCCCATAATTGATGACGATCGAAGCTTATTATTGAGTTACAAGTAGATGATTGTTAATCGTGTTTAGTTTATTTAAGATTTCAGTTACCAGCTTGTGTAATTCATATGAAGATTTGAATTAATCTCCATTTTCTTGTAAATCTTCAAGGACGCTTATAGCATAATAAGAAACCCATGGCAGATATAGAGGAATTGCTTAACTAAACAGTTAACTGGCTTACAAGAATTATTCTCTGGCTCACAATTTTATAGCATAATATGAAATCCATGGCAGATTTAGGGAAATGCTTATGGTGGGTTATGTAAACGGTTTAGATGGTCACAGGTCAAAAGGAGTTCTTATTTTACCATTTGGAGCACATTCGGATGACCCAAATTAGTTTCTTGTCCAGAATCAAATTTTTATTGAAATTTAGTGTCAAATTGAATGACTATCATTATATCACTATAATAAAAATACACTTTGGTCTAGTTTTGATGTTTTTGACAAGTTTAAGTTTGACCCGTTTCTTTTTAATCTAAATTTTTATCATAAAAGCACTTTGATCCGTCAGAAACAAAACGATGAACCAAATTGAATCAATCATAAGTAAACAGGTCATAGTGCCAATTATTCTGCTATTTTTTTACTATCTTAAACCAATTTTCTTGTATGCAGTTTGTTTAAAAGAATTATCCATGTATTCAAATGGAGGGCCCGCAACAAATGGTTCACTTGTTGTATGTTTTGGGGAAATGTTGATTGATTTTGTGCCTTCAGTTTCTGGAGTTTCACTTGCAGAAGCACCCGCCTTTGAAAAAGCCCCTGGCGGTGCTCCTGCTAATGTTGCTGTTGGTATTTCAAGATTGGGTGGTTCATCTGCTTTCATAGGCAAGGTAAACCAGTTGAAAATTTTTATAAATTTATCTTTTACATCTCAAATAGCTTTGTTATGAGTGAGATTCTATTGGATAAGGTAAGCAAGTAAGATTTGTTTCTAATATCCATGAACTTGACATTCACATTTATCTTAGGTTGGTGATGATGACTTTGGGCATATGTTAGCTGACATTTTAAAGAAAAACAAAGTCAACAACTCTGGCATGCGATTTGACCAAAATGCAAGAACGGCACTTGCTTTTGTTACTCTTAGATCTGATGGAGAGAGAGAATTTATGTTTTTTCGTAATCCTAGTGCGGATATGCTTCTTCATGAATCAGAGCTTGATGTGAATCTTATTAAACAGGTTGATTTTATTTCTTTTCATAGGACGTTTGCATACAACAACAAGCATACCCATTAAAAATCCCACTTAGAGTAGGGTCTGGGGGGAAGGATAGAGACAAACCTTACACCTATCCCAGTTGGGATAGAGAGATAGGACGTTTGCATATTTTTCTTAATTTGAATCATCAAAACCAAAAGATCAAGGATTGTAGGACATAGCGCTTGGAAGCTATTGTAATATTGTTTAAATTTGTAATTATGAAATTTTATTTGGTCAAGTGTTTGAAAAATTCTTTTTATTTAAGAAATTACGACTTCAAATCAACAAATTAAAGTTAAAACAAGGATAATTAGATAATTTTGTTTACCATCTGAAAATTAGTTTTGTTGCAGTTAATATGAATATGATAATGAACTAATTATTTGACCCCTAAATAATCCGTTAAGCAAAATATGTTTATATAAAAATGAAACTTATTCATGTTTTTTTTCATGTTTTTGCGCGCGTGTGTAAATATTTAATTTAGTTATGATATTATTTTAACAGGCAAGTATATTCCACTATGGTTCTATTAGTTTAATTGAAGAACCATGCAAATCAGCACATTTAGCTGCAATGGCAATAGCAAAGAAATCAGGCAGCATTCTCTCTTATGATGTGAATTTAAGATTACCATTATGGCCATCAGAAGATGCCGCTAGAGATGGCATAATGAGCATTTGGGATCAAGCTGATGTCATTAAGGTACCGACTGCATAAAAGGAAACACGCGTATTGCATCTTTATTACCTTTTCTAACAAGACTAATATCAAAGTCATATGTGTATACACAGGTAAGTGAGGACGAGATAACATTTTTGACCCGTGGTGATGATCCATACGATGATAATGTCGTGTTGAAAAAGCTTTTTCATCCCAATCTTAAACTCTTGCTTGTGAGTGAAGGGCCAGATGGTTGTAGATATTATACACAGGCAAGGATTCTTATTTTTTATTTTTTGTTGAAGTTTTTTTATTATTTTTAATTCATGGGACCCTCAAATTGAAGTATTTAAATTGATAATAATAACGGATTATTTTTTGTGCAGCAATTTAAGGGGAGAGTTCCTGCTGTTAAAGTAAAGCCTGTTGATACCACAGGTGCTGGAGATGCATTTGTTGGTGGAATTTTGAGCGTTTTAGCTTCGGATACAAATCTTTATAAGGTATGATTTTCGTTTCTGGGTCCCGTTTCGTTTCTTATGAAAGGAAGTAAATTGTTGGATATGTATCTTTAAAGTTTGTAAAAGCATATATGTTTTGATTCCATCTATTTGTTTCTTTCTATCTATTCTTGATTCTAATCCTTACCACCTATAAACGATTTGGTTTGATTGTTATTCCTTGTTTCATCATTCGAAATGGGACCCACAACAGTTTTTAATATTCTCATGCATCATAGGTTTGATTGTGAGCTTTATTTTCACCAAATTTATTTTACAAAACAAACAAACATACCCAGTATATTCCCTCTGTTCAGTAAACCTTGCATCACCTATCCTAGTTGTGATCGAGAGGCTGCTCTGAAGGAGTCTCCGGCTCAAAGTTTTCGTTTGAAGTTAGTCATCCCAACATTTTTAACGTTATTTTCACAAAATAAGTAAAATAACGTTAAAATTAGTGCAATTTTACTTTGGCCCACACACATATACATTATATGTGTGCCCCGCAAATGGGGCGCTAAAACTTATTTTACAAAAAGAAATAAAAACTGGAACTTGTAGTTGTAGTCAAATCTTGATCCCAAATGGTTGTAAATTGATTTTTTTAGCTTTGAATATGAATAATCATTTACAAGTTACATTGATATATCCATTCTTTACATTCATTTTTTGAGCCTGATTTTCATTTTAGTTCTTGATAACAAATGGGACCCATAATCACATTTTCCTTTTTAAACGAGACCAACATTGGTATGAATCATATTTTTCTAAAGATTTCAATCATTCACAAGTTTCATATCGTGGGTCCGCAATTACATGTTAGTATGTTACTATCATGACTATTAGGTTGAATCTTAATCATATTATTCTATGAAGTTGTTTCCTTTATTTACATTTGCTTATCAAGTTAATGGGACCCACAAAACAATCAAATTAAATACCATTAAGATCATCAATTCTCTGTTTTCAAACATCTTGATTGTAATGTAGGATGAAACAAGACTAAGAGAAGCACTTCTGTTTGCAAACGCGTGCGGGGCCCTAACTGTAACAAAAAAAGGAGCAATCCCAGCAATGCCCACAAGAGATGAGGTCCTCAAAATCTTGAAACATGACAGCTGAGGAACAAGTAGATGTTAATAAATCGAGCGGTAAAAAGCTTTTATTTGAATCAAACCATGCAATGTACAAGTGTTATCTGGTCAGTAATCCACGGTAGCGGTGTTAGTTGTACTCTAAAGGGTCTGTTTTGATGATTTGTTTGACATTTTCTAGCCATAAATGGAATTGTAGTATGTTCCAGTATGTCAACAATGTTGGTAAAGTAAAAAAGATGATGTTTTTAATACTCTGTTTGGTCATTTGCAGGTAACTTCAATTGGTAACAATATATGCAATAATAAGCTTTAACTTTTAACAATCTTTATCAACCCGAATGAATGCGAAAGTTTCATACATAATTGTATAACATGATACTGTTGTTGCCTTCATAGGACAGGCCTTAAAGCAATTGGTAACATGGTTGTTTTGTGACCTTGAGGTCATTGGTTCAAGCCGTGGAAACAACCGCAAATATGTAGGGTAAGGATGCGTACATAAAATCGCAAAGCGATCCAGCCCCTGCGCGGTAAAATTGCTGACCCACATATGCCTGAATGTGTAATGTGGCATGTTCTGTTTCAAATGCGTCCCAAAACCCCACGAGATGCCAATTTTTCATGCAAATTGATGATGATTTCAGTGTTTGTTTATAAGATTCTTTCAAATGATTGTGATTTTCATGAGTGATTTTGAGTGGGGGATATTAATTTTGATTTGAAAAATTGGCGCCTGGAAAAAGAGGCCATGGGTTGATTGGATTAACATCACGTATCTTTCCGCCCGTCTGTAATGGCCACACTTGTTCTTTGGACCCTTTGACATTCATTTATATCTGATTTTTTTTAAATGTAAGTATGGGTGTTCTTGTATTAACAGAACTGGTCGATTGCCAACATTTGAGATTTGGTTCAGGGACTAAATATATAAAATAAATTCAATAAACTTTATATATATATATAAAACCAAGGTTGCAAAAGTCGTTAGGCGCTCCTAAGTCGGATTAGCTCCTTAGAGCAAGGTTGGTTTTTTCTCAAACAAAAATCAAAACCGAAAATATAGTGTTTCTATATTTGAAAGCCGCTTGAATTTATTATTTTTTTTGGTTATCGGTTTCGGTTTATGGTTTATGGATTTTGGTTTCTGTATTTTGTTCAATTTTGGTTTGTGTTCTTTTTACTCGAGCCTTAAATTTTTTATAGAAAAAAATAACCTAAAATTTTGTACTTGGGCATTTTTTTTTTACTTGAGCCTTAAATGGAACAACAAATAAGTATTGGCTCAAAAGATAAATTAAATAACCTAATATATTAAAATTAAGGTAGCAAGTAAGTAAAATTGTATACATCTACAAAAGTGAATTTTTAACAACTTAAAATATATTTACAAACAAGTGAATTTTTAACAACTTAAAATTTTAAAACCTAAAATTATTTGTTATTTTGGCTTATTTCAATATATTTAAATAATTATGTCTAAAAGTAGTGCATATTACATGATGACGACAATATTGGAGTGTGTCTTGAATTAGCTTTGTTAGACACGTGTTGTTAAAGTGATCCAACAACAAGCTTTTGTGAATAACAAATCTTGTCATCTTCTCATAAACCATCTTAGTGTCGAAATTCCAAATACCTCCTTAATTGACATTTGTGATTAACCCCGATCCAAATTGGTTTGTAACACCATACAATGTCTTTCAAATTATTCTAGAAAGTAAAGTTGAAGTCGACTTTGAGAAATGAATTATAGTTTTCACATCAAGTCACATGCATACCGTTTGACATTTCACATAAACCCAGTTTTGACCAGATAATGTAGTTCATTAGTATGATCCTTATCATGGTTAATTCACCTGAGGAAACACGAGCACCGATGTAACTTTGACCAATTGATCTTGACATGTGAGTGTTCCAAATACGAAGAGTTTGTCATGCGTTTTTTAGCATTTTTGTGTTTTTGAGAGCTAAAACATGTTTTGATCAAACCAATATTCTCAATGCATACTAATTTATACTAACAAACAAAGACAAAACGATCTAAAAAAGTATTTCAAACGATTAGCTTTTTAGATCAACGGGTATAATTAGTTATCAAATTTCCTAATTACTGGTTTTTATTGGTTCATAGATTGTTCTTGAATAACCAATTTGAATAGCAGTTATATACCGGTTCAAGTTTTATACTAATTTGAATACGCACCTCTAGATTTTATTTTAAATGATTTTTAGAATTTTTTTCAAGTTGCTAATAACCCGGTTAGGTCTTTGGGTTTGACATCTAAAAAAGAATAAATAAATATCGTGCAAGTTAGAACTTTTGAGTAGCATTATGAGTAGTCTGTTAAATAAAACTAAAAAGTAAAATATTTTAATATAACAACATAAATGTTCGTAATTAGACAATCTACCTACTCTAATCTACCTACTCTAATAAAATGGTATTTTTAGAAGACACATGTCATCTCTTAATTAAATGTAAAAAAACTTTTCCCGCCTCTCTCTCTTCTAAAAATATTAATAATTTTTATTAATTAAATTATACAATTATATATTAATAATTATAAATCATATTATAAAAATTTATTAAATTACCAAAAATTAATAAAATATATTAAAATTTTAATTATATCTTATATGTTTATATAATTTTAAAATTATTAAATATTTATAACTATTTGTTATTTATAATTTTTAAATATTCATATTTCTTATTTAACCAACAATCACTACTACACAAACAGGCATCAGCTACGGAAATTTGCTACGAAAATATTTTGTCGCAATTTTGCTACGGATTAGCTATGAGTTTGCTACGGTCATATTCCGCTACGATTTAGCTACGAATATGTCGTAGCAAAAAAAAACCGTAGCAAAATCTGTAGCAAAATTGTTAAAATAACTACTTAAAAAATAACTTAATAAAATCTATGGTAAAATCCGTAGCAAAATCGAAAAAATAAACACTCAAAATATATTTTGAAAATATCAGTAGCAAAATTCGTAGCCAAATAAAAAAAATAATTTAGAAAAATTACTAAAATCGTATTGCAAAATCCGTAGATAAATCGTAGCAAAACCAATAAAAAAATTTAAAATTTTTTTAACAACTTGCTACATATTAGCTACTAATTTGCTACGGTTATATTCCACTACTACTTAGTTATGGATATTCATTAGGAAACAAAAACCATAGCAAAATTGATAAATATATATATTTTAAAAAAAATAACTTTATAAAAGATGTAGCAAAATCTGTTGCAAAATTACAAAAATAAATACTTCAAATATATTTTTTTAAAATTCGGTACCAAAATCAAAAATAAATTTTGAAAAAATAAATAAAAATAACACTAGAAAATCTGTAGCAAGACCAATAATAATTATAGAAAAATAATTTAATAATATTCATAACAAAGTCCATAGCAAAAGTGAAATGTAAGCAATTAAATAATAATTAAAAATACCTTCATATATTCTATAACAAATTTCCTTGCAAAATCCGTAGCAAAAACTAAACTATACATTAGAAGATAATTGATAATGTTTAATAAACTTAATTGAAAAATCCGTTGAAAAATCCAAAAAAAAAAGATTTAAGGAAAGTTGAGAATAATTTAGTGAGTAAATTACAGTTTTAACCCTTGTGGTTTAAGTGTTTTAAATATTTCAATATAAAATATAATCTTTTGTAAATAAAGCTCATGAATCAATATTCAAAAGTAACATCTAAGAATAACTAAATTTTAAAGACAAATTTGGTTAACCATATTAAATCATTGCCAAACAAAGTTAATTATCATTACTTAACACAATTCTTCAAATATAATAAATTTATACTAAATATGATCAATTGACCAATCATGCCCAAATGAAACTATTATAACTTCTCATAACCAATATAGCTCACTAAGACACGCATGACTTGTTGTAACTTATTACAAACTTCGTTACTCACACTGATTCATGACTAAAGATGATATACATGGTTAAAGATGGTGAATCATGGTTAATGATAGTCAACTGTAGTTAAAACATGGTTGTGTATGACTTATTTTGACTCATTATGAATCATTTACAATTAGTTATGATTATTCAGGTTAAGTAGTTCAAATATTGGTCAATGATGGTAATTAGGTGAAATTAGAAAATTTTGGTTAATGATAGTCAATTAGGGTCAATATTGGTCAATAATGATCAAATATGATGAAACAACATTAATACTGGTCAATTATAATTACTGACAATTCTGATAAATTATACCTAATTAGTGTCATTTGCGAACAATTAAGGGAATATATATTAGATTGGATTTATTAGCCCAATTAGTGAGTTCGGGTTAATAGGTGTAATATGGGTTAATTAGTTAGGGTGATTAGTGCCAATTAGAGTTTATATTGGTCGATGCTCACGAATAAGGATCAAGTAGGTGACTCATAGTGATTCATGATCAAAGATAGTATATATGGTTAAAGATGGTGAATCTTGGTCAATTATAGTTGAAACATGATTGTATATGACTTATTTAGACTCGTTATAATTTATAATAACTCATTATGAATCCGCCCTATTATGATAAAATATGACATGTTTTGTCAAACCTAATCAATGAACATCTCATTATGTACTTAACACTTGCATCTTAGATGAGAGCGTTTACACCTAGATACAATGTAGATTAGTTTGAGCTAGTTTAGAAGTGAAAGAAAGTTAGATGTCTTGTTTTAAGAAAATAAAAAAAAATTAATAATACTAAAAATTTACATAAAAGAAACAATAAGTAATTAACATAAAAATAACCAAAGGGGCTTTGTCCTAACGGTACCCCTTGGCTTTCCAAATGGAAGGTCATGAGTTCAAATCCAGCCCAAGGCGAAATATGGGTCCTTGAGAGGTCGGGGGTTTTCCGGTGCGGTTTCCTCCTGGGGTGGTGGTGGGGTCTCAATGGAGGTCATGGTAACTAGACGTTGGTGACGTGGCCTGAAAATCAGTGGTTCACACGTTGAGATCCAATGTCGTTCAAAAAAAATTAACATAAAAATAAATATTCTAAAAAATGAGATTACGTCTGATTATTGAAATTAAAAAATAATAATAACAATAAATTCTAAAAATGATTAAATAATAACATTCAACTACTATGGGATAAAATAAAATGGAATGTAATCGTGGAGTGAATGAGGCGTAGGTTATATCTTTTTTTCAACATTGGCCTCTTCAATCCTTGTGTTCAAATCCTTCGCTCTCCACTATATGCCGGTAACTAACGCCGAAAGATAAGGAAACTGAAGCACGATGCTTAACCCACTCTATCGTCATTTGCACCTCACTTTGATATTCTTCCTCTCGTTGGTCTCGCGCTTATGGAATCGCCTCCGAACAAGTAAGTTCACGCAGATGATATATTGCATATGAACTCAATTGAATGACATTTCTGCTAATACGAATTTTGGTTTCAGTTTGCAGGGTTCTTAGAGTTTATTTTACTGAAAGATACTTTCTAATTAACCAAGTAAGGTTTTCTCTTTTCTGTTTCAACATTCACATTTTATGCATCGGATTTCTAAGTAGAATATGCCAATTTTGAGTTTAAATTAGTTTCAAATTGAATGTGAAAGCTGTTCATGATGTGACTGTATATTTAGGTGTTCATCTTGGTATGTTTGGAGAATTGCACTCCAAGTGTTTGTTGAAATGCTTTAGTTTCAAGTATAATTATGTGAGTACAAATATCAACCTGAGTTTAATTGTTTTAGAAAATGGAAATGTTACACGAGTCTTAATTGTTTTAGAAATTGGAAAAATTAATATATGCTATTTCAAGAGCTTTGTAAACCTGAAGATAGTTGAATAGTTTGCTTGCCAATTGTGGTGCAGAAACAAGATTATAATTGCACAGTTTGCTTGCCAACGAGGATAGGTTAACCTACAACATTAAATGAATTATTTTTGCTATGCCTGGCAAAATGGGCAGGTTGGGTTAGGTAACGGATGAGAACGGGTGCGGGTTAGGATGCGTGTCAAGACGGTTTTAAGCAAAATCCGTTTTGGTTTAAACGGGTTATTTTAAAAAAAATCAATTTCGCTCAAGTCAAAATGAGTTGTAACTATACAAATAGTTTATTTGAATAATAATTGATGATTTGCTCATGAAATATATTATTGATTATCTTACCTGTTAAAATCCATTATGCTCACATGGTTTTTAAGTTGCTCATCTTGACCGACTTTGTGTTAAGTTGTTACCCATTCAACCATACTATGTCATAATTTTACCCATTTCAAACCATCATGTAATAATTGTTTACCCAACATAATTTTACCTATACTATGGGCTAAGATTGCCAGGTATAATTTTGGCATTTAATTATAATTGTTTTTCGTGACAGCCTTTTTTTTGGTGTCATATAAATGTATGTGTATGAGGGGGTTTAACACTTGAGTTTTTTTTCCGTGTTTTTTGATGTGATGATCATGATAAAGTAATTGCCTACTAAAAGAATATTAAAGGTTGCTTAAATTTCTTTTGAACAATATATATAACAGCAAACAAACTTTCAACCTTAAAAGGCCACAAATTATGCTATACATTTAAAATAACGACTATAAATACAACACATGTACATAACAAAGGCGTGGCAATGCGCGTAATCGTTCTCCCTAGGTACAGATTACTTGAATACATTCAATTAAAACAGAAGAATAAAACATTAACTAATGCTTAATATGCATCAACTAGGGATCCATGAACTTGCTGAACTTACAACAAAAATTTCTCACCATACATATTTGATTGAACTACAAAAGTTGCACTTGATTATCTTGTGACCCACATGATGGTTGCTGCCAAAATTGTATATCATAAACTATCCATTCTCATGCTTTTAATACAAATTTCTTATTTTCTTTTTGTTTTTGTTTTAGGGGGTTGGGGTGGGGTTGAATCATCTGCATGTTAGATTATCTGTTGACAAATGATAAAACAACTTAAAACCATCATAATGTTATAATATGAAGGAAGCAAAATAAAATAATCAAGAAAGTAGTAATTAGCAACACACATCATAGAATCATATTACAATTTCTCTTTTTCTTTTGACTCAGTTACCACTTATACTTTGCCAACATATTAAAACAACCACAATATAAATAGTTCTAGTCTGTATTTTCTTGTTGACAATTAATTTATATATGTTCGTTGTTAACTAGAATTCTGCAAATGACTTTGAATTTAGGACTAAAATTGATATTTATGGTCATGGAGTGGTACACTGATAGAACATGGATGTATAAAATGACCAATAATGATGGATTTATTAATATGGAATACTCTGGGAACTTGAATAAGTGGTTAGACTTTGTCTATTCTAATGAATCAGTTGTTGATCGAAGGGTGACTAAGCGTGGTAAGATAGTACTTGACATCAGATGTCCTTGTTTAAGATGTCAAAATGCATGTTACAGAGATAGGGAAACTGTTCAAAAGCACTTGCTTATGAAGGGTTTCATGTCTAATTACTACACATGGTGTGAACATGGTGAAACTTCCGTCCGTGAGGCAGCACAATCTTCAACTATAAGGAAATCTATTACTACTAATGATGATGATGATGGTTGTAGACGCATGGTGTTGGATTGCATGTCTTCATTTGATTACACATCACCACACTCAAATTTGGGTTCAAATACTTTTCAAGGACATGTACCAAACCCAGAAGCAAAGGGATTTTATGACATGTTACAAGCTGCTGATGAGCCTTTGTGGGAAGGGGAAAAGGCCACAGATTGTTCAAAGTTACAAGCTGCCACAAATTTTTTGAACTGGAAATCACTTTACAATGTATCTACTGCATGCTACAACCACAACATTTCCATGGTTAAAGCATTGATGCCTGAAGAGAATAAGCTACCAGAAAGCTTTTATGATACAAAAAAGAGTTTAGAAAAGCTTATTCTTCCAAAAGAAAGGATTGATGTTTGCAGAAACCATTGCATGTTATTCTATAAACAAGACAAGATGTTGTTGCAGTGTAAATGGTGTGGGGAATCTCGTTACAAGAATGGCCAAAATAAGATACCTCATTTGGTGATGACATACATGCCGATTGGTCCTAGACTTAAGAAGCTATATATGTCTACAAAAACTGCAAAAGATATGATTTGGCACTATGATCACAAAACAAAGGAGGGTAGCATGGTACATCCAAGTGATGGCAAGGCTTGGAAGCATTTTGACTCAGTGAACCCTGACTTTGCGAATGAGATCCGAAATGTTCGTCTTGGGTTATGCACTGATGGATTTAACCCAAATAACTCAAACTCAAACCCTTACTCTCTATGGCCTGTCTTTCTTACAATCTATAACTTACCTCCCTGGATGAGTTTAAAAGACTCCTTTATTGAACTATGTTTGGTTATTCCTAGACGAAAGAGTCCGGGTCAAAACATAGATGTGTTTCTAAGGCCGTTAATAGACGAGCTAAAAGAGTTGTACGAGGAAGGCATTGAAGTTTATGATGCATATCGCAAAGAAAATTTTATGATGAGGGCTATCCTTTTATGGACGGTAAGTGACTTTCCAGCCTATGCAATGTTGTCCGATTGGAGCACGCATGGCCACTTAGCTTGCCCATATTGTATGGGAGACGTAGAAACCTTTCAGTTGAAAGCCGGAGGTAAAGCAAGCTGGTTTGATTGTCATCGAAGATTTTTACCTCGATCCCACCCATTTCGTGGTGATAAACATGGATTTCGTGCCAATAAATCTATACCATCATCATTGGGACCTCCACCTGAGTTAACTGGTTGGGAAATATATGAACAAGTGTGTAACATTCCGAGTGTCTATGAAGGTGTAACTCACAACTCAAAGAATAAAATTCCCGAATTTGGTAAAACCCATAATTGGGTAAAGAGAAGCATTTTTTGGGAGCTTGAATATTGGCCTATGTTGTTAATCCGACACAACCTTGATGTAATGCACATTGAGAAAAATGTCTTTGAGAATTTATTTCAAACTATTATGGATACTCCAAAAACAAAAGATAATATTAAGGCAAGGATGGATGTGGAAAAACTTTGCAATAGACCATCGTTGCATACTTGGGTTGTGAACAATAATAAATACATGAAACCAAAAGCATCATATACTTTGAACAAAATGCAAGTAATTGAAGTATGTAAATGGTTGAAAACAGTAAAATTCCCTGACGGGTATGCTTCTAATGTAGGGGGTTGTGTAAACGTTAAAGATGGTACCTTTTACAGCTTTAAAAGTCATGACAGCCATGTGTTTATGCAACGGTTGCTGCCTATTATATTAAGAGGCATGCTGCCAAAACAAATATTTGAGCCAATAATAGAATTGTGCATATTTTTTCGTGTAATATGTTCAAAAGTTTTGCACATTGAAGACTTACAAAAGTTAGAAAAAAGTATCATTGTAACCATATGTAAGTTGGAGAAAATCTTCCCACCAGCTTTCTTTGACTCAATGGAACACCTTGTTATCCATTTGACTAAAGAAGCTACTCTTGGTGGTCCCGTGCACTTTAGATGGATGTATCCGTATGAAAGGTAGCCATTTTAATGCACTTGTTATTCTTTTGACATATAAAAGGTTATATAATTGATCACATTGTTTTACCACTTCTCTTTTCAGGAAATTGGGTCGATTGAAAAGAACAATTCGAAACAAAGCAAGAGTTGAAGGTTCCATTGTTGAGTCATATATTATAGATGAACTTTCTAACTATTGCTCCCTATATCTTGAGCCAACAATTAAGACACGATTGAATCGTGAGCCTCGTAATTTTGCCCCCAATATTCCTTGTTCTTCGATAGTCGATTCTAGGTTAAGTATATTCAAACACCCATCTCGAAGATTATTTGATAAGGGTGGAAAAAACATAGTATTTACTGATAAAGAAAAACACAAGGCACATACATATATATTGCTTAATTGTCAAGAGCTTCACGAAGCAATATGGTCGTTTGATGAACATTTGAACACATTGTTCCCGAATTGTGACCAAGCAACACTTGAGAAAAAGAAAGAAGACTTATTTTCTAAGTGGTTGCAGTTTTATGTAAGAAAAACACTAAAACAATTATGAATCCTAATATTGTAGTTTGCAAATTTTGTAATTACAAGCATGTTAACAATATTGTATAAATGTAGGTTATGAATAGCCCTGGAAAAGAACATTTGAGAGATATAGCACAAGGTCCTCTTACTTATGTTCAATCACACAAAGGATATTTGGTTAATGGTTACAAGTTCCACACACGCACATCTTATCATGGGCGAGTTACCCAAAATAGCGGTGTATGTGTGAAAGGGGCTTCCTATAACGAAAGCGAAAATGACTATTATGGATTGCTAGATGAAATTCTCGAGGTTGAATATCATAGTAAATTAGGAAGTTGTGTGGTTGTTTTGTTCAAATGTACATGGTTTGATCCTGTGAATGTTGTAAGGGTGGACCCAAAGACTAATATGGTTGATGTTAAACCCAAGGCAGTAGGATGCGTTGATGACCCATATATCCTAGCATCACAAGCACAACAAGTTTATTATACACCATATCCTTCAAAGGAAAAAGGATTAAAAGATTGGTGGGCTGTTGTCAAAACAGCACCAAGGGGAGTTTATGAACTAGCTGAAGATGCAACTGATATACATGATGAGGATAATGAAGATGAGAAGCATTTCTTTCAAGAGAATGAAAGGTTAGTATTTACAGTAACTGATGATGTTCTCCCAATTACTCATGTACAAGAAGAGTTAGTTGAAGAAGTAAATGATACAAATGATGATGATAATGAAGAAATTGAGTTTGACGACACTGATTTAACTGATGATGATGTGGAAGAATTTGAAGATGAGGATTCAGATTAGTTAGTGTTGTTAATGGTACATATATAAGGTGAAATATATGGTTAATGATTTCTTATAATTTTTTTCATTTACGGTTCTTATGAATATTAATATTAGTTTTACAAATTTTATTATAAAATAGTTCTTGTGAATGCTAATAGGTTTGTTTACATTTGTAGAAATAATGGCACGCGGTTCATCACGAGGTGGTAGAGGAGGTGGCAGAGGTCAAGGTAGCGGTCACGGTAGTACGGAAAATGGTGGACAACTAACTTTGGATTCATAAATATATATAAATTTTACTAATATTTATATAAAAATTCTTTTGAATATTAATAGGCTGGTTTTTGTTGCAGAAATTTCAGAACAAAATTCTGCTGGAGGTGGTAGAGGTGACAAGCAACGAACTGGATGTACTAGTAAGCAACACCAACTCACAGATTTCGTTCCTCCTTCTAAGTTTAATGACAATCTCCTTCTATCAGGTAAGTTTATGATCATACCTAGTTTTTGATTCAATATTATTTGAGTTTTCCCAAATTCCCAATTCGGGTGTTTGATTTTGAGTGTCGAATTACGAGTGATTGCATGCTTTACAAATCTGACCTGTTTTACATATTTAACAAATCATCATGCCATACGTATTTTAACAAAAATATGATTCAATTTTAACAACTGATCCATTTTTATTTCCTGGTTAAAACTTCTACTCCTTCACTTTAGGTTAACATATCAAGTCAGAGTTTTCATTGAATTTACAACTTTAAGTCATTAGGTCTTACTAATTAAAAGTAGCAAAGTTTGATAAGGAAATCATGTCCACTCTTGTCAGACTATCAAACTTCCGTAATCACATAAATTCTCATTCTTAGTCTGCTCCCTAACTTACATGAATTTTGTTTGAATTATAAGCCTAGTGATGACAAGGTTGTAGAAACACCAATGAACATTAGAATCTGTTTGTTAACCTATCACAGCCATCAAACCTTGAGTTTATTTTTAATCCTAAATCATTTTACTCGAGTTTTGGTTATAAAACTTTAAATCTTGAACATTACAATTCATTTAGATTTATGTCTCTTGTGATTATTAATTACTTTGACTTATATATATATATACAATATATATATACATTATATGTATATTTATGGTTCATGTGAATATTAATACGTTTGTTTTTGTTATAGAAGCAAGGGCACGCAGTTCATTTGGAGGTTGTAGAGGTCGAGGTCGAGGTGGCGGTACAACTTATTTTAAATTCATAGAATATTAATGACTTTTACTAATATCGGGCCATATAACAGTTTTTGTGAATATTTCTCGATTTGTTTTTGTTGTAGATATTATGGCACTTAGTTCAGCACGTGGAGGTCGAGATCAAGATGGTCATGGTAGTACGAACCATAGTGGACGGCTAGCTTCGGATGCAAATCAATCTCACAACGAGCCTAGTGATGATGATGATGAGCCGGTCGTTGTTGCTGGACGTGGACCTAATATTCAAACCCCACTACCTACACCTGAAAATCGCATTTGCATCTGGGTTGAGCATGATGAGTAAGTGTATATGTGTGTGTGTATTATATCTATATGTTAATACAAATACTACTGATGTTGATTTGTTGCATTGTTTTTGTTTTGTAGATTTAATATACAAGATAAGGTTTCACGAACCATTGGTTCAATTTTGAAGTCTTTGTGGTCAGGTCCATGGCAAGGTTGGAAAGATGTTCCTTTCCATCATCGTGAACGCATGTTTGAACGTTTTCAAGTTAGTATTTATGATACATTTCTATACAATTTACCTAATAAATAATGTATACATTATTAATTAGTGTTTTTTAATAGAAATACTATGTGTGGGAAGATGAATATAAATCCTTAATTTATTCTTGCTGGGAGACATGCATTAAGGGAAAGTTTCCTGATTTGTTGATGAGGGCTCGTAATAAAGCCAAGGCACTTGCTACTCAAGAAGGTATAGAAGTTAGGGATGACTTGACTGTCATTCTGCCATTTAAGCCACACTGGATTAGTCAGGAGTTGTGGACAACACTAGTTGAGGCTTGGAATACTGCTTCATGGAAAGGGAAGTCTTCTATAAATATTGATAACAGAAGGAAAGCAAAAGGTGGAAGGCATACTCTTGGCTCAAAAAGCTTTGTCACTGTTAGACATAACTTGGTAAGAAATGTTAATTTGCCATGTTATATACATTTTATTGTTCATTCATAACAATGAACTTTTTAGGATAAGACGTTGAAGCGTCGTGCTAGTTTTGATGAGTATTGGTTACAAACACATGCAAAGAAAGGGTCTAGACCACTAGATAGATTGGCAGGACATAGCAGGTAACAGATGGTTCAGGAGAAGTTAATGGTGTGGAAGAGACTGTTCAGGAGCAAAATGTGACTTGGGTCGACTCGAGGGCACGAGAATCTTACGTAAGTATTTGAAGATTCTAATTAAATGCAAGATTTAACCACTTAATATTTTTATGTTAAAGTACCATTTTTATTATTCTTATTGTAGGAAACATATAAGGAATATGTTCAGGAGAAAAATGCAGAGGATGATAACTTAGACTCGGAGTTCGATTTGGATTTATGGTTACGAACCACAGGGGGCAAAAAAAAGGGGAGATTATACGGGAGTAGCAACACTGTTGACCCATATGTTGTGATGGCAGGTGCATCATCAATGCCAGGCACCGGTAGCTCGTATCCACCGAGTAAAAGTGATGAGGTTAGTGTTCTCTTTCAGTAAACAAAATCTATAAGTTTGATGTGATACAGAAAATTAATGAGTTATTTAAATAAATTGGTGTTTATGGAGTTATGTTTATTTGTAGTGCCTTATAAAATGCCATATTTGTGTGCATGAAATTATATTAGTTGTTTTAAGGAAGCTAAATGTTTGAAATTGCAACTTTAGGGATGCTAATATCTGCATATTTGTGCATTTGATTTGACTGTGTAGAAATGGACTAGTTATATGTTTATGCTATTTATTGATAGTCTTAATATTAGGAGTATATTGGCTGCTTAAATTAGTGCTGGTAGAATAATATTGAGAAATTATGAAGCTAATAGATGTAAAGATGGGATCAATTGAAACAATACATAAGATGATATACTGATAGAACGTAGGCTGAAGTTGGTGCTGTTAAGAAATTATGAAGCTAACATATGTAAATATGGGGATCAATTGAAGCAATAAATGAGGTGCTACATCGATAGAACTTAATGTTTGGAAAACAATTGGTTATTTTCTGATTTAAATGATGATCAATTGGTATGGCAGGACATGGTTGGTTTTTTTTTTTTTTTTGGGGGGGGGGGTTGGACACCATGCGATCTTTTGGTGCATATGAATACCAAATACGTACAGGTTTAGTGTCTCAAGTAATACCCTTTGAGTTAATATTGAGATAATTGTCTGTAATTTGTTAAAATGAGTAATTGATGTCTTTGATATTAATGTGCTATTAAGATTGTTGTGCTAATATATTTATTCTTAATTATAGGTGCAACGATTGAAAGAACAAATAGAAAAAGATAAAGAAGAGAAACAAGCTATGATGGAGAAAATCGAAGAAAATACGAGGCTATTTGCTGAAATGAATGACAAACTCCAATTGTTGTTAAAAAGCCAACAACAAAATCTTCCACCAAGTTAGGATATGACTTTATGTTTGAAAAACGCTATATTGCGAACATTATTTTGGTTTTTGGATAGTTTGGATCTAAATTGTTCTAAATTTATATAAGTTGACTATTTATGCTATTTGATTTAGATATCCATTTATGGGTTTGCTTGTGTATATTTATTGAAATTTAAATTCAATGTTACAGGGAATATAAAAAATAGGATAAAAAAAATTATTGAAAATTTTCTTATAAAATCCGTAGCAAATTTTGTAGCAAAAATATTTTAAAATCTGTAGCTAAATTAGTAGCAAAAAAAGTCAAAAAATCAGCGCAAAATTCGTAGCTAAACTCGTAGCAAAATCTAAAGCAAAAATTGTAAAAAATAGTCGTAACAAATTCGTAGCAAAACCTATAGCGAAATATCCGTAGCGAAATCCGTAAAGATAAATCCGTAGCAGAATTCCGTAGCTAAAAATCCGTAGCAAAAAGTTCGTAGAGAAACCCGTAGCTAACATTTCCGTAGCGAAATTCGTATATAAAGTAGCGACGTTTATTTCTGTATCAAAAACCGTTGCAAAATTATTTTTCGTAGCAAAATTCATAGCAAACTAAATTAGCGACGAGACTTGTAGCTACGGACCAAATCCGTAACTAATTCGTAGCAAAAAGAGTATTAGCTACGAATTTGCTACGGATTTGACCGTAGCAAATACCCGTTTCTGTAGTAGTGAATTGATAAATATAACATAAATTTTTATATAAATTATTATTTATAACATATTATATTTGTTCAACCCATGTAATACATGGGTTACTAGGCTAGTATATTAACATAAAAATACACTTGCTATTGCTTTATAAGGGGACACGGAATGGGCATCGGGAAGTAGCCGGGGAGGGTTTTCCCGGATTGGGGAAGTTTTTTAAATGGGGATTGGGAAAAGTGGGACGAAAAGTGCAAAATGGAAAAAAGTGGGGAAAAGTGGGGAAAGCTGATGTGGCGCTGATGTGGCAACGGGGAAAAGTGGGGAGTTCCTAGACGACTCCTTGTGCTCTAACTACCTAAGTACATCCTTGAGAGATGATATTTTTTAGGAATCTACAAACACATCCTTTGGTTGGCTTAAGGTTTAGTCGTCTAGATCAAGTCTCTTTAAATTCATCTATAAATTCTTGAGTTTTGATTTCGCGTGTTGTCACTAGATTTGATGTCAAAAAAATGAATACTTCGCCTAAAAAATAGAGCATTATTATATATATTAATTATTAGATATATTAAAAACCATTAAAATTAATAGTAATAAATAGTGAAAATGAATAGTAGTTTTAGTTTATTAATTATAGGTAAGGAAAGAAATAGTGACGTTTTAAAATTTAAACTTGGACCATCAGAAAATTTTATTTATTTATTTTTTGAACAGCAAACGTCCGGTCACCCGGAATCACCCTGACAAATAAATCACCCTTCCATCAGATATTTTTTTAACTTTGATACGTAGTAAACAGAGATGAATGCATTAAATTTGAGAGATTTACTTACATATTTGAGTTTTTGTTTTAATTCAACAAATTGGTTGCCAGTGAAAATTATTATGTGAGTAATTTTTTCTATTATTTTAGTATCATATTTGTGTGAATTTTGTATGATTTTATGTTTTTATGAAAACTTTTTATAGAGTTCGTAATAAGAGATTTGATTTTGTTATATAATTTATGCTTATGTAATTAATATATAATACACATTCTAATGAGTTACTGTGATAACCCGTCACAACACGTGACGGTGAAAAAGCTAATTAATATAATTTAAAAATTAATACATTTATGTAATTTTTTTTTTCTTGAAGTGGATTTGTGTATGCACAAAACTTGAAACACATCATACATGCTAACATGCATACATAAGCAAGTACATGTACCACATGGGAGTTGAAGTGACATTTTCATGATGGGGTCATTCTCATAAAGATTCTTGAGTTTGAATTCTTGTCCTGGGGCAGAATCCGTTTATGGAGTCACGCTCCTCTGGAAACATTTTTTTTTTCTTTTTTATTAAAAATTAACATTCAAAAGAATTTCTAAATTTAAAGTCATTATGGAAATGGAGTTCAGTTTCTATTTTGAGTAAATGAATTTAAATTTATATATACTTTATCATCCTATTACCTTTTAAATGTAAATTAAAGATCATGAAAAAAAAACTCAAAGATTCGGGTTGATTTTGTCGAAATATTTGAATTAACATAATAAAACACTATTATTTGATTACAATCCTACCCACACACATATATATAAATGGTAACATGTAAATGTGAGAGTAATAGGGATGGCAATGGGCCGGGTTTGAGTAATCCCAGTCTCATACCCGTTTATAAAAGTATGTCCCATACCCGTCCTAACCCATCGGGTATCTATCGGGTATCGGGTATCGGGCATCCCAGCGGGTTTCGGGTATCCCGGCGGGTTTAGCAAAATATACTCGTTGAGAATAAATGACTTAAAAAACGTCGGGTATCGGGTAACTAATAATAAATTTTTTTTTTATAACCAAAACCTATATGTTAAATATGTCAAGAACAAATTATTAATATACAAAATAGCATGAAATTTCAAAATGTCATAAGTTGATTACCATCGTTTAAGATAAACTAAAAAATAGCAATCATTAACAAAATGGTTCAAAAAAATATTGCAGTTGGCACAAAAAAGATAAAAAAAAGAAACAAATTTTATGAACAATTTCTAAAGTTCAAATATAATAAAAAAGAAACAAATTCTATCTGCTTCAAATGTATTTAAATGGACATTTATAATCGGGTACACGGGTATATATAATCGGGTAATCGGGCCGGGTAAACGGGTATATGAACAAATCTCAAACCCGTCTCATACCCGCGAAAATTTGAAAAATTAATCCCAAACCCGACCCAATATCCATTGGGTTTGGGAATACCCGTCCCATATGTAGCAGGTTTCGGGTAAACATGTCGGACGCGGGTTTTTTTGCCATCCCTATAGAGTAACCTACTTAATTATTAGAGACATCGTCTTTTAAATAGGAGGAATTGAGTTTAGAATCTAGACAAACATATAGATTTAGTGTTCTAAAAAAGACAAGTAACATGAGTTTGACAAAACTTGCACATTTACAAGTTGAGTTTTGTTTTAACATCTCGATATAAACAAATCAATTGGAGTATTCTTCTAATTGAACTTAAGTAGCTTAAAAATTGTTATAACTCAGATTATACCTCAGCCTCTCTACTGAGCTTGGTAAAATAGGTAGGTTGAGTAAATGTCATAATATATTTGGGTTAACATGAGTGCAGATCAAGACTAATTTTAAGCAAAAATCATTTTGTGTCTAAATATTAAATAAGTTATTTTTAAAAACATCAATTTAATTAAATTTAAAATATGTTACAACTAAACAAATACTTCATTTAGATAATCATTAATGACTTTCTTCGACTTTCTTTGAAAGTATATTGTTGATCATTATTATCTGCTTTAATTCATTTTATTTACTTTGAGTTACATATGTTAACCCATATTATGTTAAGGTGTTTCCCATTTTACCCCTTTTATGTTATGGTATCACTAGTTTTTATATTACATTACAATAATTTATACCCAAAACAACCCATTACTTTTGATTCGTGTCAAGCTTGTCAACTCTACTCTCTATTATTGTGTAAGAAAAAGTAAAAAGCTAAAAAAATAAATATTAAATTTGAAATTGTGGGTTATAATAAGATTCAAATGACAAAATCATTAAAGCTAATATACGTATTACTTCTCTTTTAAGTGTTCAAGCTTTATCAAAGAAAGATTCAAGCAAAAATTGTTATTCAAAAGTTTTTAATTCGAAAAGAATAAAGGCAGGTTATTTGTGATGCTATTAGACATCCACTTTTTTTTAATAGAATTAATGGACTTCCATTTTTGTTGCATTAATGGACTCCCATCATTTCATCTCATTATACTCTTACTTTGGTATTCTATAAGTATGAAACTACAAATATCGCTTTCGTTTTCATAAATGTGTTTTCAAATTATATGGGATATTAAAACCTATATTATAATTAGTAAAAATTACTAATTACTAAAAATTATAAAAAAAAATCTTTTTTTATAATTAATACGCTAAAAGATTTAATACATATGACACATGATTGCAAATCTTTCTAAACTAATAAAAGAGTATATTTAGGAGACACTTGTCAATTTTTTAGCATCCCAAAATTTTCATATTCCCGCCTATTACTTAACTCAAAACTAATTTTTACATGAATCATTTTATACCCAATTAGAAACCCCTTATTTTAGGTTTTCAATAAATTAAACACAAACCCTAATTTTATGTTTTCTTTCTAAAAAATTATCTCATTTTTTATTATATATACATTTAAAAATTTTATGTTTTCTTACTACTCAACTCGTGTAATACATGGGATTTTAGGCTAGTCTAATAATATAAAAACTAAAAGTGACAAGAAGTAGATAACCAACTCATGAGAGCGTCCATGAAAAAAAAAACAAAAAACTAAAATAATCAAACTCAAATAGAAATTAAAATGTTCGATTTAAATTTTCTAGAAAACCAAAAGATCTGGTAGGTTTCAGTTTTGTGTAAAATAACAACTGAAAAAATGAATCAATGTTGACCAAGCTTTGCTATCTTGTTATATTTGTCACATATCAACAAATCTATAAATATAAAAAAAATCTCAAAATATAATATTTTGTTTCATTTCTTTATAGACTGAAAAACTGAACACCCAAGTAGAAAACCTAGAACCAAAATCGAACCTAAATCGACCGAAATTCTTATTTGGATTATTCGGATAGATTTGTGTCAGACATTTATTTTTTTATTTGGATCGGACCGGATATAAAAAAATATTGTTTATTCAGATCGGACAAGCATATTTCTTATTTGAGTCAGGTCGGATTTTGAGTAGGGCCTAAAATATTCAAATCCAAAGAAACCATTATTCAATCTGATGAACACTCGAGGTTCCTATTAGTCGGTTGTTCAATCATAAAGTTATAGGAATTGAGTTCACGTTTTTATTACAATACAATAATAAAATATAAATCATAACGATACTCTCGTTATTAGTAGAAAATAATCTAGTACATTACCGGTTACACAATTGAAATAAAGAATATAAATTAGTAATTTATATACCAAGCTTGTTTTGATCAATTTCTTCGTTGGGTACTCCAAATAGCTTCTTTGATTAGATCATGCTTCATGTTGAGTCTTCTACCAAGCATTTTGACGAGCCTGTAACAAATGCTTCCAGAATACTTTTTGTAGTTTTTCTTGACTCTAGATTTAAACGTGTTATGTCTTTCTCTTATTCTTCATTGGCATAGAGTAAATATGTTGATGATTGTGGTTGAGGCACATATTCAATACGATTTCCTTTAAACAGATTTCACGCCTCTTCTCAAAACGAACGCGTCTGTCTCTCAGGGCATAACAACCGAAACAATTTGTGTACTCTCAGAATTAACCTAGCATCCGAAAGTGTACATTAAACAAGAGAAAGTAGAATCGCAAATACATGAAATTCTATAATGTATGTATATTGTAAATCACGTAGTATTTTTTTTATCATCTTAACAAGACATCATATGTCTTGTATTTATAGTACATGAAGGTCATTTTAAGAGTCATGGTTTAATATCTTTAATCAAAACATGTAATGTAAAGAGTCTTGATTTAATTCATAGATTAATGTGAAAGTTACAAATCTAAAATTTTAATATAACATGTAATGTGAATAGTCTTAATTCCATTCATATATTAATACCAGAATTACTAATCTAGAATTAGAATAAACAATCAATTCTCTTGAAATAGTTGCAGTCGACTTCACTCGAATCATGTCACACAAATGCGCTCTACAATCACACCGCTAATACACACAAATTAGAGTATTGATATCACATTCATCTTTACTCTGTTAGTGAAACCACAATTTTCAATAAAATTTCCAACAAAAGTTGGCGCTCGGAATGTACGCTGAAATAAAAAAAAAGTAAGTTACATTTCAAGAAGTGATACTAAGTTTGATTATGGCTTGAGCAGAACCATTGAGGAGAAAGTTGACTAGAC
The DNA here is from genome assembly GCA_009363875.1 of Mikania micrantha. Classification (NCBI taxonomy): domain Eukaryota; kingdom Viridiplantae; phylum Streptophyta; class Magnoliopsida; order Asterales; family Asteraceae; genus Mikania; species Mikania micrantha. The sequence goes on from CM018689.1 coordinate 15,081,034, forward strand.
TTGTCTTATTCACAACCAACCAACCTAAACTATTTATAAAAAAAATAATTTCTCTCTCTTATCTACACAACCAACCAATACTTAATTTTTTCACTCGCATTCACAACAAATCCAATCCGATCAAACTTATTTTTTTCACTCTCTACACAACCAATCAAAACGTTCCAAATCACATGAAATAAAAAATAATAAAAAAAGAACCAACCTTTAATTTGGTTGGTGGACCAACTTGATTGTCCAATTTTAATGAATTATTATGTTGCCAAACAACCAAATTAAATGTTTTGCTTATGAATGGAAATGATCTTATAGCACCAGACAATAGAGTGAATAAAGTTTTACTTGAGTGGCAACTTTGATTTTAGCTATGACCAACACACAAATACTGTGAACATGTTAAATAACTTAGTTTCTATATGAATTTTGGCTGCTTTGGCTATGACCAAACACCCAAATACTAGGAACACAAAATAAAGCAACATCTTAGTGGAACATTGGTTGGGTTTAGCTATATATTACCAACATACATTTAAGAACTAGAAATGTTCTACTTGAAAACATAGCTTCATTTTGGTTAAGCTCAAATTAAAATTCAAGTATTATATATGAACATAATAAAGAAGTAAGGGTCCATTTACATGTTGGTTTCGCTTTTGTTATAACAACAATCAAATATTATAAACGTATTAAAGAGATTATAAGGTTCTATTTAAATGTCAGTTTTGATTCGGTTATGGTTAACATTCAAATATTAGGACCAAATTAAAATACGTATCTGCTTCAACATTAGACTGAGTTTAGATATGACCAACATTTAACTATTATAAATATATCAAAGAAATGTCCTACATAAACATTGGTTTTGCTTTAGATGTGATCAACATTCAAGTATTTGATACAGATTAAAGTAAGATTCTACTTAAATATTAATTATAGTATAACATAACACTAATCAACATTGAACTGTTATAAAATATGCTCATGAACAAAGCAAATACTCATGATCACATCAAGTTATTATACTATACAAAGTTGTCCAAAATCAAATTTAATGAATCAGCAAAATAACTTCTATTCTTATCATAAACATGATAGAGAACATATACAAATTCCGTTGATTTTAAACAGAGAATATAATGAGATCTCGAATAACTACATTCAAATGTAGTCGTGGTTTCTATTGGTTCTCGGGTTTAATCAGGCTGGGTTAAACGGTTCTCGAGTAATTCTTGAAAAACAAATACTCTATTTTTCAAACAAATAAAATAAAAACATGTTTAACGAAAACATGCATTTCCTTAAAAATTTCAAATGTTTAACCATAACATAATCAAAACATACATTTAGTCAACAATCTCAAAACATATAGAAGATTTAAAAATCAAAGAATGAAACCGCCTCTTAAAAACATAGTTCGGTTTACCCGAAGAGGCCCCGTGGGTACCTAAAGACCGAACCATTATAAGTTTTCAGGTTCGAGTAATAGGTTTTTTGGGTTCGGATAGATTTTTTCGGGTTGGTTCTTCGGGTTCGGGTTAAAAAACACACCCTAATTGATCCTTAGCTCAAGTGGTTGAGGAGAGGTACCATGTGACTTCAATATTGGCCTATTGGGTGTGGATATGATCAGGTGGGTTTATGACCCGTCAGTGATCCAAATTGCCGTTCAACAAAATTTGAAACAACTAAAATTGGCACGTGGAGACAGAGTTATTAGATTTTAATTTATTTGAATATAGGAAGTTAGGAACCAATTATCGGATGAAACTCAAAACACGTACATATTAGAACGTGTCAGTTTGATTTCAATCGTAATCAATTGAAAAAATATATATATAAATGGGAACACAAATTAGTTATATAAAACTTTGATCAAATCATCGAACATAAATTCAAGATTAATTACATTTAATTTATTTGATTAACTGTTACTCCAATACCAAATTTTAAATAATCAATATAAGAAACAAATGAGTTATTAATTTAATTATAATAAATAATAAATATCAATTAGAAACCATAAATTAGAGAATGAGATATCCTATATTTTTCAAGGGAGACTCAATTTTTTTTTAAGGTATAATTTTTTTATACATGTTGTATAATTTTTTTATGCATAATGTATATTTTTTTAAGGTACAATTTTTTTATGCATAATGCCTCTTGAAATGAGAGGTCATATGTTCAATCTCATGCAATAATGTAATTTATGTGAATAGTAAGCTTAGCCCTTCAAAAAAAGAAAGAAGAAATATATATAAATGCCCTATTTTTATATTTACGCAAATTAGCATGCTAGTAAAATGAGATAGTTGTGTTTTTATATACCTAGTAAAACTAAGAAAACTCATATATTAAACGGATTGAATAATTGAAACATCACAATTAATAATTTACTTATATAATTCTTATTACTAGGATGAAAAATGAGTTTAAATAAAAAAAATTGTAATTAAGGATATAAGAATAAGATAATGTATTATAAATACAAAATAAGCAAAGAAAACAAAAAAAAAAAATTTATGATGTCACTATCCGGTAAAATATTTTTATTTCAGATTATTAAGATTTAAGGTAAAATATTTAAGATTGAATTAACATAGTATACAACACACACATATAGGGAGGGGGAGAGGTGGGGGATTCTAAAAACCATTTTTCAGTAAAAACTCAAAAACCTTGACCTAACCGTTAACTTAAGATGATTAATAGTTAAAACATATGAGTAGCAACTTAGTAAATACTAAATAGTAATTAAAAACCTGGATATAAATTAAAATGACATAATTGACCTAACGCTTTAATATAATTTTAGAAGCCCCCTATTATCGGTAACTAAAAATAAAAAACCCACAAGATTATTAATTTAGAGTTTTTGAAATAAAATCCTATAATTTTCTTGATGATTAATTATCGTGTAATTTTTTTGTTGTTTGTAACATGTTTTTTTAATGCTTTATCATTTGAATAATTATTGATTACATATATGTAATCTTATAGCTTTTTTAAGTTTTATTTTATTTTTTGAAAAAATAAAAATAAAACACCTATCCCTTATATTTAGTTATGATTACCCATATTTTATGTTTATGTTTGATTTATTTTATTGGGTTTTTTGCTAGGTTTTTGTATCTTGGTTTATTATAATCTATCACTTATGTGAATAAATGTGGCAAGCTTGAAGGAATAAAATTGAATCTAAACCAATTGAACATGCAAAAAGATGTAGAAGTTTTAGGAAAAAAAAATTAATACTTCGAATTATAGTTCTAATTTAACTTTTTTTCTATTTTAGCATAATATATAAATTCATTTATATTTAGATTATTTATAGAGTTATGAATTATGTTATATTTTCTAAACAACAATCCTCCATAGTCAGACTCCTCTGACCATCGTGAGAACACATACACTCTGTAATGCATGAGAAACGGATGAAATCCGTAAACATCGTGCATTGCTCTGTCAGGTTTGAACTCAAGATTAAAGTCCCGATTTATCTCTTCACCCAGACGTTCCTCAAGTCGACCCTGACATGAATCAATGCACCTCTACCAGAGAGTACAAGCCTCTTACCATTAACCAAATACTTATGACCATAAATTATGTAATTTACGTTGTTCACTCATATATAAAGCGGTAAATATTATGTAAAAAAATGGATAAAAGTAAAAAAATCATAATAAATAATAAATAATAATAATAATAATAATAATAATAATAATAATAATAATAATAATAATAATAATAATAATAATAATAATAATAATAATAATATTTAAAGTCATAGTCTTGTATAAACCAATGCTTTCCACATTGCACCAACATAAAAGCAGGCAACTTTCCATGTGCCTTTTTGTGCCAACAGAATGGCATGTGATCACGTGACCAACCTCATCCTGTCAGACATTGCCGGTGCCACCGTTTCCGTCGCGATCTCATTCACCAAACTCCTCACAATCTCACTCTCTATCTCTTTCACCACATCCTCCCCCTCCGCCTCAAACGCCGTCGCCAACGACCACCGTGAGCTCCGCCCAACATCCCTCTCGATCATATCTTCCAACACCTCACAATGGGCTGCCGGAAAACCACCGATCATCTCACATAACTTCCCGATCAAATCACAACCATAAGTTACACATGAGGGTTTCTGCAGGTTCATGTTATAAGGTTTAAAGATTTCAACCAGAGAGTCATTTACCAACTCGAATATCATCCAGCGTGTGGCGGTGGTGGAGGTGGGGTGGTGGAGGGTTTCTAATTGGTGAAAGATTGAAGGATGAAGGGGGTGATCAGAATGAGAGAACTGCCATTGGCAGGAGGAGATGGGGGTGGTGGAGTTGATTCCACATTGGTTGAGGATTCTTGAAATGTAGTCAAAGTGATCGGAGGAAAAACCGGTGGTGGTGGTGGTGGTGGTTGTGGTGGCGATGGCGGTGGTGGTGGATGGTTTGAGGTTGTGAGTGTCATCTGGTTTGTACGATATGTTCAGACTGTTGGGTAAGGACATCTGCAAAATTAAATGTTAGCACAAACTTAAGTTAGACCTATAATTGGAAATCAAAACATAAAATTTTATTATACCATATATAATAACTTTAAAAAATATGCAAATTAATAAGTTTAATTTGTTAGAAAAGGAATTAGTAAATGTAAGTATCAAACAACACATAAATTTTAGGTAGAGGTCTTTAGAAGCGTCGTGTTACATCAACTTGAAAATTTAACATTTTTTTATACAAAATAAACCGAGAACCACGTAACATATAAGTGAACCGATAACGGCACAAATATTTTATGGGAAACACGATAACAACCCGTTTAGGTTTGAAATTTATTTTCTTTTACATTGTAGTAATTTAAGTCTATACGTGTATAGCAAATAGTATAAAATTTTGTAAATTTATAAACATAGATGTGTATTTTCTTTCTTTTAAATTTTGACCACAAAAAATACAAAAACATCATAACATGTGTGACATAAAACATAAACTAGAAATATATATAGGGAAAAAAACTAGGTTAGATGGGCAAACAATGACCTATAGAGATATTCATGGGAAAATCACCAAAATACCCACTTTGACCAAAAATTTAACCAAAATGACCATTTGACTTTTCCATCACCAAAATGTCCATGCCTTTACAGGCGCCGGCGCCCGTATACTTACGGGCGGCCGCCTATATGGGATCCAATGAGATTTTGCCACGTGTCCTTAACGGGCGCCCGGACCGACCACACAGGCGCCCGAACCTAGTTACGGGCGTCCAAGACTTTTTTTCGGAAAACGTGTCACAGGCGTCCGACCGTACTTTACAGGCGTCCGACCGTACTTTACAGGCGTCCGCCCGTACTTTACAGGCGTCCGTACTTTACAGGCGTCCGCCCGTACTTTACAGGCGTCGCCCGTACTTTACAGGCGTCCGACCGTACTTTACAGGCGTCCGACTGTACTTTTTTTTTTTTTTATTTTTTTTCTATTTTTTTTAATTTTTTTTAAACGACTTTTTTATTTTTTTATTTTTTTATTTTTTTAGGGGCGGACGCCCGTGACAAAGGTGTCAGTGTGGGCCCGACGCCCGTGACAACTTACTTTTTTAAAGGGCGTTTGTCAGATTTAAGAGGCGTGGACGCCCGTGTAGGACACATGGCGAAATCCCATTGGATCCCATATAGGCGGCCGCCCGTAAGTATACGGGCGCCGGCACCTGTAAAGACATGGACATTTTGGTGATAGAAAAGTCAAATGGTCATTTTGGTTAAATTTTTGGTCAAAGTGGCTATTTTCGTAATTTTCCCGATATTCATGGGTCGAGTCAAATCTCAAATAAACTTGTTTATACAGAACTCAAACTATTCACACCCCCTATGTTTACGTTAAAATCTACCTTAGTTTGATGTTTTATTTTTAATTTATTTTTGAAAATAAAGAATCTCCTTATATACTGCTAGATTCTTCAAATCTGAAAAAGTATATACTATTTTTTTAGTATTATTATATCCAAATAAATTACATTTTATAATATTTTTAGAGAAAAGATGTACCAAAAATAATTAAGAATATCGAGATACAAGGAAAGGAATGACATCAGAATTGATGGTACAAATGAAAGTACCTGCAACCGAGATGATCTTGACGTTGAAGAAGATGACGTCATCTCGTTCTTCAAAGATAGAATCTTTGTTGTGTTCTTCAAATTAAGAACATGATTTGGTAATGTAGTTGACTTGTTCTTGCTGACAAAACACAACCTCTTTTTGACCCATCTTTTTCAATCGCAAATCGTATCTTTCACTTGCGATTCTCTTAATTTTATCATCTTTCACCGGTTTCTCCGGCTTCATCACCGGCGATTCACGAACTTTTGGGGTTTCACGCTTTATTTTGATGTGTTTGATCGTTGATGAATATGAATTTGAAATGGGTTTGTTCAGATTGATTGCTAACTGTGTCGAATCAAGTGGTTTTGATTTTACCGGCGTCTCGATCGCCTGAGATTTCTTCGGTTTAAGCAAAACAAGGTCTGAATCTCTTCTCCGATCTTTACTTCCCGCCGACGATATGGTGTTTGTAATGTCTGTGCCGAGTCGCCGGCTGATTCTTTCCCTCACTTGGTTTGTTATCTGCTTTGCGTATTGAGTTTTCAGGTCGTCATCTTGCCGGTTAACCGGAATTTCCGATCGGCGCCGGGCCATTTTCTTCCGGTTGCAATTCTCCTTTTGGATTTGGAGCGAAAGCCGGTTCTGGTAATCGTTATCGGTTGATCTGCGGCAGGAGGTTGATACTCTCGGAGTCGCCGGTAATGAACGACTGAGGTGATGTGAGTTCGCCGGAGTAGAGGAAGATGATGGTCTCGGGGAGGAATATTCCGGGAGAAGATCAAGACCCATTAATCTAGCTACCAGATTTGGTGTTTTAGTTCCCGGAGAGCTGCTACATTCCGATGATACTTCGTCGGTGAATCTTGATCGGTTTGTTTTGGTTTGAATTTTACCAACCTGCATTAAAACTTTTCAGATCAAAATTAATTGACCATAAATATATCAATACCAAGCATCATCATGGATATATCTAACTGCACAAAAGATTAAATTTTTATTTTATTTTTTTTCACTCTGGTAGTTGAAAAATAAATAAAAAAATAACTAGACTCCATAAAATAAAAAAGCATTGTCACATCAATAAGACCAATCAAAGTTCTGTGCAAAACCTCGTTGAAATTAGTTGTTGAAATTAGAGATTCATGTTCAAAACAGATCATAAAGATAAGGCGTAGTTTAAGAAATTAAAGATGTAATTTAATATTTTTATAAATGAATATATTTTAATCATTAAAAAATAAATAAAAGATGTAAATAAAGTTGGACCCTTTTCTAAAAAAACGAGATCTAGTGATCTGTTTTTTATGAAAAGTTATCCAATTAAATATTTTAAAAAATTTAAATCAACTTACTGGTATGTTTAAGTTTGGCTTTTCTTTATCTTCAGATGACGACGGAGCAGCATCCATGGCGGAATATTCCGGCGACTCATAGCTACTCCTCGGTGCTTCGATTCCTTTCAGAAGAACAATTAATGATTAGTTAATGAACCATAATTTTCATACCTAAAAAGCCAATGCCTTAAAAACCAGACAGCAATTACAAGTACAAAACATTGCTAAAAACATACAATTTTTTGTTAGATTTACCTTCAAGACACAACTTAGATTGCCTATGGTTTGTGATGGTGGATGGATCAGACATAAAAGACGGATGATGAAATCGAAACCGAAATCGAAACTGGTGGTGATGAACATCAAACAGATTGAAGATGACGCTCATGCAACCAGAAGATGAAGTATTTCTATCTTTGGCTTTTAGTTTGTTCATGGTTTCAGCTGCCGTTGCAGGCGGTGACTTCCGACCACCGCGACTACCACCGCCGCCGGTAGCCTTGTACAAGTACAACCACTCTCTTCCCATATTCCGATCACTGGTTAATCAATCAAGATCAAGACAAGTAAGCAGCAATCATGAAACTAGCTCAGTGACCATTCAAACATAAGAAAACAGTTTCTGCATTTCACGGAAATTCATACATCGGGAATTGAAAACCGATAGGATTTAGAGAAAGATGACGAAATATGGATGCTTTTCTGCAGCTTTAATCTCTCTCTTGTCGGAAACCTAGAGAGAGAAACGGAGCGGTGGCTATTTTTCTCCGGCCAGCCAGTGTGTGTGACTGTGTGTGTTTTATAGAAACTTTAGACGGACAATGATGTGTGGATAATGATGGTGGGTGTGGGTTTAATTTAAATTAGTTAGTTTAATGGGGATCCGAACAATATATATCCGGTTTTTTTTTTTTTTTTTTTTTTTTTTTTTTTTTGAATCGGACTAACTACCTATATATTACAACTTTCGACTTTTTTTTTTAATAAATAACATTTTGTCCGGAAAAATATATTATCATGAAAAATATATGTTATCCTTTTTGTGAAGTTGAAAACCTAATTTTCATTTTGTTAAAAGAATTGTGTGTAAAATGAGTTGTATTCGTGGTTTGTGGTTCTAGGCTTATACCAATACGGAATTTAGACAAGAACTCATATATGACACAAATTTGAAAATTGAGCAAACATATTAACTTGTATGACCATCTCCATCCTCCATCAAAAGCTCGTTCGGTCGTCCAAAATGAAAAATAATAAATAATCAAAGAAACCAACAATTTGTTTGCTCCACCAACCTTTTGTTGGTTGGACATTGTTTTACTAGGATGATTATTTTTTCATTTATGATAATATATTAAAATAAAAAATTACGTAAATTAAAAGTAAAACTAAAATTAAAATTTACATAACCAACAACCAAAATTTAAAAACTAAAAATTCAAATTTTTTTACAATACTCAAATTTAAGTGTCGTAATATTAAAAAAAAAGAAAATATTATTATTTATTTAATATTTTTATTTATTATTTATTTATTTAGTTTTAAATTTAATAATTTTTATTTTTAAAGAAATAATTATTTTTAATAAAATAAAAATAATCATAAAGCAATATTTATTTAGTAAAAATTGTGTTGCGTTGGTTGTGAATGGGAGTGAAAAAATTAAGTTTGGTTGGTTGTTTAGATGGATGAAAGAAAATTAATTTTTTAATGAATGGTATAGGTTGGTTGGTTGTGAATGAGAGCAGTCTAAATAACATCAATATTCACGTATTAATACACATATTAGATGTTTAACATAGTGTTATGTTTAAAGGACCGGCTCAATCACTTAGAAAATCTAAAATGAATAAAAAACTAGGACCATTCACTAACGATTGCGTAAAAACTCTCTTACTTTTTATCTGAACTTAAAACCGACAATAATAAACTAAAAATTTATATCTGGCAGAGTCAAAAAAATTAGTTTGCATTTACATGTATAAAATGTTTAGATTATTTATTTTATAATTTTTTTAAATGCAATTTCTTTAATAAAATGTTCATAATCAATTTAAAAAAAAACATTTTTCAATTGAATATTAAATGTTTTTATGTGGACATTTGTTGTATCTTTTATTCTCCTTATAGCCCACAAGTTAAAGACAAAGTCAACAACAAAAAAAATCTATTACACATAAAAAATTAAAAAAAAAAAAAAAACTAAAGGCCCTATTGAGCTGGTTCTGTATATTTGTGTGTGTGTAAGATTTTGTATATATATTAATACTTTAAAATTTAAAAATTTTCAAAAAAAAAAATACAAATGTATATAATATAAACCATTACATTTCTTCACCCCAGGGTCTCTTCCTTTTGTGAATGCCTTAAACTAACAAAATCTAATGTCAATTTTCTTTTTAACTTTTAAAGTGAGATATAAAACACATAAGCAATTTGATTTATGATATATAAAAAAATATTTTAAATTAATAGGGTTAATCCCCACAAAACATAAAAAATTTCATATTAGATCTATGTATATGTAAAATCAAGAAATACAAATAAAGTAGTTATTAAAATTTATTTTAAATGTATATATATTTATGATTTAAAATTGAACACTTTCGATTTTGTTGCATAAGACCACCCGCAGCGCCTTCACCGCCGGCCCAGCGGGAGACGTCCCTTCGGCGGGATTCAGCGGCTACACCGCCCCCCCTCACCGGCGGCCTCCAATTCCCGCACCAAGCGGCTCCCGCTCCCCGCCCACTTTCTTAATTTTCTGCTTTCTGATTGGTTGATTGGAATAGTGGGAAGGATTTTCGGTGGGGTGACCGTTGTGGGGTTTAAGGTTTTCAGTGGGGTGGTGATGACGTGGCGTTAAATTTCGGTGGGGAAAGATTTTCAGTGGGGTGACCGCTGTGGATAGTCTAAATGATAGTTTTATTTAATTAACAACAATCTATTTTTATTGTAACAGTACACTATTAATCATGATAGGATTTGAAGTCTTTATCAAACGACAAATATCACCACGTAAGCATCCGAAGTTGAATATTTCAGTGACAGTTCCTTTCCCTTCGACTCAACCATAGAAGATAGCAACTACAATATACGATTAAATTAAAAAAAAAAAAAAAGATGTCATTTTAATTTAAATATTTAATATATAACAAAAACAAAACCATACATGTCATTTGATTAAATTATTATATACTGGAAAAAACAAAACAGTGACGAAGAATATTCGTACATCGTATCAATTATACATTCCCTCCGTTTTCTTCATTTAAATTTAGTATCCAATAAACAAATAGTCACATAGTTCATATGGTTACAAACCTAACGAACATAAACACATACATGTTTTTGTTCTTTTATTTATATTTAATCGAACACAAATATGAACGCATTAACGAACATGAATTTTGTGTTTGTGTTTGTTTATTAAGAAAATGAATATTTTACTATTCGTTTTGTTCGTTCATTCTAAATTTGAACGAAGTGTTCATGAACATAAATGAACCAAAATAAACAAACAAATATAAGTGAACATAAATGAACATGTATAAACGAATACGAACACTATTAAAAAAACATAAACGAACACAGTTGAACAAACATAAATTAACATAAAACAAGTCTTTTAAATTTAAATAAATATCATCTATAGATTAGATAGTTAACCGAACATAAACTAATATTCAATAGTTAATGAACATTAATAAACATAAATAAAGAACAATTCATGAACATAAATAAACGAACGCTAGGAGTGTTCATTTTCGTTCATTTATTAAATAAATGAACATAAACGAATTTCCCTATAAACAGTTCATGAACCGTTCGGTTCGTTTACTAGTCTAATTATATTTGCAGGATTATTTGTTCAATTAATTGTATATTGTATGTAGGCCTATAAACAAGCTCAACAAATACGAGCACACTAACGAATATGAATTTTATGTTCGTGTTCGTTTATTAAGAAAATGAATATGTTTGTGTTCGTTCGTTAGAAAATTAAACGAACTGTTCATGAACGTAAATGACATAAACAAACCAAAATAAAAAACAAACGTAATTGACCAAGTGTAAACGAATACTATTGAACAGCATATAACGAACACAATTAAACAAGCATAAATGAATGCGAACAAGTATCTTAAATGTAAATACATATCATCCGTAAATTTTATAGTTAACCGAACATAAACAAATTTTCAGCTAATTGTTCGGTTCATTTAGAGGCCTAATCGTATGATTACATGTGTTCAACATTTAAAATCTTACTAATCAATGTTATTATTCAAATTTAATGGGTAAATATTAAATAATTAAATTTAATGACATGTACAGTGCATAAATAACCACTCATATATAATTAATAAGTAATTTAAAACCTTTTAGTTAGATTATCAGTGTCACTAGACTATAATATAGTGAAGATTAGACGACTTTCAAGGGTACATAGTTTGCCAAAAGTGCTTGTTCTAGTTAGGGTGCTTTGCTATAAAACTTTTATAAAGCTTTCGCTTTTAAATCAACTTTTTGTTATTAAAAAATTTATGATGGGCCACCAATTACTCGATTTTAATTATTTTATGGTATTTTATATAATCTAGGAATGCAAAGACGCCAGAAATAGGGCCAACCCTTCTATTGTTTTCTCTAGACAAATGTCTTAGGTAGAGGTGGGCAAAAAACCGGGTTTGGAGTTCGGATCGGAACTGGGAACCGAACAGGAAACGGTTGTAACCGAACCGGTGGATACGGGTGGTTCCGGATTTCTCAGTTCTCAGAGAAATCGGAACCGGAACCGAAAAAAGCGGAACCGGCTCCACCTTACCCGGCCAAACAAGAACCGGAACCGGCAAAACCCGAACCGGCCAAAAACCGGAACCGGTTGTTGACTTTGTTGATCGAAACCGGAACCGGTTTTAAAAAAAAAAACCGGTTTGCCCACATCTAGTTTTAGGTAGGGTTGCACAAAACCGGTTTTTTCTCCAAACCGGTTCGGTTTGAGAACCGATTCAGTTTGGTCAACGGATGGTCAAAACCGGTTTGGGTGAAAACTGGTTCGGTTTGGAAACCGTTTGGGAGATGAGGATGTCAAACCTATAGAACCGGTTTGGATAAGTTTGAAACCGGTTTGGAGGGGTTTGAAACCGGTTTGGATGGGTTGAAACCGGTTTGGGAGATGAGGATGTCAAACCTATGCAAACCGGCGGTTCGGACCGGTTTGGGAACCGGTTTGGATGGAACCGGTTTGTAAACCCAAACCGGTTTTTTTGCCCATGTCTAGTCTTAGGCCTCCACAAAATAAATGGGGCCTCTATATGGGCTCCACAAAATAAGGCACTAAGCAGTCTGATTGTCTGAGCTTATCAATGATTTTGCTTATTTTACACAATGCACATAATTCTTGTGAGTTAAAAACAATCAAAGCATTTCATTTACTGCGGAATGAAGTTAAGTTACACAACCATATGGAATATAAAAACTTGTCTGAAATTGCTATGGTTGTCTATGACAAGGATGTAAAATTGTTAAGATATGCCCGCGTAGTGTCGAAATACGATTTTATGTAGAAATTGTTAAAACTAGATTTAATATATCCAACGTGTGTTGCAAGCTGAATTCACCATGATTTCAAATACCAAAGCTCGATTGCAAAAATTAATTCATCATGGTCTTGACATGAATATCAAAACATGTCATAACTTCTATAATCTGGTAGAAGAGTGTCATTTTTACATAAATCCCTAGACATAAGAAATCTAATTGCAAACCAAAGTAACAATTAACGTTGTCCTCACACTTTAAAAAATCCAAATTAAAATGAAAAAGACAGAAAAAAAAAATTAGCACGGGCGCTACCTCATAGGCTCAGATCCCATGCCCTCTGCAATGGCTAGATCACAAAATTCACAACACAAATAAAAAAAACATCTCGTTACTTTTTTCTCGTCGCCATTAACACTAAAATGTAGTCCTTTGTAACACCAGAAGTACAAAATAAAAATAACTAATTATAAACATTGGCTTAAGAGGCCGATGTTTACAAACAAAACGATTGTGATCAAAATGAAAAGGCTAAAACTCTCTTATTCTCTCTTTATGCATAAAATTAAGTTAACATTCTTACTAAATTAATTAATACAAACATTCTTTCATTTAGTTATATTTTAGTATAAAAAAACCTTGGTAGCCAAATGAAGAAATACAAAATAATAATAATAATAATAATAATAATGAGTTATAAACATTGGTTCAAGAGGACAATGTTTACAAATAAAAACTTTGCGACTAAAATGAAAATGTTAAAAACGTTCGTATTCTCTCTTTATGCATAAAATTAATTTAACATTTTTACTAAATTAATTAATACATACATTCTTGCATATAGTTATATTTTATTATAATAAAAAAACCTTGGTAGCCAAATTAAGGAATACAAAACTAAAAAATACATAATAAAAATAAGTAATAAAAAAACATTCTTGGACCAATGTTTACAAACAAACCTTTGCGACTAAAAGAAAACGTTAAAACCTCTCTTAATTCTCTCTTTATTGCATAAAATTAAGGGTAACATTTTTACAAAATAATTAATGCAAACATTCTTTCATTTAGTTATATTTTACTATAAAAAAGCATTGGTAGCCAAATTAAGATAAATATAACAATGTGAAGAGTGTGTTCAAAACTAAAAGACAAGATGACAACTATCAGGCTACCGCTGGCCCATTAATCAGCCCAATTTGAGGTTATAACTTAGAACCTCTAAAGCCTATATGCTACACTAATAATGGTCTCTTTCTTACAAGTATTTAGGTTTATATATATAGGGTTTGAATCCTATGAAAACCTGATCTTAAAGAGAAAATCCTTAAACCCAATGTGGACCGTTGATCTTAGTTATTTCAGATTTTAAATTAAATATTTATTAAACATATATGGTCCATGTTTTTAGTTGAATATTTAATTAATAATGAAAACATAAAATGGCATTTTTACCCTTATAAAGGGTATAAAAGTCAGAATATTTTAATTTCTCTCTCTTGAAACATTTTTCTCTCTCCTTCTTTCAGACAACTTTTCTCTCTCCTCCTGACACTCTTCTCTCTCTTTCTTAATTTTCAACATTTTCTAATGATTATTTTTTAAAATTAAATATAACAATTTTTAAAACAACAAAATATAAGAAAAATGTTTAGTTTTAATACAAAATAAAAAAAAAATCTTTTTTTCAAGAACAAAAAAAACCTACACATGTGTAAAAAAACCAATTATCAATATTATCACAATAAACACTACACGAGTGCACACTCGGAATTTAATAAAAACTACACATGTGTACAATGTGGAAAAAACATATATGGGAACGTTCTCTCATGTGTATCTATTTTACATATAAAATAAACACTATACATGTGTAGTTTTTTTTCAATGTGTACTTTTTTTACAAAAAAAAACGTTTTTTAAGAACAAAAATGTATAATTTTCATACAAAATAAAATAAGTTATATTTTTTTAAGAAACAAAAAATATGCACATGTATATAAAAAAAACTACACAATGTGTATCAAAAAAAATTTTCATTACACAAACACATATATTACATATTCTCAACCATAAGAAACATTACACATGTGTCTTTTTATACAAGAACATCAAATTAACCAAAACAACATAAACTACACATGTGTAGAAAAACAAAAATGAACAAGTTTTACTGCATAAAGTACATCTGGTCAAGCAATAACTATAAGATCTGAAAACCTACACATGTGTAGTAATAAAATTGTATAAGTTTTGCTGCATAAAGTACACATGGTCAATTTACTACCTAAAGTATATTTGGTCAAGCACCACCTATAAAATCTGAAAAATACACATGTGTAGTATTAAAAAATTTACAAGCTTTATTGCATAAAATACACCTGGTCAAGCAATACCAATAAAATCTGAAAACTACACATGTTTACAAAAAAAGTGTACAAGTTTTTTAAGCACAAAGTACACCTGGTTAAGCATGTGTTTGAACCACCACCATGACTACCACCTCTTGAAACCGCCACCACCACCACCAGGGGCGGATTTATGTTGATTCCAGGGGGAGTGGCCCCACTCAACTTTTTAACATGCATGCTAATTTTTCAATTAAATTGATTAAAACTAGTAGGCCCCATTTGTTTTTTTTAACAGACCCCTTACATTTTTTTCTAGTCCACTTTATTAGATTTAAGTTTCTTATTTTCAAGTCCAATTAACAACCCAATAGGCCAATACTCTTTCAAATTATAGGAGTAGTTGAGACCATCCGTATTCCACTATTAAAACTCGTATTCCCCCAAGCGGCCCGCCGATCTAAGAAACCTTGAAAATCATTGCATGATTGCATCTAAAATTGAAGGTTTGAAGTTAAAGATTATCACGTAACTCATATTGGCGGATCATCACGAATTGCTGGTACTAAAAATCCAAAATTGTAGGTTTTAATTTTAAATTTGAATGTTCAGAATTTTGGATAGTTTTTTATATTTACAGTTTGAATTCAATAGTTCATTTGTTTAATGGAATCAAGTATTGATTATATGATTAGATTTTTGTATAGATATTAAATAACCAAATACGTAGGTTCTTCATTTGGGTTTAAATAAAAAGTATTACCAAATAATTTAGTTAGTATTTTAAAATATATCAACACTTTTAATTGTTATGTCTTTTCATTATTTGTTACTTGTTGAAGGTGTCATGGAAAGATTTTTGAAACGAAAAGTATCATCTTTGGGACCTAGTTTAGTTGATTTAGATAATCTTCCTTGGGATCCTGTCGATAGGAAAAGAATTTTGGATTATCACCCTGATCAAAGAGATGAGATTCGAAGAAAGTATTGGGTTAACGGGCCTTGCCAACCACGTGGTCATAACTTCCCAAAAAGAATGATAGGGAATAAAGAGCGACGTTTCTGTCCAACTTGGTTTGATAAATATGGTAATTGGTTAGAGTACAGTATAAAAGAAGACAAGGCATTTTGCTTGTGTTGTTACTTATTTGCAGATTATGTTGGGAACCAAGGTGGACGTGATGTATTTATGAAAGAAGGTTTTAATAGTTGGAATAAAACAGAGAGATTTGTTTCTCATATCGGGGATATCGGTAGTGCTCACAATAAAGCACTTAAAAAATGTGAAGATCTACTTAATCAAAATCGCTCTATTGTCACCGCACTTCATAAGCAAGATGATATTATAAGAAAAGCAAATCGAATTCGACTGAATGCTACAATTGATGATTGTAGACTTTGTTTGAAAAATGCATTGTCATTTCGTGGTCATGATGAGAGCAAAACGTCTCTTTGCAAAGGAAATTTTTTAGAAATAATGGACTTAATCCTACGTCATAACAAGGAACTTCGTGAGTTACCAAAAGTTGCAGGTAATAATCAATATCTATCTCCAAGTATTCAAAAGGATGTTGCTAATTGTTTCGAGGAAGAAATTCTAAATTCAATTTTCAAAGAAATTGGAGATGATGTGTTTGCTTTGTTAATTGACGAGTCTAGTGATGTGTCAAAAAAAGAACAAATGGAAATTGTTTTACGATATGTTGATGCACATGGACTTGTTAAGGAAAGATTTGTTGGTCTTGTACATGTGATGGAGACATCTTCTTCGGCCCTCAAGTTTGCTATTGATACCTTTTTTTCAAAATATGGGTTAAGTTTTAGAAAGCTGAGAGGTCAAGGATACGATGGAGCAAACAATATGCGTGGTGAATTCAATGGGTTAAAAGCAAGGATTTTGGAAGAAAATAGCTCGGCATATTATGTACATTGTTTTGCTCACCAGCTTCAGTTAGTCGTCGTGACAGTTGCAAAAAAACATTTAGGTGTTGTGAACTTTTTTGACAATTTAAGCATTGTGATGAATGTGGTTTGCTCTTCTTGTAAAAGAACAGATATTCTTCGAGAAAACGAGAAAAAGAGAGTGGAAAAGGAAATTGGTAGTGGTATACTTGAAAAGGGAAGCGGGTTAAACCAAGAGCTTTCTTTTGTACGACCAGGAGATACAAGATGGAATTCCCATTACAAAACACTTGTATGTTTGATTGATATGTTTCCTTCCATCATTAGAGTGCTTGAATATGTTACAGAGGAATGCACAAACCCTTCTTCCCAAAATCAAGCAATTAAAATGTTACATTTTTTCAACACATTTGAGTTTGTGTTTTATTTGCATTTGATGGAACATATCTTAGGGCTCACTGATACATTGTCAAAAGCTCTTCAGAGAAAAGCTCAAGACATTTTGGAAGCCATTTTATTGGTGGAAACAACTAAAGGAAAATTGCAAAAGTTTAGAGAAAGTGGATTTGATCCACTTTTGGAGAAAATCTATTCGTTTTGTGGAAAATATGATATTCAAATCTTGGACATGAAAGAAAACTATTTCAATGAAAGAGCCAAAAGAAAAAGGTATGATATCACTAATCTACATTATTACAAGTTTGATTGTTTTAACACTGTTGTAGATATGGAAATTCAAGAGTTTGGTAATCGATTTAATGAGATTAACACGGAATTACTTCAAAATATGTAACATAAGTGCCGGAAACGTCACCGGAACAGTGATCGCTACAGTAACAGTAACAGTAATCAGGTACGAACTATAAGTGTTTCATTGTATGTTATGTTCATTTCATGTTTCATTGTCATTTTATGTCATCAACGAACAAATTCAGAATCATTTCAGAAAACAAAGTTCAGAACTATGGTTCTTGAGTCAGATGATTACCTGGAAATACAGAACCATCATGTGATTATTTGTTAGGATTTTATTACATATAAACGTATGTGAGGCCTTACAGAACAAAACAACAACGTGTGTCGTTACGTGAATGCTAAATTGACGGATTATTTGTATAGGTGACGATCTGTACGAATATATCTGAAAGTTTAACGTTCTAAATGATATCCAATAATTAGAAAACAATATTGAAAAGTACAATTATCGCCGTGTTTGTACGGGTGACGATTCGAACAAATACGCGCGACGATCGTACGATTCGATTTTAAACCGTAAATTAATTATTTCTGAAAATTTTAAAATAAATAAAAGATATTAGTTAATTTATTAGGAATCACAACTTAAAATAATTTTATAAATTCTAATTTAAAAAAACCGAGTCGTTTCATTACGAAAACGACGAGAAATCTACGCTTTTACGTGAAACCGAACGAACACGGACATAACCGGGTATTTCCCCCTCATTTATGATGACATTTAATGTCACCTTCCTCCCCAACAACCAGCCCCAAACCCAAATTTTCGGCACCCTCTCTCTCTACTCTCTCACTAGAACTTCCACCTTCTCTCTAAGATTACTCACCCAAATCTCAACCATTTCAAGTGTTCTTGGTGTCAAAACAACCACCATCACTTGTAGATCACGAAAGTACAACGGATCTAAGCTTCCAACCGACTGATTCGAGGTAAAATCCGAGTTTTTGTTCGGTTTTAAGGGTTGAAAACCCTAGAATCGACCCCCTTCTTAAAACCGACTAAAAACACTTCAAAACCTTAGGGAATCACCATCATATACACTTAGAATAAGTTAGGAATTACTATGCACCAAAGAGTAACCTTTAGGTCAAAGATTGTGAGGCTATAGTGGAAAGTTTCGAACTCCCGAATGGAGTTCTACCAGCTTAGCGAATGAGCCAACCATTCGGCGAATGGCCAAGGCCTACTCGGCCAATCTTCATTCGATCGCCCAGGGTTCTTTCGGCCAAAACTCCAGCGAATGAATCCCCTTCGGCCCATCCCCTTCGCCCGAACCAGACTCCTTCGCCCAAGCTTCATTCACCGACCAGTATCCATTCGACTAACCCCTGATTCGGTCTAGGTCTCATTCGACCATCATCCCCATTCGGCCATTACTATCCGGTCGAGCCCCATTCGCCCACACCACATCTAATCAGTCGACCAAGGGGGTATTCGAATGGTCCTAGCCCAACCTACTCTCCTTCGCCAAATGACTATGGCTTCTCATTCGCCGGACCTCCATTCAATCGGGGGTTGTTTCGATCGGCCACATTCTCATTCGGGACTCATTCTCTCGACCAAGTGCTTCGGCCCAAGTCCCTTCGGCCAATTTTTATTCGACCGGTTAATTTTCAAAAATCTACCCGAATAACCCGACTAAAAATTTTAACCCGTATAACCCGACTCTATTAAGGTTATTTAGGTTTGGGTGCAGGTCGGGTTATTTGGGTTATGGTATTTTCGACGCCCCTAGATCCGACCCCTTTATATACAATTGAGCTTAAAAATTGAAGTGGTCGTAGCTTAAATTGGTAAGTGTTTTTGGTCTACCAACATATAAGAAAACGAAGTATTTATTTTATTTTATTTTTTTTTAATAGGGTCTCAGTTTTGTGTGTGGTTTTGAGGCTCCACAGACGTTGACAATTATATATACAGTAACTAGGTTAAAAACCCGTGTATTACACGGGTTGTATAAAGAAAAAAGATCTAATATGTTAGATTGACACATTAGTGATAACCGGATACTAAAAATAATGTTACAAGTTATAATTTATTTTTCTTAATGAACAAAAAGAAAAATAAATAAAATAGGAGTATAATAAACATCAAAAGCCAGATAATAAACAAAGGAAAATATCCAACAAAGTTTTAGTGATAGTTAGCAATCTTCTAATTTGTTTTCTGACACACAAAAAGCATCATGCATATGATAGAGGCATAAATCCACATGCATATTTTACACAATTTAGTTGACTCACAAATTGAAAACAAAAATCACATGGTATTCACAGACCCATTTTACACAAGGATTTAACTCTCCAATGAACTGGTAGCTTTGCCTTCTTTTACACAAGGATTAGAAGGATTTCACAACCAACCCACCTGATGGTTAATAAAAACACATTTTTTGATTACGCAAGTATTTAAAACAGTTAATTTAAATAATCAGAGTAATTGATTAAGAAGCTCGCTAGATTGTACTAAAATCACCAACATTGATCAGAGTGACCCACTCATTTTGTCACATTTAAAAAACAACTTTTTTTCAATTAAGAATGTTATTTACCTACTAACGCAGTCTGATCTATAGGTATACATCCTTTAATATAGCTAAGTTTAACTCTGAACTTTTCCAGTGCACAATTAATCGTATCATCCTTCATAACATATTTTTAAATTCATAAGGATTTAAACAATGAGAAAACCATATAAAGATACCTAAACTTCTAATAGTATTTCTGAAGGTGTGTCATACATGGTTTCATGAAAGCACAAGTTATCCACCCAAACCTTTTTAAGGAACTCAAAGTTTCCTTCATCTTCATTTATTTATTTAACTGGTAAAACCTTAGTGGTACAATGATAACATCCATGTAACCAATCAAATTGGCTCAAAAGTTGCAATTATGATCCACGTGAAAGTTCTGATTAAGTTCATATACATCAAATACATAGAAATGATCCTAGTTTTGCTTAGCTAACAATCACTCTGAACTTCCCTAAACACACTTCATTTGATTTCAACACATAAAGACTCTGACTTCTAATTACAGATTCACTTCTTTACATTTCTGATCAGTCCATATTTAGTATATGCTAGGTAAGATTAACACACATTTCTGAAACAAATGCGCTTTTAACCATAAGTTTGCATGAAGCAATTACATATATTACTCATTATGGAAACCATTATACCTCCATAAAACAGTAAGCATAAGATACTTGCATAAGGCTTATCTCCTAAAAACATGGATACATCTGACATTCACCTTGCAACGTGTAGTATTTGACAAAGTACTACACTTGAATTCAAATTTGTTAAACTTCCATTCCCAATTTATGACATACATTTTCTAGTTTGATCCAAAAGTCATAATTTTTTTTGTATCTTTTCATTAAAAACCAGGCATAATACAAACCAATCTCATCCAATCAAAACATTAGAACATATGAACCAACACCCACAATAATTTCACTACAATCAACAAAGTAGGTGGAATCAATTGATACATTGCTTATAATTCGATTCTTTTATAATAGAATCTCAATTTGAGCTCAGATAACATGAAATGATCGATACCAACAACCCCTTTTATCGTAAAACCCTATTTTGACTGAAAATAATCGAACACAAAGGCTCAAAAATTATAATAACCCTAGAAACCAGGGGTATGAATTGAGAATCCAAATTACGAGAAGAGACAACACGTACAGAAGAAAATTGTGAAGAATCGGAGAGGTCCAATGGGTTGGGACTCAGATGAGCAATCTAGTGTTTTGTGGAAGTAAGAAAATAACAGGAATTCAGGTTTACACATAGAACATCAAGAAAATCAAAACAACATATTCATATGCGAACCAACAATTATAAGCAGGAATTATTAAGGGATTGATGAAACTTACAATTGATTACGTTCAAAACCGATCCAGACAACAACTGATGCGGGTCGCTTCAAAACGATGGATGGTTCAAATCCGGTTGAGTATATGGCTGATGATCAACATTTGTGGCGATGGAAGATGAGAAGACTACTATGGTGTTAATCGTGATGAAGAAGGCAAGTGGGTATGACGGATTTTTCAACAGGTTGAGAGAACGAATTTAGGGTTTGTTTTCGAAGAAGGCAAAGTCTGAAAATCGGGTTATAAGATATTTTATACATGGGTAAACAAATATATCCATGGATCAAATGACTCGCGTGTAATATTGTAGACATAGTGTGAGCGAGAAATTAAGTCCAAAACTGCCTCACTAAGTGCCACATGGCACTCACAGTCCTTTATTTATTATATTACATAGATGACATAACATCCTTTCAACATGTTTCTGTCGACTTATCGAGCATGTTTAAACATGCATGTGAGTGAATTATTTGAGTTTAAAATTTAAAATCATCATCACATTTTGTAGATTGTTTGAGTTTAGCAATTATAACTGTATTGCACTTGTGAATTTAATGAGTTTAAAATTTACATCTTAACACGTTTTATTTTTAGCTTGGGAATGGGCACGTACGTTCTAATTTAGGAGATATATTATTTACGTATATGAGATTAACGATTAAATTTAAATTTTAAATAAGGATAACTCTACACAAATGTAACAAACTTTTCCAACTGTCCTAATTAAGTCACTGAAACTTTTTTCTGTCTCAATTAGGTCATTCAACTTAGTACGCGTGTTCTAATCATATATAAATAACCTGAATAACAGGTTATTGCTAATTTTCTATATATTTAACTTATTTAATATGTTAAGCGGTGGTATAATCATTTAATAAATCAAATAATAAATTAAAAGTTATTTAAAATCATCAACATTTACGCAATATATTTGAAAAAAAAAGTTTTTCAAACAATGTGTGTCAATATTTAACGTTTGAAACTTAATTTTTTCAAATATCATGAGTAAATATGGATGATTTTAAATAATTTTTAATTTATTATGTACTTTATAAAATGATTATATCACCCCTTAACATATTAAATAAGTTAAATACGTAGAAAATTAGCAATAACATGTTATTCAGGTTATTTATATAAGACTAGAACACCTATACTAAGTTGAATGACCTAATTGGAACAAAAAAAGTTCTAGTGATTTAATTGGGACAGTATAAAAAGTTGGTTACATTTGTGTACAATTATCCCTTTTAAGTACCCAAAGATTAACCAATGAGGTAAACTTACTTTGGTAAATCAAAATTATGAATTAGTCTATTGAAGATTATAAACATTGTTTTGTTAAAAACTACACTTGAAAGATAAAGTTTTTAAACAAGATAACACACACTTTTTAAAAAGGGAAAATGATATAGAAACATAATCAACTTTTAATTTTGTTTCAATTAAATCATTGAAATTAATTTTGTTTTGTTTCAATGAGGTAATATAAGTTAATTTATGTTTTAATATTAGATCAAAAAAACATAGACACCAGGTAATTTTGGTTCGTTTAGGGTTTATAAATGAATTTTTAGATGAATTTAGTATCAGTTTGAATGTTTTATACGTATTTTAAATCCATTTGGGCATTTGGTGTTTTTTCTAATCAACAAAATGTTTTTACATTTTTTTCAAAAGTTTTCACAATTTTTTTATTTTTTTTTTAAATTTTTCAAATTTTAAAAAATTTTGAGATTATTTTTTTATAAAATCCACGTTATTTTCATGCCATCATACAATAAAAATAAAAAAAAATATGGTTACAATAGGTCACATATCTAAGATTGAAACACAAAAATAGACTTAAGTTATTAAAATTAGAACAAAACAAAGTTTGAGTGGCTTGATTGAAACAAAATTAAAACTTTGTTACCCTTTTAAAATTACACTTGATAAAGTTTTGTTAAAAAAAAGTTACTATCAAAATACGGTTGTATCTGAAGTTGCTTACTTATGAAAGTATAAATCACGTCTCATAGTGACTTAAAAATACGAGAACAAGACATTAGTACTGTCGGGACAAATGTCCTTTGATACAAACATCGTTTTCATTTTTTTTTTGAATTGCAATTTTTATCTACTTTTTCTTTACATTAAGACTTGAACTTTTAACATATTTTAGGGTTGAACACCTTAACACACATTGGTAACTTTGAAACAAATGCCCTTTGATACAAACATTGTTTTCATGGACCGACATGTTTTCATGGACCGACATGTTTACATGTTTAGACATGTTATAATTTGTCTTTTAAGATGTTTAGCCTTTATTTGATTATAGTTGGGACCGGTCACTATCAGAATGGAGATATTGGGCATTTATTCATTACTGGCTTTGGGTCATCCATGTTGTTTGGCACATGAATAGCAGGCTCTTGAATTACGGTTTGAAATCGAGTACCACCACCAATATTACTTTTTAAAAACTTGCAAGATAATTTAACAGTTATCAAATAAATAAGTCAATCATGTGGTATTTGAAAAGAACCGCGGTGCGGTTTGGACAGTTTTGCAAAAATCTCTGAACCAAATCAGCAACTGTGGTTTTAAAAAACGACAAACCAAACCGACCACATAAGTTGTAAAAACCAAACCGGCCGGTATTGACGGTTTCATGGTTTTACGGTTTCACGGTTTTATAAAAAAAATAGAGAAATGTTATCTAACGATGCAAAAGACCATAATCCATTTCAAATTCAAATTTCAAAGTCAAAAACTATAAACGCAAGCCAACCATTATCAAATTAACAAAACTAGTCTAAAAAGAGTGATAAAGAGATTTTGTTTGAAGTTTATCTTCAAAATTAATAATATTATCATCATCTTTTTTTTCATTTTGATATAACATGTGAGCCATGAATAAAGAGAATGGAGACTGAAGAGACAATGTAAATGAAAAGACGCTAACTTAGGTTCTTCAATAATTTTAAGATACGCGCGCGCGATTGGTGCGGTTTATACGGTTTAGAAAAAATGCAAACTGTAAACCGCACCAAACCACTCGGTTTTTAATATACCTTAACCATAAACCACACCATCAAGTTTTAAAACCGACTAAACCGGTCATTTGTCTTTCGGTTTGGTCCGGTTTAGACGGTCCGGTCGGTATATGGACAGTACTCCTACTATACCTAACACTACAAATAAAATGCCATTTAATGGCATACAAAAAGTGCCTTAAAAGGCCAAAAAAGTGCCACTAGAAACCCCTTGAAGATTGTGTGGCACACAAAAAAAGTGCCGCTAGAAGTGGTGACGCTAAAGCCTTTTAGTGGCACTTTTTCAATGTGCTGCACAAAGTTTTTAGACTTTTAGTGGCACTTTTTTTTCTGCCACAAAATAAAAGGAGACTTTTGTAGCATAATTTTTGTGCCACTAAAAATTAATCTTAATCATATATTCATATTGGTTTTAGTGGCACTTTTATTTTGCCATAATATAAAAGCATCTTTAGATGCTCAAAGTTCGTGCCGTTCAAAACCACATATAGTTAGGTGTATAACACGTTGTCACAAAGACACATTATTTTACAATATAAATATAAATATTAAATAAAAGTTGAACAAGATCGTAAATAATAACATTAAAAATTTCATCTGAAACGTAATACAAAATATGTCAAAAGCAATGTAATAAACAACATCTTTCGGTTTTCAAATGTTTACACGTCACACGTAACTTAATCGTTGATGAACATTTCACTCCCATATGACTTAGGTCTAAAACTTCTCATGATATCAACCCTGCCATCATCAACCATATAAACAAGCATTAGTAAATTACGCATATCAAAAGCTCTCGTTGTGTGTATATATATACACACACACATACATATATATAATATGGTAAACAATGTGCAATTTTTAATCAATCTTAGAATCATTTATGTAATTATAGAGCTACAATAGCTTATTTTAACAAATCATATCTCAAGAAATTACCATAAGGCCCAATCTATTGATGTAATTATCCTATTATTTTTCGGAGTCTATAACAATTAGAAATAAAATTAGAATACAGATAAAAACCTCAATAAAAAAGCCATATGATTATTTATAATTCTTAACTTAGAGCTCACAAATCAAGTAAACAAAGTAAAATATTTTTGTGAAATTAAGCAACAATGGAACACAAAAAAAAATGTATAACATAAAAACAAACCAGAATTGATGTAAATCATGCCAAAATGATTTTGAATTAGATTTGGGAGTCAGCAAGAAATGTCCATTGTTCCATCCTGGTTGAAGTCAATGTTTGCTGCAAATGATTACGAATCGATGATTGTGGCTCCCCCTTCAATCGACTACACAAATAAAATTGAAACCGTTAGAGAATACCAATAAACATCAATCAATAACCTGTCATAGAGGAAGACTGGACAGGGCATCAAAACATATTTGATGCTAGATGTGAGTTCTAAAAAGATAGTTGCAGGTGACTATATCTCACAAAAATTGTATCATGTGTCAAAAACAGGAATAATGAAAAACAAAGGGAGCATATACGTAGCATACTTAGAATTGAGCATTTCATGAACAATGATGCTAAAAAACATGTAAAAACATACGTGTAGCATACTTAGAAGGTAACATATATCTAATGCAAAAAACCACCTTGCCTCTCTGTGCTATATATTAAACAGGAAACACATGGGATAACCCATCATATATGTTTTAATCAAGCAAAAACATATGCATAAAACATAGCAATAAAATTTCCTCAAATATAGACCATGTGATTTGTTGTAAATCAACAAATGCTATTCATCTTTTTTTTAATGCTTAAATTATATCCAAATAGCTAATGGGAATAAACAAATGCACCTATGACTATGTTGTTTATATTTTAAAACATCATTATTGACTATTTGACATGAACATATAGCAATAGAATTTACAATCCATCCTCTCTTATAGTTTATATATATTCAACTGTATTGTAATTTAATACAAACCTTAAACCTAAACCTCATAATAAGATTCATGGATTTTCACTTCCTTTAACACTACTTCAACGTATTATATATGCATGGTAAAGTTTACATTTTAAAGCTATAATTAGAAGTACAACAGAATTGATAGGGGAATAGGAAAAAATGACTAATGTTAAACCTTTTTTTTTAAAAAAAAAAAAGAAAAAAGAAAACATCACCTCAAGGAAAGCTTCTTTGGTGGTAGATCTGGCCATTAAATCTGCCACTAAGAATGTAATCACACAAATATACTGCCGAGTTACAGCAAGAAATTATTTAATTTAAGTAAATGGTTGTGAATAAGAGTTTTTCACTTCAAAAGTGAAGAAAACATTAAGCATACCTCATCCATGTTCTTCACTTTATATAATTTTTAACAAAAAAGAAGTCATGCCCTAAATTGGTGTTTGCTAGCAACAAAGCAAATGCTTACAATGAACAATTAGACAACAAATCAATCCAAAAAATATTAATTCACTTGAAATGATTTCAAAACTAACCTAATAACTTACTTAGCAGCAAGGTGCCAAAATAGATCGGAAGTCGAATCAAATCATAGCAGTAACATCGATTAACAATAAATAAGAGAAAGAAAAGAACTAACACTCCACCGGCGACGCCGTCAGCGAGATTAGCGATCGTTTTCCCCACATATCTTTGCTTCTTCGGGAGGAGCCATAGTGATGAACCGCATATTAGGCTTCGATTGTCGGCGCTCTGCACATCGTACTATTCGGAGAGGAAACCCTAAACCAACCGATGGTCAGGGCTTCCGCATTAATCGAGTACGTGCGGACCTGCGGTGACGACGTTGGAGATCGAAGGGATGAAGTCGGCTGCATCTGAGGTGACGAGGATGGTGATGGAATCATGGAAGGCATGAAATGGGCTGTAGAATGCATATAAGAGTTGTGGCCAAAGTAGCAATATTAAAAGTGATGTGTTCATTAGCCTGGTTGATTTTAACATATAGGTAATATGTAATTAATAAAAAAATATATATTTAAATATCAATTCTGTTTAAACTGTTTAACCGAATAACCAAACAAACCGAATTCAAAACACGCATGAAACCGTAAACCAAACCGAAAACCGTATCCACAATCCGATTCGGTTTTTTGGGTTATGAATATGGTTGGGTTAACGGTTTTAAACGGTTTTTGGTTTTTCTGAACACCCTAACTACCAGCACCTACTGCACCTCTTTACGAAGATTGTTTGAGAAAGAAATTAAGAAACGAAAATCTGAATTCGCTTATAAGTTTAAATGGGTCAACCTAGGATTCGTGAAAATAAATGGGTATTATGCATTAGGGCATGTCATGTGTGGCATAAATGGGATTAGTGTCATGTGACATGAATTTAAGTCCTTTATTATATATGAAAGATAAAAGATTTGTTTATTGTTACACGGGTATTATAATATATGGATATTTTATTTCAAAAAATAGTAAAATTTTATAAAGAAATTAATTTTAGTAAAATTTTTGAGTGAATTTTAAGAGGAAATGAATTTTAAAAGGGAATGATAAGTGTGAAAAATGTTAAATTGATTTAGTGGCATAAGTTAAATGTCATAAAAATACATCTTAATTATGTGTGGCATACATAAAGTGTCACTGAAAATATAATTTAAAGGC
Source organism: Mikania micrantha (assembly GCA_009363875.1). NCBI lineage: Eukaryota > Viridiplantae > Streptophyta > Magnoliopsida > Asterales > Asteraceae > Mikania > Mikania micrantha. The sequence goes on from CM018689.1 coordinate 15,109,567, forward strand.
ATAAATAATAAGTGCCACTAAAAGTATGGGTAAGACAAATGTGGCACACTTAAAGTGCCACCAAATCCTATAGTAGTGGCTCAAAAGGTAAATGCCGCTAAAAACGTGTGCCACTAAATGCCATTTTATTTGTAGTGTAAACGTACTATATATATGTACGCAGTAAATTACAATGTTGAAAGAAAAATAATGGTTTACCCACCCGCATAATGCTACAAAGAAAACGCTCACATAACATGGTTTAGTAATTAGAAAGTAGCAAATTTGAACATAAATAATAAATTTATTCTTAGGTAGTAGCAAATTTATGCATAAGCAGGAAATTTGTTGATGAATATCAAATTTAATTACTTATGCGTATCAATATTACTTATCATAAGTCGTCATTGCTCATGAAAGCAACCTTACCCGAGAATAACACTATTAAATCCATCACATTTTATGTGTGTGTAATAAATATATTAGACCGTGAGTAGCGGTCAACCTGCTAGGGCAGGCGGGCAGCGGCCTTCCACTTTTCGACGGGGCTAGGCGGGAACACCGCCCCCAACCCCGGCGGCTCTCCTCTTTCACCCAAAGCGGCTCCCGCTCCTCGCTTTCTCCTCTTGTTTGTGATTGATGGGGAATGTTTTTATGTGGGGATGTGATGATGATGTGGCACAGTGGAAAATGTTTTTTCAATCAGGTAACAACTGCGAGGTTTTTAGGTCTTCAGTGTGGTGACAATGTGAAAGAAAATTCCGTGTCAAATAATAATAATCCGTCAAAAATTTATGTTTAAATTTTTTTATGGTAGATATATACATACATGGATTTTTTTTTTTGGTCGCAAATTGTCTTATTTGGCAAATATTGAAAATATTCGAGGGACGTTTTATATTAGATTATTATCATACTGGGTTAGTACCCCGTGTTAACACGGATAAAATAAATGAATATAACAAATAATTATTAATGAAAATTTAGAAAATATAAGATAACACTATTACAATTTCGTATGATTTAATATTTTAAGTATTAAAATATTAATATTATTTCTTTAAACATTAACTTTTTTTATAGTTTGTTTTTCTTTAAACATTGTGTTTCAAATAATTTGAAAATTTTGTAATTTATAATATTTTTTTTAAAAAAGTGTGTTTTTAATATTGATATATTTTTATGCATTAAAAAATCTTATTTATTTTTAAAATGTATAAAAAGTGTATTTAATATTATTATTTATTAGTATAGGTAGATTCACGTCAAATAATAATAATCCGTCAAAATGTGTGTTTGTTTTGTTTTGTTTTTTTTTAAGAATTAAGCAGCATAATATTAATTAATTATTTGTTGTTGGGTATATTATATATAAGCTTGTCTCCTACGTTGGTGATCACCGACAAAAACATCCATAAATACAAGTGCAAATCTAGGAGAAAAATCAATTTATTCTAGTTACTTTTTAAAACAATTTTTATACGTACTGTCTTGTTCTAAATTAAAAAAGGAAAAAAAAATGGAGAGAGTTCAAGTATGCAATTTTACTAAAAATAGTCTTAACTATGTTTTTTATTTGTAAAATAATATCTGATTAATGCGTGTCTCATTTTCATATTATTTAATTAATATATGACTTTTCTTTTTTCTAATTAGAATTTTTCCTTAACCTAAATCCAATTTTTATTACAATAAAAAAGTATATAACTAAATTAATAATTATATTATTTTAGTAATTTAGCCTCAATTGTTTCTAGCCTAGTAGTTAATGTAGTGCGTACCTTCTTTCTAAAGGCTAGATGAGACTCTATTTGCTTTTTTAATCAAGTCTTCCAAGATTGTACCAACCCGATTGCTTTTCCGGGTTATATTTGCAAATATAAACACTAGTCTTTTTACATTCGTTTCCATTTAGTGATGTTAATTGTTAAGTGATCAAATCAAAATTAAACACTCTTTCTACCTGTTTTTCTGTTGGAAATCAGGCCGAAGGATACGAACAAATTGTAATCTCAACCAAGATCGACTCTTCTTATTGTAATATAAAACTCTTGAATCATATAAATAAAATAAATAAAGACTCCTTATTTACAGACTCTCTAACCTTATTATAATATTACTCAAACTCCCTAAAGATAATCCAATCATGCTTGGATTTATTTATTAAAGATACTAGATAATTGCTAACTCTAAATAATAATCTCTGCTAGCTCTATTATTAATTAAAATACAATTAATTAAAGCCTTTCAGATTACTCTTTCAACCTTTACTTTCTTTTAAAACCGATTTGTTTCATGATTAACAACTAACATCTTCAACTAGCTAGTAGGTTACAAAACATTAATTTATCTCTTCTAGACAAATCAAAAATCATTAAACTAGCTAGAACAAGGCTTTTACCTAAACAATTGAAATTATGTAAAATTAAGCAATTAGGAGTTAATTTATTACACAAGAACATGTACCCTTCGATCGGTTGGTGTCAACATGATGTTTTTACTAGCTATATATATATATATATATGTATCACATGTCTGCCATCATTACATGTGGAGTGGCGGACCTAAAATTTTTTTTTATGGGGGTCGGAAATTTGTTTTGGATAATTATTTGTCCTTAAATATTTTATTTTCTTGGCCGATTCGAATGGGGTCGGGTCGGATCACTCAAAAAAATGATTAAACTAAATTAAAACACACATATAATAAACCACACCAAATTATCATCTCATTGATTAGGTTAATATAATAAAATTGGTTTTCTTTCGACATGATTTAAAAGAATATTATTTTAATAAATAAATTCAAGATTAAAAGAAGGTGAAGATGTAAATTTTCTTTTGAAAAATTGTTTCATATAACCTAAATATACTAATTATATACAAATCAACTAAGTTTCTCGTTATGCTTATACTTTTGAAATTATACAATAATCACCCAATCTATAAATTATGGTTATATGGTTATAATATGGAGAGCAACAATGTATATTAGTAAGTTATTGTCCTATTTTTTAGGAGAGATCCAAACATAAATTCTGAACTTCAAATTCAATCACTCAATATATAAATTACGTTTTATTACTTTTTTTAAGTGGACTATAACTAATTAGGTATTTAGTTAAATTATTAATTACCAATTGTGGTTCATCATATGTAATGCATATTGAGCTATTTGAAAATTATTTTATTATTTTTGACTTTAAAATGATTTTAAATTGGACTTTATCTAATTCGTTAAATTTTCATGGGGGTCGGGAACAAAATTTCTTAGGGGTCGGTCGAGATCGGGTCATATATATAACATTAAAAACCAAAAGTTCATGGGGGTCGGTCGAACCCCATACCCAAGCATTGGGTACGCCTCTGTACATGTGTGTGTGTGTATATATGTGTATATATATATATTACATGTTGGCTGAGTTATGGATCATTAATATAATTATAGTATACACACAGGGAGTAATGCAGTTTGTGTCACGTACGTTATTGATCAAAGTTGCATGTAAAAACACGTACAGTTGAAGTATAAATCTGGAGGTCTAGCTTTAAGGGAGGGGGAGACCGATAAACAAGTCTGTTTCCACCTCCGTTAACTGCATACTTTTGCTGCATGTGCCCATATCTACCTCCTTCATTGACTGCTTATTTGGGTGTGAAATTCCAACATCCTAATATAATAATTTACATGTGACAAGTACGAAAATCAATAAGTTTAACAAAAGTTTTTTTTTTCAACCAATAATTAAGAATTCATCCAATCACAGGACATTGTTTCAAACTTACCAACTAAGCAGGCTAAAGCCTTAGCCAGCACCCAGAACAAAAAGTTGCAAGTCACCAGTTGATAATTCTAAAGCTTAATTTAGCAGATAAGCCCACCGGAAATACAAGCTAAGCCTGTAACTTGTAAGTCCACTAGAGTGGACATAGGGCCGTCCAAAATGCTCGATATTCGCTCGGAAAAAGCTCGAGAAAAGCTCGTTCGAATTTCACTCGTTTTAAACGGGCCGAGCACGCTCGGATTGGTTTCAAAACGAGCCGAGCACAAGCCAAGGTAAGCTCGCTCGTCGCTCGCTCGGATAGTCGCTCATTTGGCTCGCTTAAGTATAACTAAGTTATACATATATATAAATTTTTATTAACACTAGCATGTTTCAAGTTTCTAAAGAAGAATAATGTTAGTGTATTTAAACTAATGCATAAGGATGTTTACGAACTATTCATACATTTTTAAAATTTTTTATGTTTTCGTATTAGGGGTACTCGATGAACCGGTTTTTTATAGTTTTTGGATGGAACCATAAACCTAACCGTTATTAACGGTTTTTGAATAATAATAGCCAAAATCGAACCATTAAGAACTAAAACCAAGGTTTAGAGTTTGGGCATTTTAGAATTGGGATATTTGACCCGTTAAAAATAAAAACAAATCGTTTTATTATTTGAGATTACTACTTGTATTGTAAACCCAAATATATGTGTGTGTGTCAATGATGTCTAAATCAATAAACTTACCTATCTATTTAATATGTGTGTATCATAAAGTCTGGTTCTGTTTTTTAATGACCGTTTTTTTTTACAGAAAACCATAAACCAAACCGTTCACCGTGGCTTCAAAATTTTGAAACTATCGACCAAATGTTTTGGAAAAAAACTAACTGCAAAACTAAACTGATGATCGGTTCATATTGAATTTTATTTTGAAACCGAGCTAAACCGAACCAAGCCGAGCCGCTCGGTATTAAAACGAGCCGAGCAACGAGCACAACATTTGACTCAATTTTGCAGATCCGAACCAAGCCGAGCCACTTGGTTTGTAAAGGAGCTGAGCACGGGCATACCCTCGCTCGGTTCGGTTCGGCTCGTGAACAGCCCTAGGTGGACATAAAGACTTGGTCAACTTAATTATGTCTATTTAAAAAAAAGAAAAAATACCAAAATGTCCATTTGACCATGTTTTTCTCTCAAAACGTCTATTTGACTTTTTCATGCATCAGAATGTCCATACTCTATATGGGCACCGATGCCCGTAAGATTACCTTTAGGGGTCATTGTAATTGGTAGAGTTGGGTCAAAACTGGTGGTTTGTTTGTGTTGATTGATCTAATTGCTTCATCAACAAAAAATATTACCTTTTGGGATAAAGTTGTGATTTCTTGGCATAATCTGGCATTTTCTTCCAAGAGGCATTTTTCCTGAAAGTGAAAATTAAAGGGTGAAAAAGCAAGATATATATGTGTGTGTGTTTACATACATAAGAATTGTATTATGTGAAAACTCGATCTTAGAGAGAAAACCCTTAAACCCTATATGGGACATTGATTTGGAATCTTGAAAATAAATATGTAGTTCACATTAAATTAACCTAAATAAAAATTGGTTTGAATAAACAAATGTGGTTTAATGTGGATCACATGTTTATTTTCAAGATTTCAAACACATGACTCAGATAGGATTTAAGGGTTTTCTCTCTAAGATTGAGTTTTCACATGATACAATCTCTACATACATACATACATACATACATACATACATATACATACATATACATACATACATATATATATATATATATATATACTGATTTATATATATAGAGAGCTAGCTAGCACAATGCAAACCTTTGCTTCTAGGTTTTCAATAAGTTCCATATGTAAACAGGTCTGAAATTAACCAAACAAGCATGGTTAATGGAACCGAAACTTATTGATGGAACTGTAATATAATGGACATATTATAAGTACCTTTCTTGCCCGAATGGTTCTCAATGTCTGTTCCAGCTTACTGCTTATCTCACTTATCTCTTCCAGTGAACATGATACTAAGTCTTGTCCCAGTAACTTCCTAATCATGACAATCAATTTCAAATTGATCATAATAACTGCTTATAAATCGAGGAAAATGCGCACAAATTAATATTAAATCTAGAACAACAAAATAGGTGGCATAAGAAAGTAATATTTAAGAATGAACCGTTTTGAAGCTTCAAGTTGCTGTATTTTTTGTTGGATGATGGCCCCTTCGTGCTTCTGCTGCTGCAAAATGAATGGTTTTGTATTCAATTTTAGATCTTTTGAATACATGGTGATGATGTATTGAGCTAGAATGCATTTAGAATCTTAACCTGAGTCCGTAGGTTAATTTCAGGATTGGAGTGTTCATCTTTTTTAGCATGTACATAGTACTTCTGTATTATCTTCTGCATGCTGAAGATCATGATACATGCAAATCCATTATTGCTATCAAAGGTTAAACATCAAGGGGTGTACCGTGTACATGGTAAGCATCAAATTTCATGATATGTGAACAAGATAAAAGTTTGATGCAATTATGCAAAACAATCATGATTTCTTTCAAGTTGTACACATGCTGATTTAACACAACAAAGCCCCCTCTAAAGGCAAAAAATTATAGACACCATTACTAAGATGGTGTCTCTCAAGTCTATTTCATAAACCAAGATTCCCACTTCATGTTGTTGTAAACTTGTCAGCAAGAACAAAAATTGAAGAACAATGAATTTCCCAAATACTAATTTGATTATATGATATTATATTCTTATGCGATCTGAATATATCCAATCTAATGACGTTTACAGGCGTCTCCTATTTACAACCCTAGATTTAGTTTCTAACTTTGCAAATCTATATTTAGGACCCTTTGAATCACAGTAAATACAAGTTCTACTCATATTGACCGAGTTTAACCTAATGACATAAATGAGCTTGTATTACTTTTTTTTTTTTAACTAAAGATGGTCCCGTCTTGCTACCTTAAGTTATCCTGGTAAGTAAGATCATTTCTCGATCGCGGACCGTGAGACCGTACCCCCTGATGCGCTGGTACCCCGTGGAATAGGTAAATCTTCCCTCCATTGGTTCAAAACCCTAGATTAAGCTCAAGATTTCTCCCCTCACCTGGTATTCATTAAAGTGTCACCATTGAGACTTAAACCCTGGTATCCAGTGAGAAAGAGCCAAGCCTTAACCACTAGGCTAACTTTACTCGATAAATGAACTTGTAATACTAATAAATAAGTTTAGTTTATATTTTTAACACTCTTCCTAAATTGAACTTAGTTTAAGTGAGATCTCCATCATTCTAGATCCGGTTTGCCAACAGTTTTTGCCATCATAGTAGCGTCGGCTCATCATCGTTGTGTCAGATCAGGTTTACCTCCTCTTTCTTTTTCCACTGTGGACATTCATATTTAAAATGTTCATGTTCACTACACTTGAAACATTTTATGTGATCCTTCTTCTCATGAACTTTATTTCCACCTTTTTCTTTCATCAATTTTGTTTTCTATCTAGATCGCATCCTTTGTTTTCTTGATTTGAATTTTCATGATTGCAACATGTTGGTTCAGGCCCCAATTCACACACAAACAAATACTCACAAACAAGAATTTTCTGTTAAAAAACTCACTCACACTTTCATTCATAATCATACTTACATATATAAGAAATGTAAACACACCTAGAAACAAGCATGGGTGAGGAACCATGTTCCCACATTCTCAACCCATTACTCCTACTTCCTAGACCCACTACTTTCACAAATATAAACCTACCCATGATCTAATTAAACACTTAAAAACATGTGATTAAATTAAAACCATGTTGACCCGTAACCCGACCCATCAAGATTAATCCAACATTCACCCCCTTAATCTTGATCCCGGTCATGCTTCTTGACTTTCTCCTTTCCATATATTCCTTTCCATATATTTTAGTGATGAAGACTTTGTCATGCATGTCTTCCTCCTTAATTTGCATTTTTTTTTGTGTGTTCTTCATATGCATTCAATCTTCTAATGGCGTCTTGGAATGACATGGGTGTAAACATCTACAACAACATAATGATTCACAAGGGTGTGAACGAGTAGCAAATGAGATGTGTAAAATGAATTTGGGTGTTTTGACTCGTTAACATTGTTATAGAGTATTTTACCTATGATAATATGTTGGGTATAAACAACTCATTACAATGTGTTCTGTTGAAAATTTGAAAAAAATAATAATAATCGAGGAAACAATGGTTTGAGGTGATGCACCACGTGCATAAATGTATTGATAAACTATTGCTTTTTTTATGTATGTTTGATTGACAAGGCATGTTAGAAAGCTAAATATATGTGTTCTGAAGTGTATTGGGTGAAAATAAGAAATTAGAAGGGGTTAAACACAAGAAAAGGAGAGAATTATGCAGTCTGGGCATACAATGCGCCAAAACTGGCCTACCAGACTGAAATGTTGTGCATTGGGGGCTTCTGTTGTACACTAGGAATCTTTTGTTGTACGCTACTACGCTAGCATATGGTACATCAGCCGTTTTGTTTTTGATCCAAACTTCGTTTTCTTGTGGGATTTTGATCAGAATTACACACGGGTCGATTTACTTAGTTCTTATAAACTAATTGCAATTTCATGTGTTGTTTTACATGTTCTAAATAGTAAAAAAAATGGTGAACGCCACCATAAACCGACCTAACCATCTAAAATAGACCGGACTGAAGACAATTAGTCGGTTTGGTTAGTTTTAGAACTTGATGGTGTAGTTTATAGTTTGAGTATTCTAAAACCGAGTGGTTATGTGTGATTTACGGTTCACATTTTTTTTCCAAACCGTACTAATCACACCAACCGTATATATGTGTGTATATATGTATATGTGTGTGTGTGTATGTGTGTGTGTATCTTAAAATTAATGAAAACCCTATGTTAGCGTGTTTTTATTTACCTTGTCCCTTCAGTCTCTATTCTCTTTGTTCACAACTCACATGTTGTATTAAAATGTAAAAGGATGATGATAATATTATTGATTTAGAAGATGATCTTCAATCAAAGTTCATTGATCACTCTTTTTAGACTAGTTTTGTTATTTTAAAAATGGCTGGCTTTTAGATTATGGCCGGTTTTTGACTTTAGAAACTTGAATTCGATAAGGATTAGGGTCTTTTACATTATTATATTAACCGTTCTCTAATATTTTTTATAAAATCGTGAAACCGCAAAAACCGAATCTTAAAACCTTGAAACCGTCAATACTCGTCGGTCTGGTTTACACAACTTACATGGTCGGTTTGGTTTGTCATTTTTGAAACCGTAGTTAGTGGTTTGGTTCATAAATTTTTGCAAAACCGCCCAAACCGCACTGCAGACATCCCTACTAAAGGTATGAAAAGCGATCGTGATATGGGCAATGAGATGAGGATCAAACAACATATAAAGCATGATCTATATATTTTTTGTAAGTCCTTGAATATACTTTGAATGTGTTTCAAGGTTGTAAAAATCGATATGTGCTAGTCAAGACGTGAGGTAGGGGCTAGGATTAACTGAAATTTTTATAGGTAATTTTTCAAATATATACATATAATTTGTCAGAATTTCAAATTTTTTCCAAGAATTTTTCGCTAGATTTCCAAAAATTTCCGGAAAAATAACCGGAATTCGGAAGTCGACGGAATATTCGATAAAATTTGAAAAGTTTCCGACTTGAATTTAAAAAGTCGCTGGAATCTTCACTGAATTCCGGTCAATTTTTGGCTGATTTGGCCGCTTAGGCCCGATTTTATGTTCGACTGATTAGGCAAAATAAAAGCTACCAATGACGGCCTCGGCTAATTTTTTACAATGCTATTGCGTTTACAAATATACTAAAACTTATGCTGTATGGTAAACATGTCTCCCGACTATGCTTGGCAAATGTTACCTTGAGCTATATTCTTACATTGTTTACATAGTCAATGATGTTAGACTTATTGGATATAGTTGAGATCTAGAGCACACTACTCAAAACATTGATGTTTCATTCGAAAAAGATGACACAATGTTGTTTTATGGTTCAATTGAGTAGATAATATAGTTGAACTATTTAAGTGATTGCTTGATTCTATTTTTTTCGTTGTAAATGGTTCAATACTCAGGTAACATCATGTTAGGGACGATTAATTAAGAAAGGCAATGTTGTTATTGGTGTCTTCCATCAAGTTCATGTTGGCACTATTGAACCAAAAAACCTATTTTTTTTTCAAGTGATCGTGTGATAACCTTTTTGTTCTCATTCATTCAAGATATTATATGAGTGAACATATTACGGAATCTAATTAAAGTAAAAGTTGAAAAATATGAACTAAATAATTTGTGTCTCGCTTGATTATTAGTTACTGAGGGGTTAGAAATATATCTTCGCTCAACAGAAAGAGAATAAGCGTCGCATTACAAATGCGATGCTCTAACCTCTGAGCTAAGCAGGCTCACATAACATAAATTCGACATGTATAGGAAGTCAATAATTCGAATCTTTGTTATTAACTATTTGAATTATGATTAACACTACATTTAAGCCACACAATCTAAACAAATGTTTTATCTCCAAGACCTTTCTCAAACCATCGACAATTGTAGGGTTTTGGAAGACGTTCATCATCAAAAACATTGGGATAATTTGTGTACTGGTTTTGTTAACAAGATAAATGTATTACATGTCATTCAATAATCTGATAAATTATAACTTGGTTTCCAACTCAGGATTTGAAGTTAATGACTCAAGTTTAAACTGTAACGACCAATTTTGAGGGAATATTACAAGTAAAATGTAATTGGAGTATAATTATGTTTTACTTTAATTGATGGGTGTTGTATAAGATTTAATTATCTTAAACATTATTTGGTGGGTGTTTTAATAAATATTTGATTTAAAATATAACCATATGGTGGTGTTAACTAATTTAACTAAGTTAGTCATAATTAGTTAGTTTTAACTCGTAATTGAGGGGTTAGAAGTGACAATTGCTGAAACTTAATTAAGGGGGGGGTTATATGGAAAATGGTGGTCAAAATTGGTCAAAAGACCATTTCTTCTTTTCTAGAAAGCAAGGGCGACGAGAGAGGGAGAGAGGAGGAGGTTGAAGAGAGATCAAAATTTCAAAAATTGAAGACCCAAACCAGCAAGGATTGCTCATGCAATCATAGATTGGAGTTGTTCTTGCTTCATGCTACACATAGGTAAGAAATTCTGTGTGTTTTTGGGGTGTAGTTTCGTAGGTCTCCCATGGGGTGTGGGCAGGACGATTGAAATCCGAAATTGGGAGTTTATATGGGGTTAGTTGTTAGTAATCTTCATATATATAACATCTAAAAACACATTTTGATCATTCTATGAGTTTTGATATCATGGTGTTGATGGGGTGTTGCTAGGTTCTTGGGGGATAAGAACTTGGAGATTTAGTAAAATGTGTAAACATGAAATATATGTTAAAATGAGATTGTGATTGATAAATATGTCATAATGTTGAATCTAAATGATTTTGAAATCAAGATATGGGGTTTTACAGAGTTTATATAGGGGATATGCATATGTGAATAAAAATCTGCATATGAAGTGTTTGATAAAATGTCAATTAAGGTTTGTAACTAAAAGAATGAATTTCTATGTTTATTGGTGAGGTGAATTAGTTACTAAGATCACAAAAGATGAAAATTTTGTGATTAGGGGGGGTCATTTGATCATAACCTAAGTGAAATTGGTGATAATGGGTCAATTGGATGTAATTTGACTAGTTATAGTCAAACTTTGTATTAAAACCTATTAGTCGTGATAATAGAAAGCGATAGTGGAGTTAGTGGAACTAAACGACCCGGAAAGGAGTTTGTGGTGGTAGATAATTTGTCGGAACAAGGTAAGTCACCTACATATTATACTTGATATGGTTAATTGGTTTTGTGTATATGTGTGTAAATGTGTATGAAATGTATGTGGAATATACATTGAATGTAGAAATTTGATGAATTTGGTGTTTGTATGTTTTGGGTGACAATAACATGCAACGGTGTATATTTGCTTAGTTATTGTAAAGACCTATGTTTATAAGTTGTGTGGTGAAATAAGAATGATTCATAAGGTGTGTAAACTTCTTATTTGAAGTTTACCTGAAAATGGTCAAACTATTCACATGAGGTGTACATGTGAAGTGGGTTGAATCACAAGTGGTGTGATCTTTCATTGGTGCATTTATGGAATTTAGTTAAATCACAAGTGGTGTAATTATCTACCTTGAGAATTCCTTGGTGAAAAAGAAAGTCTCAAGGGAATGGTGAAAATTTTGAATTTTACTTGGTGACTTTATATGTTCTAACACTTTAATTTTTGTTCTAAGGTGTTTATGGATATGAATTTCATGTGTTGAAATTGGTGTTTTATTGGGACAAATGGAAATCCATGGGTGTAAAGGAAGTTCCATTTGGTTTGGGTGAAATAAAGTGTTGTTAAAGGGTTAGGTGTAAATGACCCGTTTAACAAATCGTTTGGTGTTAAATTTTATGATATCACCAAATTATGTTTGGAACTTTGTTTTTATATCCCTAAGGTGTTATGGGATGTATTTGGAGGTAACGGAAGGGTTAGAACGATCCGGGGTGGTCACAAGTGTGTGAAACGCGAAAAACTGGATTTTCTGCATCTGAGTTGGGCGTAGTCTAAGGTGGAGGAATTCTGTTAAGGAGGCCGTAGCTTAGGGCTAGGTGTGTCCAGAATTGCCCGTTTTGGTCGTTTAATCGCGTTTTGGGATCCAATAACCTTCCGTTATGAACCAAATAGTATACATAGGTGTTCTTACTTAGTTCTAACGAACTAATGGTGATTTCCATGTAGTGTTTTGTAGGTGAACGTAAAGGGTAATGGCGCGCGTGATCGGGAATAGTATGGAGGATCGGATCGGATCGAACCTGTTTTGATTGAAACCCAATAACTTTTGTGAATTGTTGTTAATGTTGTAATTGGGTTTTCAAATGTAGAATTAACCTAACTGTATATGTTTTGGTGAAAACTTGGGTTATTTTGGGTGATGAAAATGGATGTTTATTTTGAAAAATCTGGGACCTATTTTGAAATGTTGTTTTAAAACACGTGTTTTGCGTATATGGGTTTTGGGGCTTACACTTCTTGAATTTCCAAATACCAGTCTTGTTTATAGAATTATGCTACTTACCCATGGTGTCTTCTTTAGATGAAAGTGGTGACTTAAGTTTTAACCCCTCGATTATGGACAATGAAAGTTTCATTAACGATAGTGGAGAATATCAAGGTAAATACACTTCAGATAAGGAAGACAAATAGATTATGATAGGAACGACATCGAGATGATCTTGTAGACACATTATATTAGATATGATTATGAGTGATTATTAATATATGTAGACATTTGTAGGTATGTATCTACAAGCATTTTTCATTTGCTTATTAATGGCTAAAATATATTTAGTATTTATTTTTGTGGAAAACGTGACAAAATATTTGATATCACATGGTGGAAAAAGAGGGGATCAACCTTCCCATGGACATCAAGTAGGATTCTTAGTAGTTATGATTCTTATAAGTTACTTGTTATAGTTAAATATGTGTCTTTATATTGGATGTATTTTCTATTTGTTAATTTTCAATTTCATGTATCAATGTAATTCAACCACAGAAAGTGTGGGGCATAGAAAAATTAATAATTTATTAGAAAATTCGCTAAAGATAACAATAAACCAATACGTGTTAAGTTTGATCGCATATTGAAGAAAATAACATCTTTATTAGATGCATCTTCAATGAGGTTGCTTGAGTTCCTTTTACTATAAAATTCATGAATTCCCAAGAACAAAAAAAACTTCACACGTAGATATATATACAATTAATGTAAGGTTTTATTTGTATTTCAATTTCATAACTTATAGTCTTATATATGCTTTTTAACTAGTTCTTTTTGTAGCATTGTTTTGATTTTCAAAGCTAACATGACACAATGAAATGGGATGGAATAAGGATGAGAATTAACAAGGATTGAGAAAAAAGATATCAGATCGTAAATAGAATTTTAAAAAAGAAACATATTGATATATATGGAGGGCATGATGATGTTGAAAAGCAAATACTAGTCCATTAGATACGTACATATTAGATGTGAGGCAAAGTAATTGGATACTTGTTCCTCGATCTCAACTGTAAGTCCCACTAAAAAAAATGCATCTAATATATCGTTAATATATTTGCAAAAATTGTTAGTATTATCCAAAGATAAATTCAATATGTGTGTGGGCCATCAAGGAGCCAAAGTAAAATTGCACTAATTTTAACGTTATTTTACTTAATATGTGAAAATAACGTTAAAAGTGTTGGGATGACTAACTTCAAACGATAACTATGAGCCGGGGATTCTTTCAAAGCAGCCTCTCTATCCCAACTGGGATAGGAGTAAAGTTTGCGTCCATCATTCCCTCGAGACTCTATTGAAAAGTAAGAATGTACTGGGTAAGTTTGTTTGTTTATCCAAAGATGAATTCACATTTAATTCAAATCTTAGTAATAATATTTTTGCTGTTTGTTGTGAAAAACCAAAACCATGAGTTTTATTAAAGAATGGGAAAATATGCAGTAAAATGATGGAAGTTGGCTTGTAAAGTAGGTGGGTTAACAATAAGGTGGCAAAGGATTATGTAAATATGGTATTTGTATATTGCGATTCAAAGTAAATTGCAAACACATAGGGAATTTAAAGTATTTCACATAATAGTTTTTGACAAATAAATAAAAAAGAACCGAAATCACTTTTAATAAAATACCAAGTTTTTGTTTGAATGTATGAAAATGACCCAAACCCATATTAATAGAATAAAATATCTAACTTTTGTCAATAATAGTGTGTTAAGTAATCTTGATTCATTTAAATTAAAAACTTCATATTTTAAGATAATTAACGTATGTTCGAGTCATTTTGATCCGAAACTATTTTAATGGACTTAAAATATTCAGCTTTTCAAAGAATCAAATAACATAAACACATTTTAATAAACTAAACCATCTAACTTTTGCTCGAGAAATGAGTCAAAATGGCCCAAACATAACTTATTAGTTGGGGTCGAAGTAGTGGATGAAAAGAGAGAAAATCCCCAATATATCATATATGTACAACTCACTATCTCAATGAATGAGATGATATAAACTATCCACTCAAAGAATGAAAGCATAAAACGGATGCAAGACAAGTCAAAAAGCTAACATCCAAAAAGACATGTCTTCAAGTGAAGAAGACGAAGATGAAGATAAATATAATTGTTTGTTTGTTAGGATAAATTGATGATTTGTATTACAATTCACTAAATTATGTAATTTGATGATTTGTATATAGTCAATTTGCAGTTTTGTTATTATATTTATACTATAAAAACAATTTGAAAAAAAATAATAATTAAAAATAATTCCCCTAAGAACATATCATCACTATACTATATTCAACCTATAAAAAAATTTTGAAAATTTTTGGAAAAAAACAAAAATAATCAAAAATAATTCATCTAACATATATCACTAAAAGGTTTGTTATTTTTTACTTTTACAAAACCAAAACTTAGGGACAACTCCTTGATAATAAAGTTTAATATTTTATTATTTATTTTTATTCACAAAATAGAAAGTTACAAGAAATAAAGCACCTTTTAGCAGTGACTTCTCGTCACTCGATAAGAGGTTTATTTTAATTTATTAATTAATTATTTTTATTCATGAAATTTCCTTTTGGGTCAACTATATTGTAACAACATGTCATTGGAACAATTTTCAGCATTGACAACATCTATTGTGACAACTTTGTCCAATTTTAACGTTAAAGTAATTGCGGCAAAAATGTGACAACATGTCATCGGCATCGCCTTTCCCAATGATATTTCGTTAGGATATGTTGATACTGTATCAAAAGTTGATATTTCTTTAACTTAAACTTTTTATCTACTATATTTTATCTTACAACTTCTTGAAAACTAACATCTTGTTGACAATACAAAGATTTTATACAACAAATTCAAGAAAACAAAAATAATCAATCCACTCTTTTGGGGTATACCCCTATACCACAATTCTAGCTTTGTTCTTGATGATAACACATCTATCATCCTTCTTGTTTCTGAAGATCTATTTGGTCCCTATGGGGACCTTCTCCTTTGAAATGTACATAGGTTTTAAACTCTTAAATTATAAAAGTTCTTCTTGTATAGTCTCTACCCAATTGTTGTTTTTAAAGTCTTATCAAACTTCTTTAGCTTTATTTGAGACAAGAAGCATGAGAATAAACATATGTTGGCTTCATGAGTGTTGCTTCTTGTCCTCATATTTTCATCTAAAGTTCCAATTATATTCTCAGCTAAACGAGTGTTAAGTATTCTTAATCTGGAAATCACATCATGTTGATAAATGAGATTTTTAGGTTTGAGAGATGTACATCTGGTAGAACAACCTCAAGTTTAATTCCGGGCATATCTTTAGGTTTTCTGAAATTAAATTGTTGGTTGCTAGATCAACTATTACCCTTAAAGTTTGAAGATGAGATGGGTAATGTGGTTTGTATCGATGCAAATGAAACATCAATCTTTTTAACAACCGGCTTTCCATAATGTTATAATAAATTTAAATATAATGAAGTGCTTCCATTTTCCTATGAATAGTGTTTTGATAATTACATGATAAATTCATCATATGGCTACTTTACCATAAATAGTGATCACATGACATGAGCAAGTGGTTTATGGATTAATAATATCACATTATCAAGACAACAAAGTAATGATCATAATGAGGGAAAGCGAAATTGGCAAAGGATGCTCCGAATGAAAGTTATGATAAAACAAGTTTAAAACAGTAATCATAAAATGGCCCACATAATCAGTACCTTCCTAGGGTGAGTATTTGATATGGTTAGAAAGGTATTTAAAAATCGTGAACGTGGGCGAAAACGGTGCGCAAAACGGAGTTCGTATGAAGCCAGAATCACGAAAACAAGTTCAAAACACTACACGCATTCACCGACACGTGTCCTAGGTGGCAAGACACGTGTTTCAAGGTTTGACACGTGTCATAGGTGGCTGCCACGTGTCCCATATGATTGCCAAGTGTTCGGCAATGTGTTGCAGCCTGGTTATCTCAATTCGCGTGCAAGTTCCTATAAATAGTTCGTACCTCGTCATTTTTAACACAAAATTTTGATTTCCAATCCTATTATCACGACATAAATACCCTCATAGACCTCCTTTGAGGCCACTTGAGTGTGTGGAAGCACGTGACGGGTGATCGGGACTAGCCAGTCGGTTAAACAAGCTGTTGTCCGGATATAACGAGGTAAGCTTATGCTTAAGTTTTAAATGTTAAGGTTGTCTCCATGAGTATGTATGGGGTTGTATTGACTAAATAAAGCCTTTGATATGATGTGGTACAACGAACACCACACATTAAAGTAACGAGTTAAAAACTCGTATTGGAGATATCTTAACATAGCCGTTGTGCTAAATTACAGTTTATAGGATATGTGAATATTGTTATGATCTTGCTAGGATATCCAGGTTGTTAGGATTCCTTGGGGAAAGGTAGGACCAGTGTGCGAG
This sequence comes from Mikania micrantha, assembly GCA_009363875.1. NCBI lineage: Eukaryota > Viridiplantae > Streptophyta > Magnoliopsida > Asterales > Asteraceae > Mikania > Mikania micrantha. The sequence continues at coordinate 15,126,965 of CM018689.1, forward strand.
ATTAAGTTTATCGTACGAGACCAATCAGGTGAGTTCTATGATGCCCATTTTATGTTTTAAAATGTTTTGGGCTGATATGCATACTGTTAATTGTTTGTATTTGATAATGTTATATTTAAACTATGTTTGAGACCCTGTGTTTGTATAATAGAGTGTTGTAAAACAATGATGTTGCCCGTGGGGTTGAACATGTCAAATGATTTTTGGTCTAAACATGGTTTTGGGATGCCGTACTCGAGATAGTACGAGTCGAATGATTTTTAAAGATACATAAAAGTGGTGAGTTTTATAGGCATGGGGAAAATATGTTTTGACACGTATTCTGGTTATGTGCCAATAGTGAGACTAGTCGGAAGATTTAAACGTTTTACAATTGTGATTTGGGCAGAGGTCCTAAAATAGGTTTTGAAAACACTTTGGGCACTGCGGTGGTTGTTTAAGTAGGGAAAAATGTTTTATAAAACAGTGAATGTGCAGTTTGAGTCAAAATTGTGTTTTTGACAAATGTGTCAACCGTGGTCGACGGTGTCCTTGCTATATGCGTAAAAACAAGCGTCGTGCTCGTCTTTGTTGCCTGTTTATGTGTCGGTATAGGGGATTAATTGACCAATTGACTGTATTTGGCTGGTGACGACCGGGCCTGCGCGTAGAGGGTGAAGGTGACCCTAGACAGTGGCTTGATATTACTATAGATGCAATATAAGGACTACCACACTGTGGACTTTGCAGGTGATAACCATACCGTGGACTTGGCGGATTGGTATTTGGGTTTTGGTAACCCGGTGGTTTTGGGTTCTTGTAACCCGGTTATTGGTTTGAAACTTTTCTGCACAAAGTTTGTCTGTTTTATGATTACGAACTCCCTTTATTATTATTTAAAACGTGTCATGTAAATCTTTTCCTAGCTGCGTTATCTTAATTTTTGTATGATTAAAACTTAGAACTTAGCAGTGAAATTTAATCCCTTTGAGTATGCATATCAGGGAAAGATAAGGCTTCGTGTAGCCATGACAATGGCAAGGTGTGATGGCAAGAATAACAAGCTGATGGAAATTTTGGCATATGTATAATGATGTAAATTATATCATGCTGGCATCTTGTATTGGAACTTGTGTTATATTAATAAAAGTTCTGCTGCTTATCTCTGTTATATCATGTGTTATGTTATAATTCCGATTTAGTGATGGTCCCGGGAGACGAGCGTCACAAGTTGGTATCAGAGCCTTGGTTTAAGAGATTTAGAGTACTTGCAGTAGTACCTAAACTGAAACTAAGACTCAAAACACAAGTTCGAGATGTCAGTAAATATGCCACTCTAGCTAAATGCCTATTACGCTTGCTTAGTGCCCTATTTGATGATGCTTTAAGCATATTGTGGTAAAACCCTTAGATTCATAAGTATAGATAAGTTAGTAATTGCAATTAGCTACTGCAAATAATAGCTTAACTATGCAAATGAGGCTCGGGATTTAACCATGGTGTGGTTTTGATGTAGAACCGATAAGAATTGATTATAAAATGGGAGAAACACCATAAGTTGCATGTTAACAATTAAATGTCCTGATAGGACAACAAATGATCACTAAGGGTTAGACCTATTGATAATGGTCTAAAATTAAGATGTGAATCACGTGTGACCATGATGGAATATAATTAGACCAGTAGCACTATAAAGTAATAATTGCAAAGGGCCATGTACTTATTTATTTATCGTCCTACCGTCATCTAATTATCCATCATACTAACATTGATATGTATGACATCTTGATTACAGAATGGTAGGAAGAGGTCATGGTCGTGGTCGTAATATGGGTGGTGGACAAAGGCCAGATACTAGGAATAATACCAATGCCCCTCCCACCCATGAAAACGAAGTTCCTCATCAAGTGGAAAATACTGAGGCTCCTCAGAATGAACGAAGACAATCAGAAATGACCACTAAAGTGGGAAAAGCTATACGTGAAGCTCTGCCAATGCTGATTGCGGAGCTACGTGGGTCAGATGTCGGCCCGACAGCCGAATTTGGAAGCGCTGGAACCGGTAATAATGGTGGCGGGAATGTTACAACAAATGGTAATGTAATCACATTGGTTAATGGCACGGATGCTGACAAACGTAATAAAGGATGTGATTACAAAGCCTTCAAAGGTTGTGGTCCTCCAACTTTTGATGGAAAGAAGGATGCGGTTTGTACTCATGAGTGGGTACAGGAAATGGATGCAGTGATCATGATCAGCCAGTGTAAAGAGGATCAGTATTATTTGTTGCATATTCATTTGTGTCTGAAGCACTATATTGGTGGGGAACCATCAAACAAGCTCATAGGGAGCAAGCTGTTGCAGCATTACGTTGGAATGATATGAAGAAAATGGTTTTAAAAAGGTTCTGCCTAAGGGGTGAAGTAGATCGAATGGAAACGCAGTTCCTAAAGCGGGAAGCAGGAACAATGACGCATCAGGAATACACGACGAAGTTTAATGAAATGTCCCGATTGGTTCCTAATTTGGTAAACACCGAGGAAAAGCGAGTCAAGCGCTACATCCAAGGTTTTCCAGCTGAGGTTCGAAAAGTTGTCAGAACAGTTGCACCAGGTACATATCAGTCAGCCATGGAACTTAGTGCAGCAAGCTATGATGATGAGTATGGTATGGGAGGTAGGACTGACAAAAGCAAAAGAAAGTGGTCTGATTTTGACTCAAAGTCAGAAGGCGGAGAGTCAAAGAAGAAATTCCAAGGTAACAATACTAGTAGATGTCGTAAATGCAATAAATATCATAAGGGAAGATGTTTGGCAAACATTTCAAATGTTGCAAGAAATCCGAACCCTGCTACATTCTATCGTTGTGGAAAGTCAGGACATATTTCCCCAAATTGTCCGGAAGTAAGAGATCGTGGTTGTTTTGAATGTGGGGAACTTGGACATCGGAAGATTGACTGCCCAAAATTTAAGAAAAAGGATTGAATAAGGAAGACAAGCTGATTGGAGTAAAGACAATGGAGGAAAGGCTAAGGCGTGTGCCTTCACGATGACCACAGAGGAAGCCAAAATGGAGTCAGACTTCGTCTCGGGTACATTTCTTATTAATAACGTACCCGCAAACATTCTATTTGATTCTGGTGCTAGTAAAAGTTTTATTTCTATTAGATTTAGTAAACTACTCAATAAGCGCCTCCAAACTTTAGAGAAAACTTTTGAAGTTGAAACCGCCATAGGTAAAACCGTTAAGATTTCCGAAATGCTTGAAGATTGCTACATAGATTTAGATGGATACCAATTTCATGTTCAATTGTTTCCACTAAAGCTTGGAGGCTTCGACATCATTTTGGGGATAGATTGGTTAGCCGAGAACAATGCTCAGATTGCATGCAATAAGAAGTTAATTCAAATATAAGCACCAGATGGGAAGCAGATGTGCGTATATGGTGATCGCAACGGTTCGGCTGCGAAGTTAATTTCGATGATCAAAGCTCAGAAGTATATGGTGCAAGGTTGTAGAGCATACTTAGCCTATGTGGTAGATGCTACAATGAAGACAAAGGGTTTGAAGGAGGTGCCAGTAGTATGTCAATTCCCAGATGTCTTTCCTAAGGACTTTACAAATATTCCACCTAATAGAGAGGTCGAGTTTTGTATTGATTTGGTGCCAGGGGCAAAGCCAGTGGCTAAAGCTCCATATCGATTAGATCCAACAGAAATGAAGGAACCAATGAGACAGTTACAAGACCTCCTCAATAAAGGGTTTATAAGACCAAGCATCTCACCTTGGGGTGCTCCGGTATTATTTGTTAAAAGAAAGATGGGAGCATGAGGATGTGTATCGATTATCGTGAGCTAAACAAGCTTACTGTAAAGAACAAGTATCCTCTCCCAAGAATTGATGACCCCTTTGATCAACTACAAGGGGCGAGATGGTTTTCAAAGATTGATCTACGATCGAGGTACCATCAGCTAAAAGTTCAGGAAGAAGATATTCCAAAGACGACTTTTCGTACACGCTATGGTCACTATGAGTTCTTGGTTATGGCATTTGGATTAACTAATGCGTCAACAGCATTCATGGACCTGATGAATCGAGTGTGCCAACCTATGTTGGACCGATCCGTGATTGTGTTTATTGACGACATCTTAATCTATTCAAAAATGAAGGCGACCATGCATGCCATTTGAAAGAAGTTTTGGAAACTTTACGCAAGGAGAAACTGTTTGCTAAGTTCTCCAAGTGTGCATTCTGGTTCAGTTCGTGGGCCATGTGATCAATACTGATGGTATAATGGTTGATCCAACAAAGGTAGAAGCAGTAATGAAATGGAGTCCTTCTAAGACTCCAACAGAGATTCGAAGCTTCTTGGGATTAGCTGGTTATTACCGGCGTATTATCCAAGACTTTGCTAAAATTGTTTCCCCATTGACTAAGTTGACTAATAAAGAATTTAAGTTTGATTGGAATACACGACAACAACAAGCATTTGAAGAGTTAAAGTCAAGATTGACTCAAGCACCAGTGCTATCTTTACCTGAGGGTACAGAAGACATGGTTATTTATTTAGATGCTTCATATCAGGATTGGGTTGTGTGCTCATGCAACGAGGAAAGGTAATCGCTTATGCTTCTCGACAGCTGAAGCCTAATGAAGTAAATTATCCAACTCATGATTTGGAACTAGCAGCAGTCGTATTTGCTTTGAAATATGGCATCACTATTTGTATGGTGTCAAATGTGCCATCTACACCGATCAAAAGAGTCTCAAATACTTCTTTGAACAAAAGGATTTGAATATGAGACAGCGTAGATGGTTGGAGTTAATTAAAGATTATGACTGTGACATCTTATATCACCCTGGAAAAGCCAACGTGGTGGCTGACGCTTTAAGTCGAAAGAGCGACCATTCTCCAATTCGGGTGCGGGCATGTCAAGTGGTAATAACTCCAAATTTCCTTGACCAACTCAAGCAAGCTCAAGTTGAGGCTTTAAAAGAAGAAAATGTATGTAGTGAGAGAATATTTGGTCAAGTGAAAATTTTGGAAGAAAATGATTATGGGGTAAAGACTAGGTTTGGTCGAATGTGGGTACCGCGTGGCGGTGACATTCGAAAGAAAATTCTGGATGAGGCCCCCAAGACTCGTTACTCTATTCACCCAGGTGCAACCAAGATGTATCAAGATTTAAAGAAGCATTATTGGTGGCATGGTATGAAGTTTAATGTTATGCAACATGTAAATAGATGTCTAACTTGTGCGCAAGTTAAAGCTGAACACCAAAAGTCATATGGCAGGCTTCAACGACTAGAAATACCCAAGTGGAAATAGGAACATATTACTATGAATTTCATAACAAAGCTTCCACGAACAGCTCAAGGTTATGATACCATTTGGGTAGTAGTGGACAGATTGACTAAAAGTGCCCACTTTCTACTTATTCGTGAATCGTATTCTTCATAAAGGTTGGCAGAAATATTTGTGAATGAAATTGTGGCACGACATGGTGTGCCGATCTCGATCGTGTCAGATAGAGACACTCGCTTCACCTCCAGATTTTGGAAAAGATTCCATGATGCTATTAGATCTAAGCTATTAATTAGTACGGCATATCATTCGCAAACAGATGGTCAAAGTGAAAGGACCATTCAAACTCTTGAAGATATGCTTCGAGCATTTGCTGTAGATTATGAAGGTAATTGGAATAAGCATTTACCTCTTGCAGAATTCTCCTACAACAACAGTTACCATTCATCGATTGATATGGCGCCATTTGAAATGTTATATAGGAGAAAATGTCATTCACCCATATGCTGGGGTGAATGTAACATCAGTGCCGGAAGCGTTACCGGAACAGTGATCTCAACAGTAACTTGCACAGTAACTCAGGTACAAACTACGTGAACTATGTATATGCTATTGACACTTGATGCTTGACACTAAACCATTGTGCAATTGTTCTGAAATCTAATTTAAACCTCATGGTTTAACAGTCAGAAACACATCAGACAACACTGAACTGACACACAGATGCTTGATTTAATGCTATTATGTATAAACGTATGCGAGGTTAAACAGAACAAAACCATAACGGTTGTTGTTACAGAATGCTAAACCGACGAATTATTCGTATAGGTGACGATCTGTACGAATAAATCTGAACGTTTAATGTTATGAAATGGTGACTGAAATGTAGAAAACAAGAATCAGAAAGTGAAACCAACGCTGTGTTCGTTCGGGTGACGATTCGAACGAATACGCACGATGGTGACGCGTTCTGACGAAACGAAAACGAAAAACGAAACGAACGAGAATAATTTAATATAGACGCAATATAAGGACTGCCACACTATGGACTTGGCAGGTGGTAACCATACTCTGGACTTGGCGGATTGGTATTTGGGTTTTGGTGACCCGGTGGTTTTGAGTTCTTGTAACCTGGTTATTAGTTTGAAACTTTTCCACACAAAGTTTGTCTGTTTTATGATTATGAATTCCCTTTATTTTTATTTAAAACGTGTCATGTAAATCTTTTCCTAGTTGTGTTATCTTAATTTTTGTATGATTAAAATTTAGAACTCACCAGTGAAAACTGATCCCTTTTAGTATGCATATCAGGGAAAGATAAGGCTTCGTGTAGCCATGACAAGGGCAAGGTGTGATGGAAAGAAAAGCAAGCTGATGGAAATTTTGGCATATGTATAATGATGCAAATTATATCATGCTGCCATCTTGTATTGAACTTGTGTTATATTAATAAAAGTTCTGCTGCTTATCTCTGTTATACCATGTGTTCTGTTATAATTCCGATTTAGTGACGGTCCCAAGACGGGCGTCACAATCTTGTTGGGATTCTTTAGCAATAAGGGCCTTTCCTTATAAGAATTCTTATCATCATCTAAAGCATTGTTATCTTTAGTGATAAAAACACATGAGGTGTTTACTGTTTCTGATTGAGATAATGCATGAACTACAAGTGGTTGAGTGGATCTTGAAGATATTGAAAGTAGTAGTTCCAACCTTTAGTCTACATTTCTTTAAATTAGATGATCTATTGAATTACATGCTAAATTTTCAGATACACATTGGAAATGTGATAACAACTGTGAATTTATCAAGATCAAATATCCAATCAGGACCAAGGGTATTCAGATCATATTCATCAAATTAGACATCGTTTCATTCTTTTAATGATTCTAGAGTATTTGATATATACTCTATAAGCTTTATCTTGAGTAGAGTACTCAACAAAATAACCATATGTGGGTTTCTCAACAAAGTTGGTTAGGTGGTTTCAAGCATTCAAGATGGTGTATTGACATTCAAATGGTTTCAAATTACCAATATAGGGTTTTCTTTTATGCCAAATCAATCTCATATGAGGTCACTCCATGGGCCTTGACTATCAAAACCCTATTCTAAACATGAGAGACAATATTGACTACTTCTGCTCAAGAAAGTTATTGGCAGCTTGGGCCTTTGCGTCAAAAAACATGGTCCTAACAACTTTAATTAGAGTCCTATTCATTCTCTGAATAACATCATTTTGTAGTGAAGTCTTATGACAAATTGTCTAGTGATACCCTTAGCTTTACAAAAAAAAATAACATGATTTTTAAATTCGTGCCTTGATCACTTTTGATTATCTTTACCTTGATATCACTTTCATTCTCATCTTTGAGAATGAAAGAATTTAAAAGTTATGTTGTCTCATTCTTGTTTGCAAGGAAGAAGAATTAAACATATCTAGATAGGTCATCAATGACTACAAGACGATAAGATTTTCTTCCCAAACCTTTTTAATAAATCATCTATTTGGGATTCAAAATTAGTTTTCTCATGCTTTAAAGTTCTAATGATTTTCTCAAAAGACACAATCTTCTCTTGATATGTCTTTTCAGCATTCTTGAAGTCGACTATCATAATATTAATTGTGTCAAGCTCTTCCCTCACTTGGATATTATGTATCATGGCTTGTTAAACTTTTTCAATAAAGGTAAATGTACACACACTTTCATATACCTCACTTCTAGGGTTTTGATGATCATAGTGTGATGCATAATTGACAATTTATGGCTGCAATTGTGTCATGACTGTGCGAGAATATGAGAAGCTTGGATATCTAGAATTGGATTTGGGAGATTTCCACTTAGAAGAATGCCAGAATTAACGGTTGTTAAAGAATTTAAGTATGCTTTTATCCAATCGAAATTCAATCCTCATGTTATGCTTCTAGAACTTCCTCCTGGCCATACTATAATGTCATTTTACTCTATAAGAAATCATGACTATATGATAGTTGATGTTCATTTATTTTGTCATCAAGAAAAATATCGTCAAGATCTTCCTAATAGAATTGGAAATAGTTCGATTCTTCTGTTGTAAAAGCTTAATGAGCAGAGTTGCTAGGTTTGTTTTGAATAAAAAATGGAATGAAGAGGTCGGAAGAAGCTATTGAAGTTTTAAGGAGAGGTGATCAAACATACTTAGATGATGCATATTGATGGTGGTATGTGGTGGGTAGAAATAATGAGCACGGATTGGTGATTGAGATGGATGGGTGGAGTGAACTTGTGCCGTGCAACTAATACTAGAACACTAGAAGTCTTCACTTCGTCCATTTCAGCATCTATCCTCCATTTGACAGCCACTTAGAATGCCATGAAGCTCACTTAGCTGTAATGTTTTCAAGTTTTCCAACCTTCGAATGGATACTGATTACATGTTTCACACCATGGGTAGTGATCTCGAGAACTTGTAGCTCATTAACTAACGACAAAAACCTCAAGCATTATGCAGTCATTGCTTCTCCTTGGATATAAGAAAAATTCTCATATCATTGTTTGAGAACATTCCTTTTGTTCTCTTTACCTACTTATGTCTCTTCATATATTTCTTGAAGAGCATTCAATAAAGCCTTATTAGCATCTTATGTCCCTTCGTATATTTCTTATAAGGCATTCCAAAATGTATCTTAGTTGTCATGTATTTCCAAAACCATGAATGATGTAATTTAAGATGTTGATTTGCAAAAGCCACAAGGCTTTGGAGTCAATTTCCAGGCGTTTATTTCATCATCTTAATGCATGAAAGTTTCTTTTGCAATGGTAGTACCTCTGCCCCCATAATAGCAATATGGGGACTAAGGTTCCTTTAAAAACCGAAGCTCATAGTCTGAAGTTTTGGTTTCTCATGAATCCTTACATTCGAATCTTCCAGGTGTCATAGTCATCTAGATTTATGCTTCCATTATCAATATCATGATTTGTTGGAGAAGCCATTAATGAGAGAAAGTATATGTTTAAATAGATGAAATCATTATCATCATATTCAACATATCTCACCATTAAAAAGCTAAGGTAGGGTCTGAGAAGGGTAAGGTACTAACAGCTTACCTCTACCATGTAGGAATAGAGAGGCTACTTCCAATGAGAACCCCGACTCATTATGCATGATTAACCAACCAACTCAATGTTTTTAACGTTATTTTCATAAAATTAAGTAAAATAACGTTAAAATTAGTGCAATATATTTTTACACACTGATGGCCAACACACACACATATATATTATGCGCGCACAGAAAACGAGGCCCATTGGGCCAATTTGAAGAGATTAAAGAGAAACATAAATCAATATATGATTGAAGATGGTTAAATGCTTCATATTTGAATTAAAGCTCTAATACCACTTGTTTGGATTGGTTGGTTAAAACATCACCACTTGCTAATAAAATAAATTTTGTTTTTATGAAGATTAGTTGCATGAGGATTGTTTAGCATTGTGAGATCGAGTCTTTTACAAGCGTATTGTGTTTAAGAGTAAACGAGTAGAGAAAGACGATAAATTTAAGAACACAAGAAAAATAATTCTCAAGCTTTTTATATATTTCACTAATAGAATTACTTAACAATGAAAATACTTAAAAAACAATTAATACGAAATTACAGTACAAGTCTGCGATTCATAGACAATTACAATGAGTTTGGCTATATTAAAAGCCATAGTCGTTGTGCAAGCATAATGATTTGGACTTAACTAATTAAGAAATTAATTAGTGTACTTGTATTATCTAGCAGAAATTCAATATTACTAAGGAAGCATTAAAATATTCCATGAGTAATAAACTATGCAATGTGCAGAGTTGAACGATACTTACGTGGTGTTTGTTTTTTAAGAGGTAAAATGTCTGCAGTCTGCGGACCACATCTGCAGACATCTGTAGGAGAAGAGGTGGACCAAACCTCTGCGAGAAGAGAGTTTGTTTTTTAAAAGGGTTTTCAAACAAAGAAAACATCTTCCCCCAACAACTCCCGATCGTTCCATCGGCTGCTCCATCGTCAACTTCGGCGAGACCATCGGCTTCGGCTGCTCCGACGAAGACCATCGGCTTCGGCTGCTCTGGCGAAGACAATCCCTTCTCCCCATCCACGACCTAGGGCTCATCCCCGTCGAATAAACCAGGTACACTCATCTTCGTCGCATCCCTTCGATCGCCGACCGCCACTCGTCGCCGCTCATCTTCGATCGTCGACCTAGAGCTCGTCGCCTGTGGTGGAGCGCCGATGGAACGATCGGGAAACAAGACTGGCGATGTGGTCTGGGTAAACCTAGAAGAGGTTTGAAGAGCTCAAAAGAGCTTGGTCCACGTCTGCACGAAGCAGAGGTCAGGAAGACCTTTTTTAATGAAAGGGCTTCCAAAAAACACAGTATGTGCCTCCCAAACATTTGCCCGCGTCTGCGCGAGGCAGACATAAGAGCCCCTGCAGACGTTTTCTCAAAAAATAAACAGAACCTTAATCAATGGTCAAAAGTTCCTCTGAATATCTCGTATGTAGTGTACACAGTAGAGGTGTTCACGATCCACTTTTTATGATTTTTAAATTAAACCGTAAACCAAACCGTTAATAATATTTTTTAATAATGAAACTAAAACCTAACCGTTAAAAATAAAAACTAAACCAAACTGAAATATTCTCAACAGTTTGGTTTCAGTTTGGTTTACAGTTTGAGCTTTTTAGGTTTGGCTTTCTAGGTTTCGGGCTTTTTGAGCCCGCAAAAAAAAAAACGACACAAACCTAACTTTTTATGTGGGTTGATACTAGCAAGCCCAAACCCAATCATTACCACCCATTTCAAATCTTGAAAGATAATGTATGGTCCACGTTAAATCACATTGAAATTGATTTTTTTTATTCTAAACTTTCTTTTTTTATTTAACTTTAATATGAGCCATACTTTTATTTTCAAAATTTAAAATAGGTGGTAATGATCAGTGTTGTAAAAATCGCGATTCATCGCCGATTAATCGGTGATTAATCGGTAGTCGGAGGTATACCGAGTAAATTTCATCAAATCGGCCAATTAATCGCTAGGCGGTCAAAGTCGGTCAAAATCGGACCTAATCGGTCAAAATCGGCCTCTAGTCGGTCAAAATGGACATCGGCGCAGCTTAAAATCAAAGATTCCGACGATTCAGACAATTCCGGCGACTTAGCTCGTCCTAATCGACCACATATCGGCCAAATTCCGGCGATTCCAGCAAGAATCCTTCGATCTAACCAACAAGAACGTAAATAGAATGACTCACCTGGGATTCCGGCTGAAATCCGACTGAAATCCGACTGAAATTAGGTGAGACAGGATGTCGTGGATGTCGGAATCTGTTGAGATGGAGAAGAAGAAGCAGCAGCAACGACTTGGATACAGAGACGAAGAAGAAGAGCGTGCCCTATCTGCCGAATTGCCGAGAAGGAGAATGTGGGAAGAAAACGTATTGGGCATTTATGGCTTAATTTTTAAAAGAAAGGGTATTGGGTTTATTTTTTATGGGCTTTTTATTCTTTATGGTTTTTTAAAAGGAAAAAAATTGAAAGAGGTGTGTATAAATCATGAATTAATTGGTTAAAATTTTTAGGTATTTGAAAAATTATATATAAAAAATGTATATATGCATATAATTTTGAAAATTACGTATAAAATCCCAATCCGATTAATCCCGATTAATCCCGATTAATCCCGATTAATCCCTACCCCGCCGACCGACTAGCGACTAGCGATTTTTACAACACTGGTAATGATTGGTCTTAAGGGCTATAACTCTTTAAGATTGGATTATCATTTTCATATATAGGATACAATCCCTCTATATATAAGGCTAACTCTTAGAAAGAACTCTTGAACCCTATCTGAGTCTTCTATTTGGAATTTTGAAAATAAATATGCGCTGCATATGAAAGTTGAATAAAAAATTAGGTTAAAAAAAACAAATCAATTTTAATATAGTTTATTATAGATCACATATTATTTTCAAGATTATAAATGGAGGGTCCAGATGGAATTTAAGGGATTGCTTTCTAAATTCTAAGAGTTTAAACATGATACAATTCATACACACAAGTCCTATCCGATTTTTAGTGTAACCATAAACCAAATCATTCATTACAGTTTCAAATTTTTAAAAGCGACCTACCAAATGTTTAGAAAGAACCAACCACAAAACCAAACCAGTGACCGATTTAGACGGTTTCGCGGTTTGAATCCATATCGTGACCAAACTTAGCTCTCCAATCACCTTCCCCGCAACCACCGATTCTTAGATCCATGACTACTAGCTAAAGTCAAGATATTGTTAATCTATGCCCTTAAGCCAGGTCTTAAGTCAAGTTAGTACATTTTTTTATTTTTTATTTTATTTTGTGATCTTACAAATTAACAACCCAAATCTATAAACTGGACCAGTGGTTGATGAAACGGTTAAACATAAACCTGAATGGTGAAGATCACTCATTCCAAGTTTTTACTCCTTTCTTTCCTATACTTCTACAACCGTCTGCAGCCTAATTATTTTGGTTTCATTTATTTAATTTTTTGTGTAATTGATGATTAACTTAATTAGTACAATATTATTCGATAAAGCCTGATACTATAAAGTTTAGTTAGTAATATGATTTATATAGTTTTATAATGTATACATAACTTCTGTATCTATTTTGTAGAACTAATAAATTAATATGAGCCCTACTAAGTTTAATTAAACAATTGAGTTTTCATAAATGCATCTCTATAATTTGATAAATAAGAAGTAATAACGGAAAGCTTCAAGTATGATAATAATCATAATATATATAATTTATAATTTTATATTTTGAGCATATAATTAATTTCATATCTTCAAAATTCTACTAATAAACAAATGAAATTACCCAATGAAAACTATAATGTAATATATTAATTGGAACATGATATCCTAGCTCTTAGGTTTTACGAGTCATTTATGATCAAGCTTAGGATTTTGTTTTCATTGCATGGTAATACATATTCAGTTTTACATTGTTTCTTGCATGGATTAATTCCTATACTGTTTACTCATGTTATTAATGTCTTTATTTCTGTCGGATCAAGGACTTCAAGCATCCGATACAAAAAACCTTCTATAATATATGTTTAATCAAGCTAATATAATTGTTTTTGTTATCATATAATTAAAGACTTGTGTCCTAAAACTAGGAGTGCAAACGAATCAAGCTAACTTGAGAGTTACTTCATATTGGACCGGTTAAAAGCTCAAATGAGTTGTACCTAAACTAGCCCAATTCCAACCTTGTGAAGATAGCCTAGTGGTAAGGACTAAGAGTGTTGAGGCCTTAACCTTGAGGTCATGAGTTCTAGTCATGAGGGTGACATTTTCTCCACAAGGTCACCGACTCGGGTGCTTGCGCCCACGGTTTACCCGCTCCCCTTGGTTAGTCGGGTATTGGGGGTCCTAAGGTTTAGCATGCAAGTGGGTTCCCTGGTCATAAAAAAAACTCTAGCCCAATTCCAAGCCCGAGCCTTGAAATATAGCTCGTTTAGTTATCAAGCTTGAGCTAGAGCTCTATTACCCGAGCTCTAATTAACAAGCCTATATATATAACGAGCCTTAATACTTGCAAAGTCCCATTAGTGTTGTTATATATATATATATATATATATATCCATTTTGCCTTAAAATTCAAAAATACCCTAGCATATATATAGAACCCTAATACTTGTAACAGCTCCTAAACAAATTCTAAATTCACCATCATTTGAGTTTGAGGCCTTCAATTTTATCATTTATATATTCTTGATTAATTATATAACTTTGAATTCACCATCATGTAGGTTCGAGGCCCTCATAATCGACCATCACACATGCAAGTATCCATCGTGTTCTATATCATTGTTCTATAACTATCTCACCTGATTTTAGAGGGCAAGTGTTATACACTCGACCATCATTCACTCATAGGGCAAATGTTCTACCACTTTGGCTCGTTTAAGGTTTTCAAAAAACGAGCTCTTGTTATAGCACTAACAAATTACTTCGATCCTAAACAAGCCAATCTCGAACTTAAGAACTCATTCATGAGCCGAGATCGATGTTAAAAAAAAATAGGCTCCATCCGAGTTGAGCTCGATCTCAAGCCGTAGAAAAATCTGACGAGCCAAGCTCGAACAATGTCGGGCTCAACTCTACTCAGCTCGGTCACACCCTTACCTGAGATGTTATGTATGCAATGGATTCCTTATACATGTACTCATAATTGAATGCTCCAAGTATGTGAATATATAGATAGTTAGGATTATACAATAACACGTCTTAATTGTGTTAGCTGTAATAATTTTGTCAAGATCAATACAAATTTTTGTTTTTTTGTTTTTTTATTATCATTATTATACATGTACAAGACTTTTTATATGTATACGTAAATTCACAGTCGTTTGTGATGTCCAATCGGTGTTCTTCTTTCATAATGGTTGGTTGAGTCCATGACACCTATATATAGTACTTTGGTACTACATTTGTCACATTATATAATTAATTAATACATTTAGGAGCACTCGTCCTAGAATAATTATTTTTCAAAATTCAGATGATGGTTGGATGTGTATCATATGTCAACACACATCATCTCACGTGGCTAAGTAGCTACACGTATAATTCTGCTCAATCATCTAAATTTGTTAAATTTATTAATTGTAGAATTCGGTTTTGTTCTAACTTTTGTAATAGTATATAACATGTCAGCTCAAATTAATCGGGTTAGGATGTTACATTGGCAATATTAACAATATAAAACCCTTTTTTTCTCCCTCTAAACCTAAATCTACACCAATTCTCAAATACTACTCTGAATTCCAACACCTTAGTATGGGTTAAATGCCCCTTTGATCTTAGTTTACTTATATCTAAAGTTGGGTTTGAAACTTTGCATCATCCCTTAGAATTCAGTTGTTCTCTCAAAATAAAGGTAATGGTCAATGAGTGAGTACACATACGTACATATTAAAATTTATAAAAAAAAAAGGAAAGAAATTTAAGCACATGAAAAATGAAGTGTATGCACTATGCAGAAGAAGGTACGAAAGAGTTGCTATTCATTATTACAAGAACCGAGACCCCATCATCAAATCACAGCTTGCAAGCTACCAAGAAAACTTAATTAACTACAATTTGAGCCTGCAACTATGGTCAACACTCATGGATTCTATAAAATAATCATCTGAATTGTTCATAAAATCACACGGATTCACCTCAACTGTAAGCACACAGGTATATTGTACATAATGTATGTACTCAAATTATATGTGTCTATGGATTCATATATGGGTGTGTGTGTGTGGTGTGTGTGTGTGGATATATATATATAATTATATATATATATGTGTGTGTATGTATACACACATAGAGATAGAGAGAGAGAGAGAGAGAGAGATAAGAACTTACTTGGAGCTTGAAAATTCATAAAGTTTTCCCTTCTGAGAGAAAATAATCAAAGCAACATCAACATCACAAAGAACTGAAAGCTCATAAGCCTTCTTCAAAAGCCCATGTCTTCTCTTAGAGAAAGTCACCTGCCTGTTTGTGAGATTCTCTATTTTCTTCAGCTCCACTTTGCCTCTCACCATTTCCTGCAAAAAACTTGTATATATTTATATATAAATACAAAAACCTAAAAATCAAACCTCGATCTACCAAAACACCAAACAAAACCCATCAAAAAGATTCAAACTTTACCCAGTTTCAGCAAGAAAGAACTCAAAATCTAACTACTTATCACAAAATCACTTGAAATATGAGCCAAGAAACTCAAGAACAAGAAAAACCCTAAAGATATTGTTGGGGATGAGTTAGAAAATGCATAAATTGGATGAAATTTATAAGCAGTAGAGGGTTGATAATGGATCTATTTTAGGGTTGATGACGTCATCACCTCTTTCCTTTCAGACCACAAATTCGGTTGGATTTCCTTATTCGTCTCTGCTATATCTAATCTAGTGTTCCCCTTCTATCAATGCCAAACAAAAATGGAATGACACATAAAAAGCTAATTATGTCAAGAAACTAATTAAATATTCACTGATAAAAAGAATTAAAATATATCACAAGCTGTTTGGTTGTTTGAATTCATAGATTGTTGATATAGCTTAAAAATCTTTAGAAAATCTAGAAACTTTCTTCAGTTTGTGAACAAATCAAGTTTTAGTTGATCATAGTTCAGCTTTCTTTGGTTTGTTAGGTCATTTAAGCTCAGTCCTAGCCTAAATTTGAATCAGTTTTTGATGTTATTCAAGTACTAACTAATGTACCTGCTGCATTTATGGATTTATTAAATCATGTTCATCGATGATATATTGATATATTTCAAGAAAAGTGGTCACGCTTGCTATATATGAGATTTATTGAAAATGTTGAGCACAAAAAATGATGCCAAGTTTTTTAAAATGAGTCTTTTGGTTGTGCTAAGTGGCCATGTTTGCCACATTTAGAGCGTACTTGATGTGCTCTGAACAGTGATGTATATATTCTCACCGGCTAAAAATTAATGTTTGATTCCGGAAACTTAAAAATGATTGAAAATGTCTCTTTTCATTTTTTGTTTCTTTTAATTTCTTTTTTTTTTTTCTCATGTTAGGTTGAGGTTGCGTCCTCACCTAGGATACTCCAAAGTCCAACGAAGGCTTTCAGCTTTCTCATGTGAACCCAAGGACAGTGGTTAAAGTCCAGCAGAGGATACTTCACTTGGTTAACATAAATTAAATTGCAATCACCAAAATTCTAGTGTATTTATTTCTAAGAGTTGATAATTTAATAATCAGGTGTTGTAGTTGCACACGACATTAATGTGTTTAGTACGTTAAAATTAAAGAAGCGTGTGATGTTACCATGTGTTGGTTTTAAATATCAAAATATAGATGAAAATCACAGTGTTACATAAATGTCAAACCATAAAAATAAGAGTAAATTGCCGATATGGTTCATGTGATATGCTATTAGTCCACTTTTTGTTCATAAGTTTCATAAATTACATATATGATCAAAAACATCTAACAAAAGTTATCAAAGTGTAGTTATAATTTTTTAGATAGTAGCAAACCATATGAACCATTTCGGCTATTTACTCTAAAAATAACTATAAAAAGCACACGATTATATAATAAAAGTTATCAAAGTGTAGTTATAATTTTTTAATAAATAAAATGTTTCTAATGTGAAAAGAAAAACTTAATTTGGTGCCAAAAATTCAATACCAAAAAACTTACAAAAACTAATAAAAAAAAGTTGCAAAATGTAACAGAAAACTTTGATGTACTTGGGTTTACAAATACTTGATAAGTTTTATCTAGAAATCAGAGTGGCCCATAAATTTTCTTTGGGATAAATAATTGTGATATGAGTCACAAATCATGATTATATACGATGAAATCATCTTCAAGTTATATATGTAGTAACTTACGCAAGTCATTCATTCTCAAATGAATCACTTTGATTACCAAATTAATTCACTATTGATTATCAAATTTAGAGTATATGTGATCCTCCTAAAACTTATTATATGGCCCTCTCAAGTTTAACTACATTTACCATATATACCATTTTTTTAACAATAATAATATCTTCCTCCTAAACTATTATCAAATATTCCCCTTGTTTAGGTTTGAACTCAAGACATTATTTCTTAAAATTAATGTCTCTATTAAGTGGCTAGTCCTATATAGACATTCATACCGTTAGTCTTCATTTCTAATTTTGGTAAATTAACTTTTTGAGACATTACATTATAGTTTAAATCTTGTTCAAACTGAAGTTATTTGGTAATAATATATGTATAATTCATCAATACATGTATATAAGTTGTCAGCTTCAAGGTATTATTATTATATTTTTTATTTCTACTTTTTACAGTTTCTTTAGTTTCGTTTTTACTATTTTAAAATACAATATTTTATAAAATTCAATTAATTTTCCCTTGCCGCCTGTTTATTTAATTAACCTTACGACATTAATTTTGTTATAAATGAAGTCATAGATCTACATTTTATTATAAATCAAAGTGTTAAATACTAGCCATTCAATTCAAGCCTTTTAAATTTCAAACACTTCAATCTAAGTTCACCCACCGTCTAATGTAATGGTAAAACAGGAAGACAAGCACCAGGTACACATGCTTCCCCTAACTTTGAGTGTACTTACTATTTACAACTTATTTTGTTGTATATAACTTTAAAAAATGATGTATAATAAAATTACGAATATATATCGTTGCATTCAATTTATTTTATTTACATTTTAAAGTAGATTTTGTGCGTGTTAATTTACAAATTGTTCAAGCACAAACGTATAATCTGATTTGTTCTTATAAAAGATCTAATAAAATAAATTTTGAGTCGAGATTTGATCTTTGCTAAAGATGATGACGAGAAACTTTGCAAAGGCCGCCGTCGACGGAGCAACAAGCGGCGGTGGTGAACGATGCAGCGGTCGGCGGTGGAGGAAGTTAAATTTGAAACCAGGGATGAAATTGCAAATTTTAAAACTATGTTGGTGATAATGTAACCAAAAAAACCATCACAACCACAAAAAATAAATAAATAAATAAATAAATAATCCCAACATGAACATCCCCAAAAATAGTTGATCTTCTCTTCAATTCCAGCATAATTTTCGAACATGGGTTGCCAAATTCACTCTTCACAACCTCAAATTCTGCTTAAAATCCCCATAAACAAACCGAAATTTTCTCAATTTCAACCCAAATTCAAATTCAAATTCCAAACAAGAACAGTAGCTTCAGCTTCTTCATCACCCTACAATCAAGAACCATCGATTTCAATTTCAACTTTATACCCTGAAACAGGATTAAAATCAGATGTATACAGTGTTAAATTCAAGACTCTTGGAGCTTGCAAGCTGGGCATATCGAGGTATCCTGATTTTGATTACGATGCTCAAGGGGGAGAGGGTAGTGGGATCGGGAAGAAGATGGTGGGTGTTGACTTTAATGGCGAAACTTCCGTTGACTTTGATGTAAAATCACTTTCCATTCCGCCATTAACGACTGCAACAACCAAGTTTCTGGGCTTGCCATTGCCACCCTTCTTGAAGATCGCGATTGTCCCTGAGATCTTCAGTGGGATCATCAATCTAAAATCTGGCAAGGTAAATTATAATACAATCAAACACACATACCCAATAAATTCTCACTTTTAATTAGAGTTTGGTAGAGACGGAAAAAAAAACTTATTTCTATCCTAACTCAAATCATTTGTAAATAGGTCGATTCAAAATGAAATTGTCGCAACTTATAACGCAAGTAAAGAATAATAAGTCTACACTAACATAATGTAACCTATTTTGATCCAATTTGTTAAACCCTCCTACTGTAGAGAGTATGGGTGGGTGTGATTATTAATTGAAATTGAACGCGGAATAATATATGAAAATCCAACAAATAGACAGATAATTATGAGAGAAGTTGCGTTAAATGATAAAAATTTATAGAGTAAGCATGAATTCAACTATTTATGGCGATTTGGTTATTTAGGTGTTTTGCTTATACGAGAACATGTTGTTGACACAGGTCGATCTTAAATTCAAGGCGAAATTCTTGTTTTCGATAGGGAGTATCTACAAAGCTCCACCTTTGTTGGTGGAGACATTATTAACCTCGGAAGAATCGAAAGGAAGTATTAGAAGTGGAAGTGGAGAGAGGCTTGATGAACAAGGGAGGTGCAAGCTAGTTGGAGTGGCGACTGTTGAGCCTATTGATGATTTTTTAATGAATTCTTTTCTTGGTCTTCCAACTGAATGCCTTGCGATCCTGAATGCCACAATTAATTTCTCTTAAGATGATATGATTTGTGATTATTATGATGGTTAGATATTATTCAACAACATTCTTTCCCTTTCTAAGTGTCAAACTATCTGAAACTGGAACCGACAACCCAAACCGGAACCATTCCTGCTTGACCATAAACCTAAGCGAACTGATTATATACTTTGTTAGACCAAAAATAGAACTCATTTGGAATCGGAACCAGTTTCATAAAAATTCCGGTTTGTGTGCCTCTATGACAGCCCAACAGCAAGCGGCTTTCTTATACTTTGAAAGCCAGCTCGGCAGCTCCAACTCCTCCAAGCCTCCAAATTCAATTGTCAGCTATGCCAAAGCCCAAGTCTGCAGAGTATTTTTCTCCTTTTTCATGGGCCAAAGCCTACCTAGCCCATTCAATTGTCGGCAATGCAGAATCCCAATTCAGCAGAATATCTTTCTCCTTTTTCTATGGGCCAAAGCCTACCTAGTCCATGATCAGTTTTGAATCCAATATTAGTCAAGTATCTACATTACTTTATTTAATTGTTAAATTATTAGCCAATCAATTAACTTCTTTTGGATTTACTGAACTAAAAAAAGTTGGCATTTAAAACTAAGCAATTACAGTTTTTATATTGAGGACCCAAAAATAGAGGGGAGAGATACAATGGCACTGATAGTTTATTATTCAGATGCTCTTTTATCATATTTCAAAATATACCAAATTTTAATGAGAAAAAAATAGCCAAACCAAACCTTTTTTTTTCCTTTCAGTTACATTATTAATATTATTTATTTATTTTCATATTCGGTTCATAAGACTCCAAAAAAATTTTGAAAGATCCCACCATAAGTCGATTAAATGATGGCTTCCACATGTATGTATGTTTATAATTATGGCTGTTCTCAAGACGAATCGAACTGAGCGAGGGTATGCTCGTACTCGGCTCGTTTTCAAACCGAGCGGATCAGCTTGGTTCGGATTTGTAGAATCGAGCCAAATGTTGTGCTCGTTGCTCGGCTCGTTTTAAAACCGAGCGGCTTAGTTAGGTTTTGGTAGGTTTAAAAATAATGCAACAAATAACTACCAACAACCATCTAGTTGGTTATTATAGTTACATATCAACACTCACATTAGCATCTAATAATCCCAAATCACAACAATCAAATTTGAGATTAAAGGAAGCTATGCTCAGTAGCAATAATCTCAAGCAATGACAATTTTTTCA
Source organism: Mikania micrantha (assembly GCA_009363875.1). Lineage (NCBI taxonomy): Eukaryota > Viridiplantae > Streptophyta > Magnoliopsida > Asterales > Asteraceae > Mikania > Mikania micrantha. The sequence goes on from CM018689.1 coordinate 15,148,289, forward strand.
AAATATAATCCAAGGAGTCTAAACCTCTAAAAAGACATCCAAACATCCATACTAGTCTAAGCAAAAGGATCACAACTGTGAATAAACGAGCGGATGAGTATTGGGTATTTGGGAATTGGGTTTTAACGTGAAAAGTGAAACAAATGGATCTGAGAATTAATTTTATATTTTTGGGTATTGGGTATTTGCGTATTTGGGTCTTTTAAAAGTAATTTAAATATAAAAACAATTACATTGGTTATACATTAATAAAATATTATACATACATACATACATACATACATACAAACATATATATATATATATAGGAATGTGATCAAATACTAACTCACACTAAGAGCAATAACCCATTAACTCTCTTTACCCAATCAGAAATAAACACATGGATTTTTCTTTTATTATTTGATAAGGGTAAATTAATAATATAAAATATATTTTTTGTAATTATTAATGTTAAACAACCCAATTTAAAAATAGCGTTAAACATAACAGAACAAAAGTGTAACTTTCTCTATCATTTTTATTACTTCAGTTTTTAAATAAATTAAAAAATGTCATTTTTTATAAAAATTTCATTGTTCATTTTATGGTATATTTAAAAAAAAACATTTTATAAGATAACTTGTTTTCTACATAAATTTGTTTTTTTTGAAAATAAAATATTTCTTTCTTTATAAAATTTTGATGTATTTTATAAAAATTATAAGTGTGTTTTATTTTAAAAAGATAAATAATATATTAGTTATTAGTATTATAATTATCTAATAAAAGAAATAATTTATTTAATAAGAGAGATAATATATAGTTATTTAATATGAGAGAGAATTAAGTAAATTAATAAGAAATTGACAAATGTCAATAGTGGTGTGAGAAGGTGACATGTGGCATATGGTGGTGTGTGAAGGTGACATGTGGCAAAAATTTACTCTTTTATTATAGTGTATAGATAGATTAACGAACATCCGGAAAAAATAAAAAATCTAGTCAAGAATATAACGTAGTTAACGAATTCAGGATCGGCTAGACTCGTTTACACTCTTAAACTTAACCCCTATTTATTATACAACAATGTAAACCCAAATTCGTTACAACTCGTTACAAATAATTTGTTAGTTTTATAGTTGTTACATTGGTGTAAATACGAACATTCGAAAAAAAATAAAAAAGCCTAGTCAAGACTATAACGGAATTAAAGAGGAAAAAAGACGAGTAAAATGGTGCAATTTTTATATAAAAATATTATAGTATAAAAAAGTTATGAATGTATAAAAAAGATAGGGTAAAATATTTAATATAGCAAATTACATTAATACCCTTATTTCCTTTTCTTTCAAATCAATTACATTATTATATTATAGTTTAATATCAACCATTAGATAAACATCTTGTAATTTGATCATTAAATATGGTGAGGTTAATAGGTTATTGCTCTATCATAAGGTTAACAATAGATCACTTCCCTCTATATATATATATATATATATATAATTTAGTTATACGATGACACATGTCATCTTTTTATGCTTTATTTTTTTATGGATTTCCGCTCATTTTATTTTATTTATATCTCCAGCAATCAACAAATATAAATAACACATCTTTCTAATATGAATTATCATATTTATTATTTTTGGTTTGGCAGTTTATAAATTTGAAATAAAATATATTAAAAATTAAAAATTATTTTTTTATTATTCAAGTTTTGTAATATATGAGTGTATTAACTAATGTTATCGCTTTATAATTTGTTTACACAAAAAATCTGTATAACAATTGAATACTATTGTAGCTTATAGGTTTTCGGTTGTAGTCTCCCCTAAATGAATATTGTTCTAAGTTAATCCAGAACTTTTTCTAATCATACGTTTTCTTATGAACAGGTGATTCAGGTCGTAATGCTTGTTTTTCTGGACGTAAGGATAATCTGTTTGTCATTAGTAAGTTTCTAACAGTTTATTATTTATCATATTTTAATATTATAATATTATAATATTTTTTAAACAGAAAAATGGTATCAAGTTTTTGTTTTTATAATGAAAAAAAAAAAAAAAAAAAAAGATTGACCAATTGTGGAACTTTAATTTAACTATTCGCTCGCGGAACCCAAGTCACAAGCAAGCAATCGTAGCCGAAGAAACTCATCACGCGCTGACAGATAAGAGACGTCCACGTGTCCCCCTCTACAACGCTCTTTTTCTTCTCTATCTTCTTTCTTCACACGTCCTACTCCTCTCTCTTTTTTTTCCTCTCAATTTTTCATTTTTTTTTCTTCATTGATTTTCATCAAACCGACAATCAGTGAGTCACACCAACTAATCAAATCAATCAAATCATCTTCGTTTTCTGTTCCTCATGATCCGTTCTGCATCTCCAGACACGCGTGTTTCAGTTGTTGATCGTTGATTGCATTCATCTTCTGCTCTTCTGTTCTGCTACTCCCTCCGATGGCGTTATCTCGTCGTTTATCGGTGGTTCTCGTTGCGGTTTTGTGGTTTGCTGCCGGTATTAGCGCCAGTGATGGCGATGCTGATCCGATTTACATGTAAGATTGACGTTTGATTTCTGTTTTACGGTTTATAAATCGGATTCATGTTCATGTTTTTCTGCTCGTGATTTCTGTATTACGGTTTGTTTGTCGAATCTGAGTGGTTGAATTTTAAATTTCCTATATCTTTCAGTTTAATTGTTTCTGTATCTACGTTTTAAACCCTAGCTTCTTAACGTGAGCCAGATTTCTGTTTTCATGCAAATTCTCAGCTTATTGAGGTTAAAATTAGCTAATTGTTAGTTGAGAGTGCCCAAGTTAAATTGATAGGGATGTTGCTATTGCCTATTGGTAGTTTACATGTAACTGTTAGGTATTATAAAAATATTATAGAAATATTGTGCTGCTATGGAACGGTTCAACAGTAGTCGTGTCCTAGAATACTCATAGGACCCTACCGATACCCTATTAAGCAAGAGAACAGGCCAATCGCAGTTTGTGCTGAGCAGGTACCTTCAAGGGTTATGGCAGGAAATGGGTGTAAGCACACTGTTTAAAGGAAAATTTATTTTGAAGTGAACTGAGTCTTACTGTTTGTGGTCGCTTTTGGTTTTTTGATCGCACAGCTTTCCAAGCTTGAGATGCACAGTAAACTCATGAATAAATTAACATCTTGTTAATAAAATATTTACTGATTACGGAAATCAGAATAAGAAAATGGAAGCCATAAAGACTGTGAAACACTCAATTGAGGTAAAGCTATCTTAAATGTTAGTCAATCAGTTTCTTTACATTACTTGACTTTGATGTACGTTATTCAGACTTGCTAAAGAAGCTGCACGCATGATGTGAAACACATATCATAAGGTAATCTTACTTTGGTGGGTGTTTAAAGCACTGATTTTTTTTACTTGAAATTTCCTGTTGAATAGAACTTGTGTTGAGGAATGCGAGAAGACAGGATGTATTGGGGCTATATGCCTCCAACGTTGCAATATGACATCTGAGGGGAAATCTGCAAAGGATCCATGGTACCTACAAGAGCCGCTTTATATAAAATGGAAAAAATGGGACTGTCTTAGTGGTTGCAGATATCAATGTATGCTTGTTATGGAGGAAGAAAGAGAGAAAGCTGGGGACACACCTGTCAAATATCATGGAAAATGGCCACTCAAACGTGCCTTTGGGATTGAGGTTTCTACAAATTGTTATATTTATGTCGAGTTTAGATTATTATATTTTTCTTTTAGTGGAAGCATACTTCCTGTTTGCAGGAACCTGCGGCTGTAGCATTCTCTGCTCTTAATCTTGCTGTGCAATTTCATGGATGGGTGTCCTTTTTCATCCTTGTGAACTACAAGTTACCTTTAAGGCCAACTAGACAGACATATTATGAATACACTGGGTTGTGGCACATCTATGGGACTTTATCAATGAACTTCTTATTTTGGAGTGCTGTTTATCACAGCAGGTAAGTAGTAATCCTCTCCCTACCCCCAACTCACCCAACACACACACACTTTCAAAAAGAACCACATATGCATTCTCTTGTCCACTACTGAATATTCATCAGTTTGTGGGATAGATACTGAAGGGTGTTGGAAGTTTGTTTTCAGTGAGTAAATGCTGCCATAATTTATTTCTGGTAAATTATCAAGTAAGGTAACCAAAGTAACCAAAAATTGACGATGTGGGGAGTAGGGTACATGAAGTTTTATCTTTCCTCTTGAGGAGCAAAAGTTCATGATAGGAACACTAATCAGATATTGAAATTACTGAAACAAATTACAAAGGCAAAGTCCAATTCGAGAAGGACCAATCCTCCAAATGTTCTACGAACAAAATTAAACAAAACAAGCACACCAAAACTAAGCAAATACGTAATACTAATAAACATGCATTGAAAATAACCGCTCCACTACTTTAGTCTCCCACATATTCCAACTGCCAACTATCATCAGCTGATCAGCATATGGATCGCGCATAGGACCCAGGAAGCATCCGAATGAATTAATTGGATCTTCTGACCCGACCCGACTATCTTTCTTCTTTCGGCGGGAATAAAATTGAATTGGAGTTGTATCAATACTACCGTCTCGGTAAAACGACTTGTCCTCAAGGCGAAAAGAAGGGAATTGCTCAGCTAGTAGGTCATAATTCATTAATTCTCCCAAGTAACCTCTTCTATTGGACGGTGCTGCCAAGAAATTAGTAATTCCAAAGTAGGAGGTCCAATATGACGAACCCAACGATGTGCCAAAACCTCATGAAGAAGGAAATCAGCTTCCCAATCACGTGTGATCGGAAGAGGAGCAGCTGGAATAGAAGGTAGCTGACCACGAGCCGGTTTCAGCAGAGATACATGGAAAATGGGGTGCACATGTGAACCAGGAGGAAGGTCCAGCTTATAAGCAACCGAGCCCACCTTGCGAAGAACCCAATAAGGACCAAAGAAACGAGGGGATAATTTCTCAAAGCGACGACGAGCCAAGCTTTTCTGACGGTATGGTTGAATACGTAAAAAGACCAGATCATTGACTTCAAAAGATAACTCCGTACGTTTGGTGTCAGCCTGGAATTTCATTCGAGATTGAGCTTTTTGCAAGTTGGAACATAAAAGTGTTAGGAATCAAAGAGGCGCAGCGGAAACCGATTAACTCATACACGCACACGAAAGCAAAGAAAATAAACGACACAAGATATAACGTGGTTCGGTCGATGTGACCTACGTCCACGGGTTGCAACTAGGGATTCTTTTATTGATTAAGTGTTCAAAGATTACAATTACATGACAATGCTTAAATAGAAAAAACAGTTAGGCTAAACCCTAATGGGCCAGGATTAGGGCCGGCTGCCCTAAACCTCCCAAAGGCCTACGTAACCTAACAATCTCCCACTCGGAGGCCTTGCGATATAATCAAGCCCGGCATCCAACATAAGCAATCCAGTCCTCCAGTAAATCCAGTAATCTTCAATAACAAGTCTTCCAAGCCTCAATTCCCAAGAATAAGCTAAGACTTCATCATATCCAAACATATCCCCCTAGTTGCAAACCGCCCCTCAATCATCAAGTACATGAAGGGCCAGTTGAAGCTCCCCGAGCTCCAACTCAGTCGTGACAAATCCCGTCAATGACTCATCCTCAATCTCAACTAGTATGGACACTCCACCAGATCCAGAGATACACCGAGGACCACCAACACTCTCCAAGCACAGCAAACTACCCACAGGAGAGAATTCTTCAGTTCTAGTCTTCAAAACCCAACGGCTCTTCGTAACTGTACCCGGAACACAACCCTTGCTCCCACTGTCACTGAATCCCCTGAATGGCTTAGACTTCTGAACACGTTCTGCTAACATCCCCTTGGCTCCAGACTTCACGTTTGCAAAATGAACTCTCTTAGCACGAGATTTAGCGAACCAGATTTTGTTTCACTTAACCGGGACGGTCATACATCCATCAGCAGGTTCATCAACTAAATACAACGACCCATGCTTCATACCACGAGCAATCACGAGATTTCCCTTGACCACCTTCCGTTCATTGCTACCAAACCTTACTTCCATGCCCTGTTTATCCAGCTGACCCACAGAAATCAATTTCCTATTCAGCCCCGGAATAACCCTGACATTCTGCAGGTTCCATGTAGTTCCCAATGAAGTAACCAGATCAACATCCCCCATGCCTGTGACTTCAAGCAACTCGTCATTGGCAAGTCGAACCTTCCCAAAATCTCCTTTCTTCAGATTCAGCATCGTTTCCCCGCTGTCCATGGCATGAAACGAAGCCCCTGAATCCATGACCCAAGAGTCCACGCAGCTTTCAGTGCTGCATACCAAAGCATCATCATCATACTCAGTAGCGTTTACTTGCTTCGAAGTACCCGGGCATTGACTCTTAACATGCCCTACTTCATTACAGCTCCAACACTTCACAGTCTTCCGAGTCTTAGACGGACTTCTTCCCCGACTCCCACTGCTTCTGTTATTCCTCTTCCCCTACCAACGTGTAACATCTCAGAAGATGATCCTGCACCAGTACTCTTCCGGCGAACGTCTTCACCTAGTACAATATCACGGATCCCCTCAAATGTCATATCAGTGGTCCCAACTGAACTAGTAACAGCAGTCACTGTCCCAGACCAACTATCAGGTAGTGAAGACAACAACAACACAGCTTTAGTCTCTTCATCAAACTTGATTACCACAGATGACAATCTGGACAGAATCGAATTGAGATTATTGATGTGAATTGTAACCGAGCTTCCTTCGTTCATCCTTGTCATGAACAATTCCCTCATCAAGAACACCTTGTTAGCAGCAGAAGGCTTCTCATACATATTTGACAGAGCCAACATCATTCCCCGAGCAGTAGTCTCATGCATGATGTTAAATGCAACGCTCCTCGTCAAAGCCAATGTAATAGCTCCTCTCGTTTTCTTGTCCTTTGAGTTCCATGCAGACTCAGCAGCTGCATCCATCTTCTCTGGTTTATCCTCCAGCACCATATCCAAATCTTTCTGACTGAGCAATGCTTCCATTTGCATTTTCCACCAGACGAAATCAGTTCCATTGAACTTCTCGATCTCAATCTTCCCCTCGTCAGCCATTTGAACCCGGTAACAAGATAAAACCAACAAAAGACACGAACACCTTTCTTAATCAATCCAATCCCAATCAAATCCCAACCGATCAGAGATCCACGATCGATAACAGCTGCACCAGACCCGAAACCCGCTGAAAATCAACAAAGACGACTCAAGGGTTCAATTTTGTAACCCTAATCGTCCAATTACAGTCAATAATACCAGCAATCGCGATCCCAAACTTAGCAGCAACGATCCAAGGCTCAATTGAACCCTAATCAGCCTCTAATCATGAAATTCGAACCCAACTTGTGTCAAAAAAACAGGTTCAATCGACGAATCCAAGGCTGAAAACAACCTAATCGCGAATCAGAACCACGAAATTAGCCTAAAAACAGTCTCAATCAACAATTCCAAGGGTTTTAAAACCCTAATCGTGACCAACAAACCCCAAAACGGCCGGAAAAACATCTCGGCGGCGCGGCGGCGCGGCGGCCCTGACCGGCAGCGACGGCGACTGAGCAGGAGAGAGAAACCCTAACAACGTCTGCAATCGGCGGCAGAGCAGACGACCCAAGGGTAAAAAACCCTAATCTGCGGCTACACGCTTGACGGCTCTCAGATCTGGTCGACGAACTCCAAGGGGTTACAAACCCTAATTCGTGAATCCCAGACCTGTAGACGACGGCAACGAACTCTCAAGGGTAGAAACCCTAATTCGTATCACCAGCTAGATGACAACAGCCTCTCCTCTTTCTGATTTTCTTCTTTTTCTTATCAGCAATCGTCCAGTGCGTTCCGTATATTAATCATCAACGAACCAAGCTCTGATACCACTTGTTAGGAATCAAAGAGGCACAGCGGAAACCGATTAACTCATACACGCACACGAAAGCAAAGAAAATAAACGACACAAGATATAACGTGGTTCGGTCGATGTGACCTACGTCCACGGGTTGTAACTAGGGATTCTTTTATTGATTAAGTGTTCAAAGATTACAATTACATGACAATGCTTAAATAGAAAAAACAGTTAGGCTTAAACCCTAATGGGCCAGGATTAGGGCCGGCTGCCCTAAACCTCCCAAAGGCCTACGTAACCTAACAAAAAACTGTAATATGGCATCTCGAGTAATCAACTGATCTTCAAGAGTAGCATTGCTGGTCTCCCCTAGAACATAAGGGTGAAGGGGATGAGGGTCACGGCCATAAACAACCACAAAAAGGGTAATCCCGGTGGCAGAATGGAAACTTGTGTTGTAAGAAAATTCCGCCCTACATAAAAAGGAGCTCCACTTTGTAGGCTGGTCGTGAGTAAAACAACGAAGGTAAGCTTCCAATCACCTGTTGAGCACTTCAGTTTGGCCGTCTGTCTGTGGATGGTAACCGATGCTCATTTTGAGAGAAGTTTTACTCAACTTGAATAATTCCTGCCAAAAATTGCCAAGGAAAACCACATCCCGATATGAGACAATTGAGCGTGGGAACCCATGTAACCGGACAATTTCCTTGCAAAATAACAAAGCAACATCTTTAGCAGTATAAGGGTGAGTTAAGGGAAGAAAATGGGCATATTTGCTGAGACGGTCAACCACAACTAGAATGGTGTCAAACCGATTGGAAGATTGGAGGCCACCAATGAAATCAAGAGAAATATCCTCCCAAATCTTTTCAGGGATAGGTAGTGGTTGTAACAAGCCTGCTAGAGATAAAGTTTCATATTTGTTTTGCTGACAAGTGAGGCAATTCTGAACAAAAAGCCGGACATCTTGCTTCAATTGAGGCCAAAAGAATTGGGCAGAAACTCTCTTGAAAGTCTTTAAGAATCCTCCATGACCTACACCTACCACAGGGGTGCTATGGGATTCAAAAAGGATTTTGTGACGAAGAGAAGGAATGTCAGGAACCGCCACTTGGCCTTTAAATAACAGAGTCTGTCCCACCATTTTGAAGTCTGGAAAGGAAGAGAGGTTATTTTGTAATTGGTGAAGGATGTTGCTGGTATAAGGATCAATTTGAAGGCCATTGTGGATTTCTGTGAAATCTAAACAGTAAGGGAGCACAAGTGTTAATAACTCAGCAGTGATGGGTCGACGAGACAAGGCATCTGCTCCCTTGTTTTCCTTTCCAGATTTGTGAACTATAGAAAAATCAAACGGCGTAAAGCTTCAAAAGAAGCCGTTGTTGTTCGGGAGTAGTCGCTCGCTGCTCCATAAGGTACTTCAAAGTGTAATGGTCAGTCAAGACAAAGAAATGCCGGCCCAATAGGTAGTGACTCCACTTTTGTACCGCGAGGACTAGGGCTAATAGTTCCCGATCATATGCCGATTTTAGCCGATTATTGGATGAAAACCCTTTGCTGAAATAGGCAACAGGGTGACGATCCTGGATAAGAATGGCCCCAACACCCTTTGAGGAAGCATCACATTCGATGGAAAAGGGCTGAGAAAAGTCGGGTTGACGCAGAATAGGAGCGGTCATCAGGATGGATTTTAACTTCTCAAAAGATTTTCTGGCTTCATCATTCCACTTAAAGTTGTCCTTCTTGGTCAAGGCTGTCAGGGGACGAGCAATCAACCCATAATGTCAAACGAAGCGACGGTAATAACCTGTTAACCCTAAGAAGCCCCGTACCTCCTTAACTGTTGTTGGTATCGACCAAGATTGAATTGCAAGGATTTTCTCTTGGTCCACTTGCACACCCTGTTCAGAAATAAGATGTCCCAGAAAAAGGACCTAGGGTTGTCCAAAACAACATTTCGACAACTTAGCATAAAAGAGTTGAGCAGACAACAACTCAAGGGCTGTACGCAAATGCTCGTGATGCTGTTCCAAAGTGCGGCTGTAGATTAAAATATCATCAAAAAAACCAAGATGAAGTGTCTCAAAACGGGGCGAAACAAATCATTCAGCACTCATTGGAAGGTAGAGGGAGCATTAGTCAGCCCAAAGGGCATGACATGAAACTCATAGTGCCCTGAATGAGTACGAAAGGCTGTTTTTTCGATGTCAGATGGTTTGATTCGAATCTGGTAATTTCCAGAGCGCAAATCAAGTTTTGAAAAGACTGTTGCTCCATACAACTCATCTAATAGCTCGTCAATGTTAGGAATAGGATATATGTCGGCCACTGTAATACGGTTGAGAGCCCTATAGTCGACACACATGTGCCATGTGGAGTCCTTTTTCTTTACCAACAGGACCGGGCTTGAAAAAGGGCTCTGGCTGGTCTTTATAAACCCTGCATACAAAAGCTCTGCGACCTGTTTTTCAATTTCTGTTTTTTGGAGTGGGGGTACTGATAAGGACGAATGTTGGGTGGTAAGGAATTAGGGATGAGGGGTATAGAATGAAAGTGATTGCGAAAAGGAGGTAATGAAGTTGGCTCAAGGAATACCTGTTTAAAATCATCAAGCAATGGTTGAAGGATTGGAGGGATATTGTTATTCCCTTCGGTGTCAATGGCTAGATGTTGGAAAGCAGAGGATTTTTTAGGGCCTGAAGAGACGCCTTGCAGCCTGTATCTTTTTCCGTCAATGGTGAACATCATGGACATTTCCTTCCAATTTGCCTGTACTGCATTGAGAGTAGATAACCATTGAATAACTAGCACCAAGTCAGCTCCACCGATCGAAAACAGATGGAAGTCTTGCACAACTTGCAAGTCATCAATCTGAAGAGAAAGATTCTTACATACCTTGTTGCAACGGATAACATCCCCGTTGCCTATTTGAACACCGAAAGGCTGGATGAGGTGAGTAGGCAGAGCCATTTCATTCACCAATACATCAGAGATAAAATTATGGGTAGAGCCCCCATCGATTAAAATTAGAACCTCTGTTGAGTGCAATTGACCGAGCACCTTCATGGTAGTAGGGTGGGGATTGCCCAAGATAGCATTTAAGCTTATCTCGGCAGTTTCTTAAGGCTCAGCAGACGAGTCTTCATCTTCGTCTTCAATTGGGTTATCAATATCTCCTTTTTCGCACAGCTTAAGGGTGTTAGTTTTACATCGGTGTCCCGGATCATATTTCTCTCCGCATCGAAAACATTCCCCGCGAAGGTAGCGAGATTGTTTCTCAGTGCCAGAAATACGCACAGGAGGTTTTTGGCTAGGGTTGGTTTGGGTGGATGGGTATGGGTTTGGTTTGGGGTCAGATGCCCGAACGAACATGGTTGGCTTTGGATTCGAATTCAAGGGCTAGACTCATGGCTTTGTAAACGGTTCTGGGTTTGTGAATCCTGGCATCAGACTTGAGTTCTCCTTTTAGACCGTTGAGGAACACCCCAAGTAAACAGTGATCAGGCCAATTTGTCACCCGCGAAGAACGCTTTGCGAATTCTTGGCGGTATTCTTGTACCGTCCCGGTCTGTTTCACACTACACAAATGTTCATCAGGGTTCTGGAACTTAGCCGGTCCAAAGTGCTTCTGGAAGGCGAGAGTAAGGTCTTCCCAATAAGCCACTTCTTGATCGGTGGATAGCCAAGAAAAAAGGTCTAAGGCATCTCCCTCAAGATGCATCGAAGCAACACCCACTTTTTCTTCATCCGGTATATGATAATACCGAAAATATTTCTCAGCTTTCAAAATCCACTCACGGGGATCGCCATCGCTGTAGGTCAGAAACTCAATTTTGTTGTAAGGACGAAACTAACGTCCTCCCATCTTCGAAGATTCCGCATCATCATTCTTCCCGGAGCCAGTACCTGACTTCTCCGCATGCATCTTTAGAGCAGCAACATCATCCTTCAATCACTCCATGGCTTCTAGTTTAGCCGCAATGGCAGCGAGTTGCGTGGCAATAGGATCTGGACCAGAAGTGCTTCCATCAGCGTTCCGGGTCTGAACCATGTTGGCAGTCGCGATTTCCCGGCAATGGAACCAATTGATAGGAACACTAATCGGATATTGAAATTACTGAAACAAATTACAAAGGCAAAGTCCAATTCGAGAAGGACCAATCTCCAAATGTTCTACAAACAAAATTAAACAAAACAAGCACACCAAAACTAAGCAAATACGTAATACTAATAAACATGAATTGAAAATAACCACTCCACTACTTTAGTCTCCCACGTATTCCAACTGCCAACTATCATCAGCATATGGATCGCGCATAGGACCCAGGAAGCATCTGAATGAATTAATTGGATCTTCTGACCTAACCCGGCTATCTTTCTTCTTTCGGCGGGAATAAACTTGAATTGGAGTTGTATTAGTTCAACTTTTGAAAAATGTGGGAGTTAAAGTTCAATTTTTGTCAAAATTAGCAGGGATAATTTTTATTTTTTTACAAATTTTCGGAGAACCAAAGTGCTCAACTTTCTTGGCATTTTTTAAAAAATATTGAATTTTCACGCCCTATTTTTATCAAAAGTTAAAATTTTCATTCTTTTAAAAAGAGAGAATTTTGTATACCTCTCATTGTCATATTTGATATCTTTGGTTACCTTTCTTGAAAATTTTCATTTATACTATTAGACCGTGTGTTACTATATTATTAGATAGTGTGTTACGGTGCATGTTTCTGAGTAATTAGCAAAACATGTGTTGCAATTTTCCTAAAACTTGTTTATACATGATGTTGGTTATCAGCATCAATAGATTAAATTTGTTATCATCCTTGTAATTTTATGGCTATGAAAGTGATTTTCAACTACGACTTTTTAAAAAACAAAAAAAAACTATTGGTGCTTCTTGCTAATCTTGTAGCTATACGAAAAAAGCAGCAGCAGCCTACTGATTAATTAGCAGCAAATGTTTACTGTGTTTTCTTGTTTGGACATGGTGCACTCGGTTAATATTTTTCAGGGTTGTGGAAATGACGGAAAAATTAAATTATTCATCTGCTGCTGCAATACTTGGGTTTTCTCTTATAGTGGCAATACTAAGAGCTTTTAGTGTGAGAAGTGAAGCTACTCGTGTGATGGTTGCAGCTCCATTGATCGCCTTTGTAACTACCCACATCCTGTATTTAAACTGCTATCAATTTGATTATGGTGAGAAACCCTTTTCCCTACATAATAAATGAATTTTAAAGAGGCGTTTGGTTTGAGGGTATGTGGTTGATTGTGTTTTGAGTATGTTTGCGAAAAGGGTGTGAGTTTGAAGGGATGAGGTTGATAGTTGATACTGATAAAAATCGGGTATCTTCCATACCCACAAATGAGGTTGGCCGGGTTTATTAATCCCTTACCATTTCGTATTCTAAAATTTATGAAAACCCATACCCATAATCATTCTCGAGTTGCAAACCAAACTTCTCCCTTGGTTTTAAAAAGCGCCAGAAAAGGTGTCGCTTCATGCATATCTGGGTCAAAATTGTTCAAAATCAGGGTCAAATATGTAAATGAAATGAGACAGATACAACATTTGAATGTGCATAAAGCGTATATGGTTTGCATAGATCGACGTGTTGTGTACGTGAAGCCCTGGCCTCATGCTTTGGATTTCAGGACATAAACGCCTTGAAGTCCCTTGCGCTTTTTAATACCAAGACATCACCTTGGGACATATAAAAACTAACATTTATCTAATTTCAGGTTTAAATGTGAAGGTTTGTCTTACATTGGCGGTAGCACAACTGCTCGTTTGGGTAGTTTGGGCTGGTGTTTCTAACCACCCGTCTCGTTGGAAGATTCGGTTGGTGTCAGTTGGAGAATGTTTAATTGTATTTTTTCAAATTTATGACTTCCCTCCCTTTTGGGGTTTTTTGGATGCTCATGGTATTTCACATGCCATTGCCATTCCCATATCCTATATCTGGTGGGGATTCATCCATGACGACGGTGTATACAGGACAACTGCGCTGCTTAAAAAAACAAAGTAGAACAACATTATCCAACATGTTTTGTTAATTAAGGTACACTGCTAATTTGCTGTTGTCTTTTTTGCTTGCATGCTAGTGTGTTTATTATAAAACACTCTTCATAGCAAGTTTCTTTGTATCAAAACTTGTGTCGATGTGGGTTTCGGGTTTTTTTAAAGCTCCAGGCCATCAGTTTTTACGGATCTACAAGCTGGTGTCTGTACCGCTTATTGTGGGCCCTTCTTTTTTGTTCTTATGGAGCTTTTGTTTCAGTTTGAATAAGAATCTCATTGAGTTAGGATTGTGGTGGTTGTAACACGTATGGAAACTTCTTATGTATGCTTATTTTGCTTCAATTGTGAAAGAGAGAATCATAACTGTATATTACTATGAAGAAGATGAAATTGGTAGGAGCATCCTGAAAAAGAGTTTGACCAGAGATTGACCTGTGATTTGTCATGAGAACTAAAAGCATTGGTGTTGTTTAAATAGCTTGTGGATTGCGGCTCGCTCCTTAGATTGTTAATAATTGAATTGTTTTGGCTCGAGCTTGGTGGCGCGTATTAATGTTCAAGCCAAGTATAAATGATTGTGCTGGTATGGCTTGAGTAGTTTAACTCATATCCTTGTATATTTATATATTGGTAGTTTGATAGTCTATTATTTGAAATTTGTATATATTGAGATTGTTGTTTATGTAAAGGAATTACAAAATCATCTTAATTGAAACAAATGAGACAACATGTGGTTTTAGCTGGAGTCAAACTGTATACAAGCAAAGTTTCTAGCTTGATTTGAGTATTGAATCAAGCTGGCCCAGCTCCTCTTTGGTTTTGGGCCTTTAATTCTATGACCATTGATGATAAATATTTAATTTTACAAGTTTTGCCCAAAAATATGACTGGAAGTGCTTTTAATTTTTCAGAAAAAGCAACCGATTTGATATTAAAAAAAAAAAGTTATTATGGCTTTTTTCTTTCTTTCTTTTTTTTTTTTAATTTTTATTTTGTTATGTATAAAAACAGATCGGACAAGCAATAATATGCAACCCAATGTTGGATGTCTAGGGTGTAACACTAGAACCCTTTAGAGCTTTTTTTTTTTTGGTTTCCAATTTTTGGGTTTTGTTTGCATTAACCAATCTCATCTCATTTTGATAAAAAAAAAAAAAAAATCATGGTGATGGAGTGTAAAGAATTACCCTTATGTCCTTAATATTTTAAATTAAAAATTAAAACAAATATAAAAAATAAATATATAAGAATTGTAATTATTTCAAAGGGGCGAAATGTCCTCTCTATGAATTAAATATTTTAAAGAATTTATAATAAAGATTTATATTATTGTTTAAAAAAATTCACCTATTAGCCTAAAATAACAATTTAATGAGGCTAGCGATAGACTTTTGTCGCTGTAACAAACGATGCTTGATATGGTATGGATGCAAAGTGTGAAATCTAGTTAAACAACTTGTTTGTGTTTGGTACAAACAAAATCCAAAGCATAATGGCCCATGATTTAAGTACATAATTGACCTTACATAATAACATGTTGAATAATTGATTTTCTTTTTATGATATGTCTTGTTACATACTAATGGTTTGATGACTTGTTATTATATGTTCAAAGCCTTATTCAATCAAGTCATGCTTTTTTATAAATTGAATGTTACTCATGGGACCTAATTGAATATAAAACTTACTTTTAAGTAAAGAACTAATGATAATATCTAAGCACTTGTATATCTTGGATGCTGACTAGATATAATAAAAAGAAAGAAACAATGACACACTTAAATAAACATCTTATTCAACAAACTTAAAACAACTAAATGAGTTTATAGTGGCAATTTTTTTCATATTAGACTAATAAAAAGAAATAATAAAGGGTAAATGCAAACAACCGAATCAATGATTGTTAAAAACCGGTTTTAATAGAGTTTGAAGTTAATATATATATGTAGGCCTTTTTATATTTAAATGACTACATCAGTTTTTCAAAAGTTACAGTATGAAAATCAATTACCTATTAGAAAAATATATGTTGAAAATCCCATCTATTAATTAACCATAGCTTTAGATTAACCAAAATAATTTAATCATGCATTTTTTGGAATTAGTAGTTTGATGAACAATTGTTATACAAAAGAATTTCTATGAACATTAATTTATTAGCTTAGATATAAATTTAGTAATGATAAAAGAGATTTTCTTTATATATATATATATATATATATATATATATATATATATATATATATATATATTATGTATATATATATAGGGGAAGGTTCCATTGTTAACCCTCCCTTATAGCGTTAACCGCTTAACCCTAGCGTTTTTTGCCCGAATCTTAAAAAAAAAAAATTTCATGGTTTTTATTATGCATAAATAGGGGGGTTTCTTTTTTGTGTTTTTGCTAATTCATCACCGTTTAGAAGTTATTGTAAGTGTAAGTTACTTACACTTACTTACAATCCGTATCTGATGCAGTAAATGTAAGTAAGTGTAAGTAACTTACACTTACAATAACTTCTAAACGGTGATGAATTAGCAAAAACACAAAAAAGAAACCCCCCCTATTTTTGCATAATAAAAACCATGAAAAAAAATTTAAGATTCGAGCAAAAAACGCTAGGGTTAAGCGGTTAACGCTATAAGGGAGGGTTAACATTTGAACCTCTCCCTATATATATATATATATATTTCTTCTAGAATGTTTACAAAAGAACCGTCTTCTTTTGAAAAAAGAAAACAACTACATATTACATGTTTCAAAAAAAAAAAGATCCACGTGGAAAAACCGTTACTAAATTCTAACAACTTTGCCTATATCCTAAAATGGAAATTCTGTATTAATCGGTAAATCAAGCATCGCTCACAAATAAATAACTTATACTGCTATTCAGAAGGAAACTCACACTCAGAATACCTCCTACTCATCTGAAAAGAACCGCTATCATAGAGACTCGAACCAAATACCTTGAGCCTAAAGGATAATCATATTTTCATTCTTCAACTCTCCACACACGTATATAATAATCAAAATATATATTTATATTTCTTTCTTTTTCTTTTTCTTTTTCTTCTTTTTTGTTTTTTTTTTTTGTTTTTTGAAAATGTCAGTAGCTCCAAAGCGATATATCATCACCGTACTCCACCTCATCGCCACCATCATACGACAGTCCTGACAACGGTGGAGGCGGCAGCATCAACCCCTCCGCCATATTCGCCAGCAATCCCGGCATCCCAAACTCCTCGTCATCATCAACAAACCCCACATTCCCGCCAAAATCCACCGCCGGCGTACCACCGTTCTCTTCACTTTCCCGAAATCCCTCCGCCGCCGCCACCGCCGCCTTCCGAATATCATCCGGATCCAACGACGCCGGAGCCGGAAGCCAACACGAATCCGCAAAGTTCAAACACGCGGACCGCCCTCGAAACGCCAAGGCCGCCACGTCATGAGCTCGAGCTGCCATCTCAGCAGTCGGAAAAGTCCCCAACCATATCCGCGACTGCTTGCACGGCTCCCGCACCTCACAAACCCACTTGCCGGAGCTCCTCCGGCGCACTCCTCGGTACACCGGATGTCTGGTTTCCTGAAACTTCTTCCTCCCGGCTCGTTTCTTGGGATGACTGGCTGCCAGTATCAAGTCCTCCGACGTGCCGGAAGACTCTCCGACCTCCATCTCCGGCAAGCAATTGTTATACCCGTATCCAAATTGATCGTGATAGCCGTTATAAGTATTCATTGTAGTATGAAAGCAGCAGTTGATATCTGAAATTCTGTTTGTTTAGTGAATCTTGGTTCTAACTGACAATATATATATATATATATATATTTATGTAAGTATATGTAACATGTGTGTGGTGTATGTGTGGGGGTGGGGTAGGGGTAACACCACACGGATAGGGAGAAGTTAGTTAAGGACAGAGGGAGATAGCAAGGGAAAGTTGTGAGGAAAAGTGGATAATGTTTTAGGTACAGCTGTTGGTAATTATGGGTCCTACGTTTATAACACGTGTGAGTTCTGCGTTGTCTGAAAGTTACTTCAGAAGCTACTTCGGTTTCTTCCTTTTCAACAGGGCCCATCTTTGTTTCCTCAGACCCAGTCTTCACACAATCTCACTTTTTTTTTTTTTTTTGTCTATCTTTTCTTTCTATTATATAATTACTTTTTTTAACGACGAAGGTCTCAATCGTGTGAACCCACTGTTTCCAGGCCATGTTACCAAGGTCTAGTTACCTACACCTCTCATGAGCCACCACAACCACCCCAGAAGGAAACCCCACTGGGAAAACCCCCTGACCCCCCTCAGACCCTTATTTCGCTGCAGGAGGGATTTGAACCCAAGACCTCCCATTTGAAAGAATCTTGGGGTACCATTGAGACAATGTCTCATTGGTCTTTTCTTTCTATTATATAATTACTTAAAAACCAGTTATCTAAGTGTTTAAACGAAGCTAACATGTGAATTCAATATTGAAAATGTCACGAGTTCAAGTCTTGTTATATATAAAATATGAGTTTCATGTTAGGGTAGTGGGTTTTCTCTCACCTATGATGAATTTTCTCCTATTAGGTGTGGATATGATCGGGTGGGTCTATGACCCGTCAATGATCCAAATTGATATTAAAAAATGTATATAATTACTTGAAACAATACAGTAAAATTTCATTGATTTTAGTTTTTTTTTCTTAATATTACTAATTTTATCTTTTTATAAATACAGGTGATCTTATGTAACTAAACTATATAATTAAATATAATTAAATAAATATTATCATAAAAAATTGCAATTGTATATATTTTGTCAGAAAACAATTTTATAATTCTTAACAGTGAGCCATAAACTTTGGGATTGTGAATGGAATCCCCCATTTATTATTTATATTTATAATTTTTAAATATTATATGATTTCTTATTGATAATCAATATCAAATGATATTCAACATACAAATATTTATAAAAATTGTTTTTTATAAAAGGATGGATTTCTTCAACACATGTAATATATGGGTTTATAATCTATGTATGTATTATGGGAAAATTCATGAGAAAACCTTTATTTTGTAAAAAAAATAAAACTTAGAAAACTAATCAGAACCATTGCATATTAATTTTGTGCTAGAAAGATAGTGAATCAAGCCATGAAGAATGCCGGGAAGAGTTTTTTGAAAAAAAAATGACGCTAAAAACATGGATATCACAATTGAAAGAATAATTAAAAGGGCAAGATTTTACTTTTGCAAGAAACATGGTCATACAATTTGGATTTGCCCAAATAAAACAACAAACTGATTGTGAGGAATTAGAAGGTAATAGTTCCAATGAATTTATTGTTGTCGGTATTAGAATAATGGGATGATCTATGATTTGTTAGTAAGAGTAATTGATGACAGCACCTGGGGCTGCCACCCTAATAAATGAAGTATCGTTGTATTAAATGCACATAATCATGAACCAGTAGAGCATTAAATGAAGGCCATGGCTCCCAATTAATGAAGAGAAGGCCAGCCACACATCAGTCATTCTGACTGACGAATTGACGAAAGGTCCTTACCCGGTGGACAATAGTCCAAGAGACATTCAGAGAGACCCAGGGGAAAAGACCACGGAATGCAGCTATAAATAAGGAGGACAAGAGCATCAAAGGGGGCATTCAACACTCGTTAACCACTTATCAAATACACGTTAAAGAGAGGATCCGTTTCCAGAGAAGAGGAGAAGGTCCTTACGCCCGAAAGGAGGATCATAACTCTCTTAGATTTAGTCTTGTGTCCCGCTATTTGTTTGTAATACTTTGTAAAGAGTTTCCCCTTGCAATTCCTTGTATGATCTTGTGTCCCCCAAAAGGGTTGGTGTCTGTAATGCTTCTGGTTAGTGAATGAGATTATCATTTATACATTGTTTGTGTTGTCGATTACCAAATCCGCTATAATTTGGTTCATCATTTGGCGCCATCCGTGGGACCCGCTTTCGGGTCACCAGTTGACACGCATAATCACACGACATGGCTGATGATAACGCTCATTCTACACCCTAGAGCCTGGTTACTAAAAGCTCTGGTAAGAAGGGATCAACCCCGACTGGGAGCACCCTGGGTTCCCAACTCAAAATGACTGAAGGGTCAGATGAAGATTTTGTACACATCCGACCATGTTTCAAGACCATTAACCAGCAGTCTACGTCATGGACCAATGGTCCAAACGAGTAGTAGCGTTCGGTGCACAAACATGAAAAATTTAAGAAGTTTTGGCCCTCCACGAGGCCCTTGTGAGGTTTTATTCACTAAATCGATGTATAGATATGTTGGTTATATTCTCAAGCCCAGATGAGAAGCACCTCTTAACTTTTATTCAAAGATCAGAAAAGATTTGTCAACATTTTGAGGTATTCGCGAGATCCTTACAGGCTACAAAGCCTTTTCTTCAAGAACTCTAACCATTCTCGAGTTTCTTACGCCAGGTTCTATCCACTAAACCAACTTAATATATTTTTTCAGTAATTTTTGCTTTATCTTATGGTCAATAAATAAAAAAAAAATTTATTGAACCATCTTGCAATGAAAGAAAGCTTCATAATAAAAAATTATGAAGTGACCTATCACTATAAAAAAAAAAGAAAAGAAAAATACTTATATAAGTACGATCGAGTAAAAGGAAAAGGAAAAGAAAAACTAGAAGAAGACAAAAGAAATAAAATTTAAAAAGTAAAAATTACTTCTTTAAAGTACACTTTTTACTGTAGCACTTTATTAAAGTGAACATCAAATCCATTACTACTTTTTACTACACCATGTACTGCTCCAGTGTAGCAAGTACTCTTTAAATAAATTGGACTACAAGTTAAAATAGTATACATGAACCTTTTCGAGCTCCTTACAGAAGTAAGGGCATTTCAAGCCCCTTACGGGGACTGCATGTAGTCCTTCATCCTTACGGGGACTAAATGTAGCCCCTTATCCTTACTTAGATTGAATGTAATCCCTCCTCCTTACGGAGGCTGAATGCAACCCTTCCTTCTTATGAGGGATGAATGTAATCATTCCTTCTTGCAGAGGCTGAATGTAGTCCTTCTTTCTTATGAGGGCTAAATGTAATCCTTCCTTCTTACGAAGGCTGAGTGTAGCCCTTCCTCCTTACGGAGGTTGAATGCAGCCCTTCCTCCTTATGAGGGCTGAATGTAATCATTCCTCCTTACAGAGGCTGAATGTAGTCCTTCTTTCTTACGAGGGCTAAATGTAATCCTTCCTCCTTACGGAGGCTGAATGTAGCCCTTCCTTCTTATGGAGGCTGAATGTAACCCATCCTCCTTATGAGGGCTGAATGTAAACCACTACCCTGTACGAGGACTGAATATAATCATTCCTCCTTACAAGGACTGAATGTAGTCTCTTATACTTACATGTACTGAATGTAGTCCCTTATCCTTACAAGGATTAAATGTAGCCTCTTACACATACGAAGACTAAATGTAAACCATTACCCTATACGAGGACTAAAGAGTCTATCAATTATGATTCTGTTCAAGTTACTTACCTCTCGCTAGGATTAAAAAACACTTTCAACAGCTTTGATTATGCTCAAGTTCCTTACCCTCTAAGTGGTTTGTGATATCTAAGGTGTAAACGTATACCCACCAAGTAAAAAAAAAAAACAAAAGAAAAGACGTACACCAATTCACCAAGGAATGTGATATCTTATGAATTATATATACCAATTTATAAATAAGAAAGTAAACAAAGAGAAAAGTAAAAAAAAAAGTGGGTTTAAAACAATACAAAGAATATGTAATGATAAGCTTTTATGGCTCTTACTCATGCCGATATTCATGTGTAAATATCTAAGTCATGATAATTTTTATCATAAATATTACACTTCGAAAAAGTAGTAACACATACTATTATAATGGTTGCAAGAGCATGGTTCAAATAAGCAACTGTATTCCCTTCTTCTAAACTACAAAACAACCGAAGAGGGCAAGGCCCATCCGGTTATCATACTCGAAAGATTATAAAAATCTATTTTAAGATAAATGCTACAACTAATACTTTGAAATGAAAAAAAAAGAGTATTCGACAACAATATGTTGTCATGTTAAATCTATTTAAAGACTTATTTCATAAGAAGCATTTATGAATGAAATATCCTTATACGAATATATGAACCCTTATATATGAATGAAATATTCTCATGAGAAGTTAAAAATATAAAGACTTTCTCAAGAGGAAAGCAATGTCTCATGTAGGCGTTTTAAAACTCATATGAAAAGTTCAGAACTTAAAGACTTTCTATAAAAAGAAAGCAACACCCAAAAATAGGGTGAAAGTGGTGGAAAGCCTAGTAAGGACCACCCAATAACTCCAAAATAAGAAAAATTCATTGGTGAAATTTCAAACACCCAAAAATAGGGTGAAAGAGGTGGAAAGCCTTGTAAGGGCCACCCAATAACACCAAAATAAGGAAAATCCATTGGTGAAAATTTTAAACACCCAAAAATAGGGTGAAAGCGGTGGAAAGCCTTGTAAGGGCCACCCAAATAACACCAAAATAAGGAAAATCCATTGGTGAAAATTTTAAACACCCAAAAATAGGGTGAAAGCGGTGGAAAGCCTTGTAAGGGCCACCCAATAACACCAAAATAAGGAAAATCCATTGGTGAAAATTTTAAACACTCAAAAATAGGGTGAAAGCGGTGGAAAGCCTTGTAAGGGCCACCCAAATAACACCAAAATAAGGAAAATCCATTGGTGAAAATTTAAAACACCCAAAAATAGGGTGAATGGGTGGAAAACCTTGTAAGGACCACCCGGTGACAACAAAATAAGGAAAATCCTTTGGTCAAACTTTAAACATCAAAAAACGAAATATATTATATATATATATATATATATCAGAGGAGAAGGACCTTACATAGGCTTTCATGATTTCCTCTATACGTAACGATGATGAACCTTACACAATTTCATATTTTTCTCCTTGAATAAAGAGTGTATGGACCTTCATACTTATTACTTCTCTTAAAGAAGATAAGAGGTCTATGTTTTCCTACTTCATATTCTATAAGAAAATGGCAAACTAGTCAGGGAAAACTCAAATATAAGTAATTATCACAGAAGAAGTCTTAATCCCATACAAAAAGATCAAAGCTTCTTACAAGAGACTGAAAAACATTATATAAGAGCTTAAACTTAAGACTAGTGTACGACTCTATCCATGGTATTTGCGAGTTCCCTACACATCATCTATAAATCCTAATTCAAGAGTTCTAGCTTACTCAAAAGTTTTAACATATAAAGATTAACTTTGCCACTAAAGGATGATATATTTAGTCGGGCTAAGGAACTTTCAAGAAGTCATAAAATATTCTTTTGGCATCTTCCATATTTGTCATCTCTTCTAAAGAAGACATTGGTCTACCAATGAAATCCTCGTTTTCCTATTGAATACTCTATAAGAAGAGGTATGCCTTTTAAAGGAGGCTCAAATCCACACCAAAAAGGCTCAAACCTAAAAATTTCTTTTCAAACATGCTACAACCCCACACATGAACTCCAGGAAGTCCAATGCACGATCTTCCATGAGCTTTATTCAAGAGTTTAAAAACCAATACCTTCTCCCAAAAAAGATAAATCCATTCATACATGCCATGATACAAAGTTGCCCAGATACAAAAGATGAGTTCCCTACATATGGTTTGGTACGTGTGATTATGCTATTTGAGCAAGAAAACACTTACAAAGGCTGTCACATTTATAAATCTTGTTTATAAGGAAAAGGCGTCAACTAAATAGGCTTCTACATGGCACACAATCACCTCTCTATATGTATCTTCACATCAAATGGGAATGGAATCCATTCATGGGCTTTAGTAAATTTTTTCATCAAATAAGGAGACGATTGTCAGGATGGTCGGGCTAAAGGACGTTCTAATAATCATCAAGTTCCTATTTACAACATAACAACTTGTTACCATTCGAATGATTTTCTCAAAGAAGACATCATAGAGCTTAAGTATTATGTTCATGAATACTTACGCTTACGAAGGATCAACCGGGCACCAAGACAAACATTGTGCAAAAACAAATTGGTCAGCGAGCCATTTAATGAAAGAGGACGAACAAATTAAAAATTCCAAGTCTTACTTATGGGATACAATGAAGCGTGATCAAGATCATAATAAGATGTTCCTTACCCTTGACAAGTTCAATATTGCTAAGACATGTTAGCAACATTAAACTGGGGGGCTGACACGGTGTAGCACCATGATAAGAGGATGATGTCCTTCTGGCACGATTGTATTTTGAGGCTAACCAAATAAGTGGCAACAAATTCGAAACGTTTCCACAAATCAGGAAAACGTTGCAAGAGTATGGGTTGTTAATCGCTTCATTATGTTTATCGAGGACAACACATACCTACCAACACTCATCGCACTCGCAAGATTTATCATTTACCAAGAGTAACCACACATGTTGCTGCGAATATTATTCAAGTTGAAAGCGACCAACTTTTAAAGAAACAAGCTTTGTCAGGTGGCTAAATCGAACTAAAGGACTTCGTTAAACAGAAAAGTTCAACATATACCTCTCATAGTAAACCCAAGGGTTCAGTTCAAGAGACTATTTATTGCTTTATTGGGACGACGGTTCTAAACTGTGACTGGATGCCTATGTTCTACATGTTGGAGAAACCTAGATATCTTCACAAACTAGATGAATTCCATGGTGATAATTGATGGACAAACAACCCCAAGAATCATATATCTACAAGATTGCATTGTGACCACGAGATTCAAATACATATAAAATATTGTTTGATGTATCGAAGCCCCTTTTATCAGCCATAGCAAACACACCCTCATAACAAGCATGAAGAGAGTTGCTGATGGAATCATTCAAGTAAGATAATCATGGTCGAATGAGCAAACTCATTATATGTTATTCTCACAGGATTCGAAGAACCGTCAAATCTTGGCGACTATATGGATTAACACCATAGGGGGTGTGAATCATCATGTCACTTACATAATATTGGAACAAAAGTGGAAATATGAGGTCCTGAAGACCATACATCTTTTAACGTTAAATAAGGTTGTTCAAGACGCTAAAGGAAAAGACACTTCACGAACAATGGAATGAATGACTCTAGCATAACATAGTCTGAACTACGTACACAAAGAAATATAAATGTCAAATGCATAAAACCTTAGAGTGATCAAAGGCATATCAATGCCACACAAAAGGCGCATATCCCATTATACACAAATGGGAATAACATGATGAAGAACGAAAAAAGACGGTTTAAGGAAAAAGACTAGCAAAACCCCGCATGGACCTTACGAGTTCAGGAAGTGACCCCTGAAGAGTGGCACCACCTGAACTGGGGGGACTTGATGACAGCACCTGGGGCTGCCACCCTAATAAATGAAGTATGGTTGTATTAAATGCACATAATCATGAACCAGTAGAGCATTAAATGAAGGCCATGGCTCCCAATTAATGAAGGGAAGGCCAGCCACACATCAGTCATTCTGACTGACGAACTGACGAAATGTCCTTACCCGGTGGACAATAGTCCAAGAGACATTCAGAAAGACCCAGGGGGAAAGACCACGGAATGCAGCTATAAATAAGGAGGACAAGAGCATCAAAGGGGGCATTCAATACTCGTTAACCACTTATCAAATACACGTTAAAGAGAGGATCCGTTTCCAGAGAAGAGGAGAAGGTCCTTACGCCCGAAAGGAGGATCATAACTCTCTTAGATTTAGTCTCGTGTCCCGCTATTTGTTTGTAATACTTTGTAAAGAGTTTCCCCTTGCAATTCCTTGTATGATCTTGTGTCCCCCAAAAGGGTTGGTGTCTGTAATGCTTCTGGTTAGTGAATGAGATTATCATTTATACATTGTTTGTGTTGTCGATAACCAAATCCGCTATAATTTGGTTCATCAGTAATGATAAATGCCTTTCTGAAATTAAAGTTGTTTTGGAAAGAAATAAACCATGTTATGGAATTGAAATAACAAAATATTCTAATGACATTGTGATTAATGAAACTCGGGAAGTTAAGATCAATTTAAATGGAAAAGAAACAAAGAGTAGAATAGTTGTGTAATTCTAATGCATCATGTTATGGTAAAAATGTTTTAAGTTTAGAACAATTGTTTGATGATAAGAATGAAAGGACAAATACTGATCTTAACACATTTGATGATGCATAATTAGAAACACTCTAAAAGGTTAAAAATGAAGAAATGATCATCAAATTAGAAAAAAATAAGTTGAAATCTTATTTGAAAGGGTACTATGATCATATGGTTAATAAATGATGAATTACAACTTTATTGTAATTCACAAGTAAGAAAATTTGTAGAAGAGGAAAAAGAAATTTGATTGCATTCAAATTGATTCCATCGTTATGAAGAAGAAGAAATCAAAAATAATAATATGGAATTGAAGGCTAAACATTTGAAGCAAGTTACAATATATTACCCACTTACATGTTAGTTTATTGTAATCTTTCACTTTTATTAATGAAAAAGAATATCAAACTTGGAAAAAAAGTTACAACACATCCCTAGAGAGGCTTGTTGGCATACTAACAAAAAACCGTCTGCCAAGCAATTAGAAACAATAATTAATAAAAGTGAAGAATTGAAATACAATTTGAAATCAACTTCAATTCAAATCAAATTCGTACAAACCTCATCAACAAAGGACATGGTTTTTAGGTAAAAATATTTTTTAGAATTTTAATCAAAACAAAGTAGTTTTAGTGAATTTTGAATGCAGGATTTGATACCAAAAATCATATTCAATTGCTTCGTGTGTGTCTAGGGAGACACATGCATCTATAAAGCTTAGTAACCAATGAGTGCATCACATGTATGTTGTTGGTTTCATAGTAATGAGTATTTTTTTTTCATTTATGTTCACAAAAAAATGTATGATATAAAGTGTTATATTATTTTCATGAATGATATTACCTAATTATATTAATATATAATTATGGACGAACCCCTAACAATTCCTCTTATTGTAAATATATGTTTTCTCTCATCAATGTTAGATAGAATGAAAGATGAAAACTATTGAAACCAATCTTTATTATAACTTTTAAAATAAATAACTGTTACATAATTCTATCTACGATGTCGTTATCAATAAAACGATTGAATCTATTATCTATATTTTCTTATTTGTTTCATATTAAATTTTATCAACATAAAAAAGTGTTGGTACAATAACGCAATTAAAATGATAGCACTTTATGGTTAAACCACACAACTATAAATGGGATAACAACAATTATCACACAATGCATTAAGTTTTTTTAAAGGAATATGATTTTTTTTAAATATGTCAATTGTATACCAGTTGAAAAGTAAAAAAAAATAATAATAATTGATTTCATAATGTATTTTTTTAAAAATAAAATTTATATAAAAGGTATTTGTTTAAATAGATGACGGAGCTTAAAAAAGGCGGTTCTGGTTTCTCAGAAAAATATATACTGAAGCCATAATCAGAATTACCGAATTTGTTTTCACATTTACTCGGCCAAAAACAGAACAAGAGTCGGAAACGGCCAAAAACCAGTCAAAACCCCAAACTTAACCAGAACAGCAGAACTAGTTCTTGACTTTGTTAATCATAATTGAAACAATTTTGAAACCAAAAAACGTGTTTCCCACCTCTACATTTTATTCCATGTATATTCCAATTGATGAAGATACAAATTTGCAAGTGGACGTGTTGGTCATATGTAAAATATAGAATCTTAATATCCATTCTTTTATTCACAATTTATAATTTATTTGTACTTGTTAATCGAATCTCGTGCACATATTTATTTTCATGTAAGGGTCTAGATTCATTCTTCGTTATTACACTTTTTTTGACTTCTATTTTATGAGAAGAGTTGACCATAATGGAAGAATGCTGTACCAAAAAGGATAAATAATTTAATAATACCACGCAAATATGAACACAAATTTAAAAATAAATAAATACTTATACAAGTGGAGGAGGTGCTGATACGTTGTATGGTGATCGTAAAAATGGAGTAGGGATTATTTATAATATTGCTAGCCAAGAAAACCCGTGTATTACACGGGTTGAATAATAAAAAATATATTTTATTTATATTACATAATAATAAATATTTAATAATTTAAAACTATATTTAGGATAAGATATAATTGAATAATTCTTATTGTTTATTAAATTTTAATAAATTAGTAATTATTAGTATAAGAAAAATTATATTTTTAAATATTTAATTATATAATCTAATTACTAAAAATTAACATTATTTAGTAAGAGAGAGAGACAGAAAAAACATTTTCAGATTTAACCAGGACGCGTCACGTGTCTCTTAAAATACTCCTTAATTAGAGTAGGTAGAGGTAGAAGGTAGATGTTTCTTTTTGGTATTATATAATAATAAATCTATTTATAACATAAATATATTTAAAAAGAAAAAAAATAAATTATTATTTTATTTCTAAAAATACTTTGTTACAATTATTATTATTTAATAAGAAAGTGACAAAAAATAAAAATAAATAAACTTTAAAGAACAACACGTGGCATACGAGATTTAGCAGGAGGTAACTTGTATTATTTCTCAATACTTCTTTATCAAATACTAATAAAATTATGTTAGCTAGGGAATGATTAAATAAGAAGAAATTTTTGTCTGAAATAATAAACTAATAAAAGTTTAACATGTGACATGATAAAAAAGACAGAAAAGATAATTTATGTATAACATTTTATGTTAGACTTTTATACAGGATTCTTTTTTTGTACTGGATATTTTTGTGTTTATACACTGGATTCTTTTTTTTGTATTGAATTTTTGTGTTTTTTATACTGTTTTTTGTATTTTTTGTACTAAATTTATCATTTTTTCTACTTAATTTTTGATTTTTGAACTGAATTTTTTTGTGCTAGATTTTTGTTTTTGTGTACTATTTTTTTGTGTTGTATTTTGTTTTTTGTACTTTGTTTCTTTATTTATAGCATGACACGTGTCAAATTATTATTGATTTTTACTCTTATTAGCAAAAAATTTATTTTTAGTGGATTCAACCCCAATAATATGTACACATATTATTGGTAATTATTCCTGATATTTATAACTTAGAGATAATCGTCTAACCTTCTTTAGCTTCTTAGTTTCCTCCTCTTATAATATTATTTTAGAGAGTTTGTATCTATTTTCTCAAGGAATGTAATTACCTTATTATATTATACTAGGGTTGTGTTATTCTCACACCCCATTTTTTAAAAATACACCCCTGAGACGGCCCGTACTGCCCAGTACGGCCCGTCTCAGTACTCGGTCAAACATTCCACCCTGACAACCTATGACAATGATTGGGAGTAAGACGGGCCGTACTGGTCAGTACGGCATGTCTCATTCATCGTACAGACATTCCCTGAAACATAGGACAATGATTTGAATCAAGCGGGCCGTACTGACCTGTACGGGCCGTCTTGCCCAGACGGCCTAGTTTTGGCCATTTCAGGCCAAAACCAGGCCGTACTGATCAAAATTTTAATTTTTTTTAGAAAAAAACAAATAATTCAATTTTGTTACATTTAAATACGTCTCGCAAAATGGGCGAGTTGGGTAACGCGTCAAAACGAGTTCGGGTTACCCATCTTGACCCGTATTGTGTTTAAGCTATATTGAATGGGTTGAGATCGTAGCACTTAACACGTCTTAAGTTAAATTAAATTTATGTTTTTTAAGAACAATTCATTTAGACCAGAACTAATTTTGCTTAAAACTCGTTCTGACCCTCACTCATCCTAACCCGAACTCGTTCTGACCCGTTACCCAACCCGACCCAACTCGTCCATTTTGCGAGACTTATTTAAATGTAATAAAATTGAATTATTTGTTTTTTAAAAAAAAATTAAAATTTTGACCAGTACGGCCAGTACTGACCGGTAAGGCCTGGTATTGGGGTGAAACGACCAAAACGAGGCCGTCTGGGCTAGACGACCCGTACTGACCAGTACGGCCTGGTTTCAGGGTGAGACGGCCTGGTTTTGGGTGAGACGGACAAAAATTAAGTTAATTTTTATACGGCCAGTACTGCCCTGTACGGGCCGTATAGAGTTACTCCACACCGGTTGAGACCCAAATTGGCTTGTAAAATATAAGTCAAGACCAAGACGGCCCGTACTGTCCTGTACGGCCCATCTCAAAAAATCTTCACTGAATACAAGGCAATCCTCTGAAATGCTTGTCTATACCCTATACGGGTCGTACTGACCAGTACGGGCAGTATAAATTTGGTGGGATGTTAAAATAAAAAAATGGGGTGTCCAAATAAAATCCTCCTTATACTATTATATATTACTAGTGATTGTAAGCAACACATGGGTATGTAATATGTTGTTTGATGAACCTCGTTTTTCTTTAAATTTATTTATTCATTTTTTCTTCTTAAATATGTAATAACTAGGTTTATTCCACCCGCATGCTGAAAATGATTATTATATATAATCTGTAAAATCATTAGTTATATAGCAAAATCAGATCTCTAATCACGAACTAAAACTAAGCCATAACCAACAAAAACCCAAATCTATAAGCAAGTCTCACAAATTTAATAAAAACTCAAATCTATAAGCAAATATCTCAAATTTAATACTCTCATGCATCTATGTTTACTAATTTTCAAAGTTAAAAAAATTTCTTTTGGTTCAAGTCTATAAGCAAAAATTTCTTTTAGAAAAATATTTTATAAAACCATGTAAAACATACGTGACAAAACGTAAAAAAATTTATCAGATCTGACGCAGCGTTACGAATGTTTTACATGGGTTTGTAAAATATTTTTGAAAACAATATTTACTCGACACTTATTTGATTTTTTTATAAAAATGTGCTCATCAGTGTTACAAACAGTGTTACTTTGAGGCCCACACTAAAGTAAATCTAAATGTATATGTTTTTTCTTTTTTTAATTAATGTAGAGCCCACTTATAACATTAATAAAAAAATAAGAAAAAACATGCACCTTTAGATTTACTTTAATATGAGCCCTAAAGTAATAAGATATAGTTATTCGATTAACGCAATAAGAAATTGTTAACAAAGGAACCATACTCTATCTAATATTTATATTTTTACTATTCAGTTTAATGACTTTTAATTATATATAGTAATAAGTCATTGTAATACATGTATTATCATATGGTACATCTTTAGACTCATTAATTTTCTGACTTTCTTTTTTATTAAATAAAAAAATACATGTTATTCTCTAATTTATCCTCGATCATCTTTATTTTTTTATTTATTACTATTTAATATTAATATTTTTTTAATAAAATAGTATTAATAATTCTTTTTAATTTTTATATGCAAGTTTTTCAATTAAAATTTATTACTATCAATGAAGATTCTTATAACATAATAACTTAAAATGCCTATTTTTCAAAATGATGATTTTTAGAAAACAAAATGATTAAATAGCACAATTGCGTACTTCTAATATATAAAATATAAAAATCAAATAATAACAAATTTGTGTAATGCATAAAAAACAATGACTAAATAACACAAAATGAATTGAAACATAAAAACACAATAATAAATACAAATTACACAATACTTTATAAATAAAACACAATTACCAAAATTTTCTATTTAAAAAGTTAATAAAATATCACACATTAGTCACTCAACCTTTCTCATCTTTTTACTAGAATCCTATACAATTGTAATATTTATTTTTTTTAAAAAAAATTCAAAGACACGGTTTTCACTATTTTTTAGTCTACATTAATAGTTGGATCGGTCATTGCTTTTGGTTTTTGTTAGCGTTGCTCCATTAATAATGGTTTAAACTATCCTAGTTGAACGTAAACGTATTAGACAAACTGGTTTATTCGTTTATGCAACCATCATCAGAAGATTAAGTATGAAGAACAAAATACCAAAATGTACGTGTGGAATCGAAGCTAGTTGAATGATTTATTCACTAACGAAGAACAATTACAACATGAAGAAAATGAGATCAAAACGCTCCACTACAATCAAGCTATAACCTTTTTTTTTTGGAACGGCGGTTGATGCAACGGCAAGCCCGTTGCCATCAGAGTGCATTAACTGAGTATCGAAACCTCGGACTTACACTTATGCTACAATTGCAGCGGTGTATTTTTCAATGGCATTAGAAAGGCTCCCTCATGCTGCGATTGCAACGGATGCTCCACCCAACCCTCTTGAAAGGGCCAAGTTGGTTAGAGTTTGAAGACTCATCAACCAACCGTTACAGGAAAAAACTGGGTCGTGCGTCATTTTCATATCTCACAAATTTTGACAACAATAGGAATTCAACCCACAACTTTCAATAAGTGTGAGCCTCTTATTGTTGCACCTAATCTTGCGGACAATCAAGCTCTAACTAGTTACACAAAATCGGTTGAAATTTTTTGTCCCGTCACTTACCGACAAATTAAACAAAAACAACAAACAAATAATATTTATTTTTTGTTAAACAAAAACAGCAAACAAATAATTATCAGTGAAACCCTTGTATCACATCAAGGATAACCTTCAGAGAACCTGTTTCAGTGACTGTTTTGATAATGTCTTTGATAAGAGATTACATCTTTAGGGGATTAGTCTTTATTTTTTGTTATTTATTAGTATTTATTGTCATTCGTTAGATATTATTATTAATAAAAAAAAATTTCGTTAGATATTAATAAGTGAATTCTAGTATATATCTACTCATTTTGAAATTAAAGTAATTTATAAAGTAAATCATTGATGGTATATAGAACCTTCACTTAAGAAAATAGGGTTTTATAACAACCAACTTTAGAAAATATTATAAAATGAGTTAAACTAAGTTAACTAAGTTAGAAATTAACTAGCTAGTTAGATTTAACTAGTAATTAAGGTGCTAGAAATATAATTACTGAAACTTGCATTAAAGGGGTTAAGTATGTGTGAAATTATCAAAATACATGTTGATCATAAAAAATACAATAAAAATATATTAATATTTAATATAAGAAAAACAGGGTTTCATGAGATTTGGCATGATAATCATTAGCGTCTACTTTAATATAACAAACAAGGGGTTCATGATTCAAACTCATTTCTTTGAATTAATCAGGTTTCATGCTCTGTATTCATCAAATTGCTTCTCCTAAAACTGATTTTGGACAAACCCACCTTGAGTATGGCTTAAGAAACAAGGATCATCGGCATCTAGTGGACTGAATCTTAATGTTTAATGGATAATTATTTAAGATTAGGCAATATGAACCATGATGGAATACAACACTTGACAAAAGAGGCAAATGAAGACTTGAACCGTAGCTCAAGAGTGTCAAGGAGATGCCTTGAGCTGCGGCTGAATAATGCGAGCTACGGCTCGGGTTAGGCTAGGGTGATTTGTTCTCGAGCCGAATCTTGTGAGGAGAATTTATTAAAGTCCTAAGTTGGTTAATTCCATGTTACGTTAGATTGTGATTATTTTCTAAGATAAATTTATCACTTATATTTGTTTAGGAATTTGAGTTGGTTTCAAGGGGCTTCTTATAATCGTTTTAAAGTTTCATTATTAATAAAAAAGAGAGAGATTAATTTGTGCACAATCTTCTTGTATTTTTGCTTTAGATAAAGTCTTGCAGATCAAATTTGTACTAAAGTTCAAGGTATTACAAGTAATACCAGAGAAACCACATTATTAGGCCGACAATTTTTCAAGATAGGTCGAACTATTGGAAGCAAATGGAAAAGGAACGCCTAGTGGGATCAAAGAAACTAGCGGACTGATCACTAGATAGATACAAATAGGTGCAAATTCTCTCATCACCACACCCCCACTTTGTTTTCTCACTCCTTGCTCACGAAGCGGCATGAAAAAAAAAAAGATAGCATTTGAATCGATATATGACTTAAGCCCTTGCGCTATTCCCTCCTGATCGTATCGTAGATAACAGTCAGAGTCAGTACGCTTTCCATTTAGAAAATGCGTTCTCTGGTATAAACGACAAATCTTCAACTTATTAATGGTATCAAGAAATTTAATAATCATAATTATAATTCATGTTCAGTCTTCACGAGTTCACATCTGTAAGATCAAGACCTTTGGGAATTTGTAGGAGAACATAGACGATACAACCACGAGAAGTGGTTATGTTTATTCTCAAAACTACAATAGAATATATAACTCTTATAATAGTTGTGGTTGATTGAAAGTCGATCTCAAGATGCATAAGCTACTTGAAATAGTTGTCAATTGAATCATTAAAACATATCGTAAACACAAAGAATCATACAAGTAAGATATATGCATTAACAACACATGAAGTTAATCTTATATATCATTCATATGAAATCATCATTACACACACGCGTACACATATATATATTTATGTGTATGAGAATAAACCGAATTTAATGAAAGTTAAATACCAGTTATAAATAGTAAATTGCCAAAACAATGTTTGTGATTGAGCTGAAGAATGTCGTCACTGACTAAGTCATTGAAACCACCGATTGAACCTTCCTGATGATAATGCTTCAAGGCAATACTTTTTGACTAATAACATGAAGAATGCAACCAAACTTGAAAGAGGAAAAATAAATTTGGTTAATTTCCAGAGTGTTTGTGAAATTGGGGTGGGAAAACATTATATTTTCAAGATGAAGACAAAAACTGTCTTTTCAAAATGACGTCATTATTTGAAAAGTAGTAACCGCCACTTGACAAAGATTATACGCGGAGTGCACACTGACAGTTGATATCCAGCAACCGCCACTTGCCGTTAGATCTCAGTTACTTGAATGGAAGAATTAAACGCGTCTTTATATCAATCGTGAGCCCCACCCAAGATTTGGCCGGTTCAAGGCTAGCTACCCATATTTTATATACACCGGTTGCTGGTATTCCATTTATTGAAATATATTTTTTTAACGGCTTGGCATGACGACATCAAAAACGAGATTTCAACTATCTCCTCCTATTTGACGCTCTGAGGCGTATGCCCGAGCCCACCCCAGGAGCAACCCCACAACTGCGTAAACCCATGACCTTACCTCAACAAATATGTTTCGTCTGTATTCAAAACTAAGACCTCTCATAGATTAGTCAAGGGGTTGTCATTAGGCTAGAACCCCATGACCTTGTCTCAGCAAATATGCACGCTTCGCCTGTATTCAAACCCAATACCTCTAATAGATTAGTCAAAGGGTTACCATTAGGCTAGAAGCCCTTTGGTATTTTTTGATAATTGTTAAGAGTAACTACCAATATAGTCCATGTGGTTCCTGTATTTTATAAATTAGACATATTATTCTAAACTTTAAATATTTGTAACACACGTAGTCTTTATGCGAGGGTAATTTGGTCAATTATGTGAGGGTAATTTGGTAACAAAAGGACTATATGTGTTACAAATGCCTAAAGTTTGTGATCATATGTGTAATTTATAGAGCCTATGAACCAATAGTGAAATGCTAGCAAACCACAAAGACTATATCGGTAATTCACTCTTAATTCTTATAATACAATATTATTTATTGTTATGATATAAATATAATATACTACTAAAACAGTAATCATACATGATATATTCTACTTAAAACTATGTCTTACAAAATGAGCGGGTTTGGTAGGGTCGGGTTAAGTAACGGGTCAGAACGGGTTCGGGTCAGGATAGGGGTGAGTCAGGATGAGTTTTAAGCAAAATCAGTTAGAGTCTAAATGAATTTTTCTTAAAAAACGTTAATTTAGTTTGACTTAAGATGTGTTATAAGTAAACAAATAGTTCATTTGGATAAATTTTAGTGATTTTCTCATCAAATATGTTATTGATCATTTTTAAATGTTTGAATCCATTACATTTACATACTTTTTGGTTACCCGTCTTGACCCGCATTGTGTTTAAGCGCTACCCATATGAACCCATTCAATATTATGATGTTACTCATTTCAACCCATTATATTGCCATTGTTTACCTAAATCAACCCATTTTCTTTGATATTTGTAAAAATTGTCACCTCTACTTATAACTTAACTAGTTATACGGTCTAAGGAATGTGCTATATAAACAAACTTTACTTTAATTTTAAGAAAAAAGATAACATTTCATCTAAAATCTGTCTTAAAGAACAAACATACAAACACAAATAGACACAATGATCAGAAATGTAGAGATAAAAAAACTACTAAAATAAATGAGATGACGATACAAACTCTGAAACTCATATAATTAATGTATGTTAGCTTTCTTGCTATTACATCAAACTGAACTCTTTACCTCTCATTTTACGAGACAAAACATCAACGAGTGAGTTAGTATGTATTCTTATCAGGGGCGACTCAGCGGAGGGGCAAACCCGACCACCGTTCTGGACCCATTTTTAGAGGGCACAATTTTTTTGAATTTATATGCATGTATGAAAATTATATTCAAATGAGAACCGACAAGTTGTATATAACTAAAAGTAATCATTTATAACCACATGATTTTAGTAGTATAAAAAGTAATTACCTTTAATTTATAGAAATTAATTTCATACCCTTTAAAATAGAAGTGTTCATCGATCTGTTAATGATTTATTCGGCTCGGTTTAATTGGTTTTCAATTTTTTTCCTATCCAGAAACCAAACCGAATTAGAGAAGTGGCTCGG
Organism: Mikania micrantha; assembly: GCA_009363875.1. Taxonomy (NCBI): domain Eukaryota; kingdom Viridiplantae; phylum Streptophyta; class Magnoliopsida; order Asterales; family Asteraceae; genus Mikania; species Mikania micrantha. The sequence goes on from CM018689.1 coordinate 15,184,863, forward strand.
TTCGTTTTCGGTTATAACCGAACAAACCAATTAAAAACCGATATGAAGAAATTTAATTCAATCGAATAAACCGGTTAAAACCCAAATTTAACTGAATAAACATAATTCAACTTTATATATTATTAATAAAATAATAAATTTAAATCTGAATTTAGGTTAATCAGTTAACCAAATAAACCGAACAAACAGAATTAAAAAAATAGAACCGATAACCGAACCAAAAAACGAATTCGGATACAGTTAGGAACCGAACCGAAAACCGAATTCAAAATGTGATTCGGTTTTTTCAGTTACAAACACTGTTTGGTTTTATACGATTTTGTTTTTTTGAACACCTTTACTTTAATATTCGAGTTCTCTATGACCTTTTTTTCTAACTTATCTAGGACACTTCAATTCTTAGGACGTCTCTACTTCTTATCTCTCAGAAGAAGGGTAAAGTTTGTCAGCATTTTTTTTTTTTTTGAACAGCCAACGAGACCCATTTTATTCATTGAAAAAAATTGTCCAGCCTACCTAACAAGATGCTAGGCAAACAAAGACATATACACCATTATAATACATCATGACCATCTAATTCGCAACTCATTACAAATTTCCCATGCGATGCATAAGTTTTCTCTTCTTTGTCATCTTTAATATACTACATAGTACATACAAGGACAACCTCTATTGTTTTAACTATTTCAATCAAAAATAAAATATTTTATCAATACAGTCCATATAGTTTAAAAAACTAACGGTTCTAGCCACCAAACTTAACTATTATAACAGTTTTGACCCCCCAAATCTAACTATGGTTGGGGGCCCAAACCATTAACTGTTTAAACCACAAGAGCTAAACCGTTAGTTGTTTAAATTAGGGGTGTTCAGAAAAATCAAAAACCGTTTAAAACCGATAACCGAACCGTATCCGTAACAAAAAAAAAAACCCGAACCGAATTCTGAATTCGGTTTTTGGTTACTAACCGTATCCAAATTCCGAATTCGGTTTTCGGTTCGGTTAGCGGTTTTAGATATTTTTTGAATTTGGTTTGTTCGGTTTATTCGGTCAACAGATTAAACCGAATTCATAATTAAATTTATACTTTTTATTAATAATATAAGGTTGAATTCGGTTTATTCGGTTAAATTCGGTTTATTCGGTTGAATTCGGTTTATTTGGTTTTTAACCGGTTTGTTCGGCTGAGTTTGGTTTGTTCGGTTATAACCAAAACCAAACCGAATTCGGCTGAATTCGGTTGAATTCAGTTCGCATAACCATATCCCGAATTCGGTTCGGTTAACGGTTAACGGTTAACGGTTAAAGGGAAAATTTTTTGAAAACCGAACCGAACAAACCGTTAACCGAACCGATGAACACTCCTAGTTTAAATCACATGGGTTGAACTGTTATTTGTTTAAACCATAGGGCCGTATTAATAAAAGATTCAATTTTGAATTAAAATAGTTAAAATACTTAAATTACATGAGAAAAAACCGTAATGTACTCTTAAAAAAAATAACCACCTCAAAAATTAGGGCCAAAGTATTTAATGATTGGAATTCTAGCGTGTAGCAATGATATCTGACTTCAAATCTTTAGTGTGAATATTTGTAGTGTTATATATAGGTTCAATTTTGTAAATGTTTATTTGGGTTCATTGAATTTAATAAATATTAGGCATGAATAATTTGTTAAAAGTTAAAACTATAGTGAGTATCTTCAACATTAGTTATTAGATGTCTTGTTTAAAGGCTAAAAATTTTCTGATATATAGTTGATTTGTAATATCTGTGTATTTTTTTTTCTTATTTTTAACTGTGTTAATTATTCTTGATAATTTGTGAACGAAGCCAAATCACTACACTAGTATTAAGCTATACCAACAAAATTTATGAATCCTTTTACTATCACAAGTTAATTGCTATAGGTAATTTTGAGCATTCTTGTAAAATAAAGCAAATAAATATAAAAACTCAGTTCTGACGATATGTTGTCAGGAAACATTAAACATAAAAGCAATCACTTTTCTCTCAATGTATTATTTATTTATTAATTTTTTTTAACAGCGGAAATTCATTAAACAAAAACACCAGTACACCAAATAACAGAGAATAATCACCAAACACTAGGATTGTTCAAATTGCTCGCTGCTCGTTGCTAGTTCGTCGCTCGCCGCTCACTCGGAAAAAACTAGTTCGAACTCCGCTCGGTTTTAAACGAGCCAAGCATGCTCGGTTCAGTTTATAAACGAGCCGAACACAAGCCAAGGTAAGCTCGCTCGTTGCTCGTTCGGATAGTGGCTCAATTGGCTCGTTCGGATAGTCGCTCGATTGGCTTGCTCGGATAGTCATTCGGTTGTTTCACTTGTTTAAAATGTATTCCCAGATCCATTTGTTTCACTTTTAACGTTAAAACCTAATTCTCAAATACCCAATACTCAGTCGCTCATTTACTCCCAGTTGTGATCTTTTTGCTTAGACTAGTATGGATATTTGGATGTGTTTTTAGAGGTTTAGACTTCTTGGATTATGTTTTGAAAAAATTTTGTCATTGCTTGAGATTATTGTTAATGAGCATGGCTTCCTTTAATCTCAAATTTGATTGTTGTGGTTTGGGATTATTAGATGTTAATATGAGTGTTGATATGTAACTATAATAACAAACTAGATGGTAGTTGGTAGTTATTTGATGCATTAAATTTTATTTTTAAACCGAGCGAAACCGAACCAAGGCGAGCCACTTGGTTTTGAAACGAGCCGAGCAACGAGAACAACATTTTGCTCGATTCTGCAAATCCGAACCAAGCCAAGCCGCTCGGTTTGAAAACGAGCCGAGCACGAGCATACCCTCGTTCGGTTCGGTTCGGCTTCGTCACTTGTGAACAACCCTATCAAACACAGTTACATACTTGAATCCAATGTTTTCATAACCGGACCGGACGTCGAACCGGTCTCCTTACTGGTCAGAGGTCCGACCGGTCGAACCGGATTTAAGAACCGGATGATTTTATAAACATTTTATAAATATATATATATATATAATAAAAAAATTAAAATTTAAAAAAATTAAAAAAACCGGTTCAACCACCGGTTTTCCGGTCCGACCACCGGTTCGCCCAAAACGGCCTAGAACTCCTAACTGGACCGGTTCACCTACCGGTTCCCGGTTCGACCGGTCCAGTCCGGTTTTCAAAACATTGCTTGAATCCAATCTAAACATCTTCCATTCTTTCCAGGTCCAAAAACCTTGCTTAACTCTATGTTTAATCCACATGAAACTCAACCTTTTTACTTCTTCAACTAAACTATATATCGTGGGTTGAAAAACTTTATCGGTTGAAAAACTTTATCTTACATCTATGACTATATGTGGTCAGTGAATATGATGACACCAATGAAACAAATATTTTTTAGTTATGCTCATGTTTAATGTTTAATCTAGTAATGATGTGAAGTCATTATTAACATATAGTTATTCATTACCAGGATCATAAACGAAATAATAATTTTTGTCACAAAAGAAACCAAAATTTTTAAATTAGTATCAAGTTGTGTAAAAGACTACTTATCTATACTCCATTATAAAGCATATAGAAAGGACGGAATGGTCATTTTACCCAAATCTTTTAATTTTAAGAGTTTTACAAGTAAAAGAGCATAATGTATAAGTGCTTAATGCACAAGCTCTCAAAACTCTTAAAAATCGGCGGGAATATAAGACGGGATTTTGAAATTTGATTTGAGTCCACCACAAATATAAAATCAGAAGAGCAGGAGACAGAAAACTCATATCTTCATTCTCCTCTTTCACTCCACCACAGCTCTCTCAAAAACACCCTAGCAGCCTTGATCATTTTGTTCGTCGTACCTTTTGTTATTTTGATTCAGATTTCCAAGCTTCTCCACCTTTCTAAACATGCGATGGTTGCGGTTGCATCACATATGAGCATCGGTCGCGCAACGGTTTTTAGGGACGTTGACGTGCGGTGTCGAGGTGGTTAGCCTCCCCGTCGAGAAAGAACCCACCACCAACATTTATGTTCCTGGTACGACTAACAGAAAATACAGCGTTGTCAAGTTCGTGAGATGCGTAGTGATGAAGGTTCTCAGATTTATAGACTAAACAGTGTAATTCCATACCCATGTCTGTTTTTTGTTTAATCTTATATGAGGTGCCTTTTGTTTTAGCTTGACTTGAACTTATATTTATTATGATTACTTTTGGATTTCTTATTGAGCCTACCATCACCATTGAATTTTTAGGGTTTCGTTTTTCCTTCTTTTTTGTTGCAGATGGAGAGCTTGAGTGATGTTGACAGTAAATCATAACCGGAACGATGATGTTGTCTTTAGCCAAACAACAAAAAAATGTGACAGGGCAAACACCTTGGTCTTGCAAGCGACACGAAAACCCGGTTAGGTCCCTTCGCTAATATTATTTTTAATTAATACATTATTTTCATGTCACCCTTTCTTGAGCGTATTTTAGTTTCGGTCATTGTTCCATGGATGAAACAATGTCAATATCCTTGATGTTGAATACATTGATTTTAATTTTTATTATTGTGCAATCGGTGGATTTCTTCATTTTGATTTTAAATTTTTTTTTTTTTCAAATTTTAATGGATAATAGGAATAATGTTTATCTAAGTATGTGACCTAGGAATTCAAGTGATTGATTGAATAACAATATTAGATTTGATGAAGCATTCAAGAGATTTCAGGTGAAAATCATGATGAATTTAAGACCACTGATATATATGAAATATCCATCCTGATAGAGGTTTGCTTATCTAAGTATGTGCCTTTGTTTATTATTCCCATTATTTAGTTACTAATTCCTTATTCCTCAATTTTTAGTTAGCTAAGTTAAAATTGTCAAGTCTGTGATTTTAAGTTAGCTATATAAAATTGTCATTCATTTACCTCCCAACTAGGATATTTAGTCAATTTACTTAAGACATTTATTGAATTTATGAAATTAGGAACATAAGGTTAACATTCTTATTATTTATGTTTTTTGCAGGCTTGGGCGGGTCAAAAACACCTTAACACATAATAGGGCTGAATATGGAGCTAAATCATGGCTGCAAATAGCCCTTAACAGGCTGCTGATTGCGAGGATCAGTGGCTGTCAGCAGGCCAATAACTACAGCGGGTCAAGAGGTTTATAACAGGCTGGATATGGGATAAACTAACATTGCAACAACCTTAAAAGGGTGTTGTTTGCAAGTCTTAAAAGCTGGATAATGAACTGTTAAAAAGAGCATATGAATTAAAAGAGCCTTAAAACAAAGAGTTGTTTGCACTTTGCAAGGATTAAGAAGACAACTTGTAGGTTAAGTGTGCTATCTTTGTGTGAAACATCTTATGTGAAGTGATAAATTTATTTTGTACATCTTTAGTTGGAACATCTTATATGAATTAAAAGATCCTTGAATGAAGCGATTCTATATGGTTAATTATTAGGGGTTTTAAATTTATTTATTGATAGGTGTTGTTCTTACCAATGTCATTGAAACCTCGAGGTAATCCTCTAAATTGCTCTTTTTTAGAATAGATTCTACTCCTTTTGTTTACTATTTTTCCAATGCGGGTTGCAGGATGTTGCAGAGGGCAGAGCTATATACAATAACAGAAAGTAGTTGATAAGATACATTATTTCTTCAAACATAAGAGAAGTGGTTGCATCTTTGTTGCACTTGTACTTGAAATACCTGACACCCTTGTTCGTGTAAGCTTGGTTCTAATCCCTATACTTTGGTAATACTGCATTACAAGGATTACTCTTATTATGTACATTTCAAAGTGGGAATTAGAAAAGCTATGAAAAACTAAAGAGAGTGGTTATAAATGCTATGTCAGTTATAAAATGGAAACTTTTTCTTAACACTGCAAGTTAAGAGAACTTTTTTGTTTTGAAATTTTAATTACTAGGCACTATTGATATGTCAAGTTGTCAACAATATTCCAACAATTTCTTTTAATTTCATCATTTACTCTAGAAAAAAAATTAGAAAAAGGAATACAAGTGATCTCATTTTATAGAGTACATTTCACGGTAATTTAAGAAGGAAATAAAAGTGACAATTTCTAAATCTAGGTTTGATAGGCACATGCCAAGAATAAAAGTCTTATGACACAATTAACAAGTGCAGTTTCTATGGCCAAATTTGGTTGCAGATGGATTACCTCCTACGGATATTGGTCTCAATAAGCAAGATTCATATGTTATGAAGGTTAAACCACAAAAGGTGATTCATACTATGACTATGACTATGACTATTTGTAGTTCTGTTGGGGTAACCATGTTACCTCATTGCCTCATTTTGTATGTGCCACCGCTTTCTGTCCTCTTTTCAGCAAGTCTAATCTCTCATTTTCATGGTTTATTATAAATATTATTATTTGTTTATCTATATGGTCACAATGGGTAATATATAGAATGGATAACATATAGAATTGGAATTAAAATGGAGCAAATCGCAAGAGTGAGATTCCTAGAGATACGTCAACATAGGGGAGAACCAAAGAACACAAGGAGAACACCGGTGATTTGCAATCGTGAAATCTATTGAATCCGTGACACTTTATGTCTTTCTCTAATTGATCATCATTTGGATCTATAACTGGTTTAATTTATAAATTAATTTAGGTTTTGTTTTTAGAAGCAGGCGTAGATGTATTTATTGAACTTTTGTTTATTTCTATTGAATCAAATAAATTCAATCAGATTAAAGATGGAGGCGATGACGTCTACATATTTGTGGCGTTTTTTTTTCAACGATGAAATTTGTGTATATATATATTTAGATGGAAAATACATAAGTAAAAAACAATAAATATATATATTTAGATGAAATTTGTGTATATATATATTTATTGAACTTTTGTTTATTTCTATTGAATCAAATAAATTCAATCAGATTAAAGATGGAGGCGATGACGTCTACATATTTGTGGCGTTTTTTTTTCAACGATGAAATTTGTGTATATATATATATATTTTTTTTCATTCCTACTATGAGATTTCTTTAGTATAATAGGAACCTTAATAAGACCTTATTACGAATTACTGCTTACTGATATAGATCAAGTAATTTGTTAGGCTGTGTATTTTCCATCTAAATCTATTACCAATTCCAATTTGCAGGTTTTTATTTATTGTTTTTGGCTATTGATAAGTATTGGCACATTTATCGTTTAATCGTTTTGTATATTTTTATAAAACTTTTCTTTGTAACTGTTTTTATTTACTTATGAATTACTAATTATATTACGAAAGTTAATTTTGCCAGGTTTTCTTTGTTTTGTTTGGAAACTGATATTTAGAAGTAAAGGCGGTCTAAACAACGTGTGTGTTGTAATAAACAATGTATCTTTGAATAATTTCCACATGCTACAAGCTAACTTTTTGGAAGTAGGATGCCACCGCTGATGATTTAGAAATAGTTCTACGCCGCCGCATCGCGCGGGTCTCCACCTAGTATAGTTAATATGTGGCTATGATTAAAATTGAATATTTTATTTTCATACATCACATGTATTTGCTTAGTACTATATGTACATCTTTGACTTCTGTAAGAACGGCCTTAGCCATCAACATGAGTGAAGAACAAAAAATAAATCTCATTAAAAATTTTTTTTTTTAAAAACTCCATAAAGACAAGTCAACGCAAAAATCCACATTATCCACAAAGTTAGCATACCCCACCATCTGAGGTGGCGCCATCATCAGCCCTTCCGCCATGCTGGCAATAACTCCCACCATTCCAAACGCCTCCTCCTCATCAACGTAAACCATAGCTTCCGGCGATTCATTCGTTTCCACCACCGCATCTTCCGCCGGTCTGAATTCCTCCGCCGCCAACGCCGCCGCCCTCTTTATATCCCTCACATTGCTAGATTCCGGCACCGGCAGCCTCCAAACGGAATCTGCAAAATTCAAACACGCCGACCGCCCCCGCATGGCGAGGACCGCCACGTCATGCGCCCGGGCTGCCATTTCAGCCGTCGGATAAGTTCCCAGCCACACCCTTGAGTTGTTTTTGGGTTGTCTCACTTCGCAAACCCACTTGCCGGAATTTCTACTTCTCACTCCCCGGTAAACCGGGTGTCGAGTCTCCTTGAACTTCGTCCTTCCGGCTTTTTTCTTTGGGTTTAGTGAAGCAAGCATTAGTTCCACATCCGGATAACCTCCGTCAACCCCGTCGCTGCTGCTGCAGTCGGAAGCTGACGGAGATTCGATTATTGGATTGTTTTCCGGTGATAACGCAGGAAATGAAAATGCGTCCATATATGATGTCACTGGTGGGTTAATTTCTCAGATTATGTATGGCGACTCACTGACTCAGATTTGATTCGAGTTTGAAACTTACAGAAGATGAATCTAGAAGTGAATTTTGGCGGGTAAGTCTTATTTTTGGTTGTAGTTGCAAGTTGTGAGTGAATTGTAGTTATCTAAAAGATGATATATATATATAGTTAATTGTATGTGTGTGTGAACAGAGGTATGTGTATATGGTGGGGTTGAAGGATGGGTTGTGGATGGTGTTAGAGGAAGGTTAGCAGAAGGAGGGGGGTGAACAGGGTGAGAGCCGTATGCCTTTATTTGTCTCACACGTGTAGCGTCCGTGATGACTAAATGCATTTAATAATATCTTTTTGTAAAAGGAAATTATTTTCTTTTTTTTTTCGATTATAATTAACATGGGGTACATAAATTCTAGAAAACAATTAGACTATTCACAGCGGTCACCCCACTGAAAACTCTTCCTCACTGAAATTTCATGCCACGTCATCACCCCACTGAAATCCTTTAACACCCACAATGGTCACCCCACTGAAAACCCTTCCCCACTATTCCACGTCATCAACAATTAAAATTAAATAAAAAACATTACTCTAACTTAAAAATAATTCAATATTTTACAAAAAAAACAAACATTACATTAAAAAAACAATAACATATTAAAAATATACTAGTCGGCTTAGATGCTACGAACGACAATATCGGTTCGAACCCTTTCGATATGTTCGACCAAATCGGCTTTTAACGACTCGTGAATGCTTTTGTTTCGCAACGCCAAAATTTGGTTATCTCTACGCGGGTCATCAATGTCAAAAGGAGATGGCGGTTCGTCTTCATCGGGAACAAACGGGCTAATCGACTTGCCCTCACATTCAAGTATCATATTGTGTATTATGATACATGCATACATAACGGATCTAATTTTTTTAGGATGCCATGCTCTAGCCGGATTTTTTATAATTTGAAATCTTTTTTTAAGAACACCAAACACCCGTTCAATATCCTTCCTTGCACCCTCTTGTGCTACTTGAAACCTTTTCCGTTTAAAGGTTGTTGGACATGTTATTGTTTGCATAAAAACCGGCCATTCTAGGTAAATCCCGTCAGCAAGATAATAACCGTGAGCGTACTCGTTATCGTTACAAAAAAACGATGATTGTGGAAACACACCGTTTTCCATATCATTGAGTAACGGCGACGAGTTTAGAACGTTTAGGTCGTTATTCGCACCAGGCATGCCAAAATATGCATGCCAGATCCATAAATCCTGTGAACAAACTGCTTCAAGAATAATCGAGGGGCATCCGTGATCGCCTCTCATAAATTGTCCTCTCCATGCAACCGGACAATTTTCCCAATCCCAGTGCATACAATCAATACTACCAAGCATACCGGGAAACCCATGATAATTTTCATGGTGTTCATACAAATTCATAACATCATTATAATTTGGTTTGCGCAAATATTTAGGACCATAGAGTCGACGGATATTCTTACAGAAATTATAAAGGCACTCTCTGGAAGTGCTGTCTGACATCTGTAAATAGTCGTCCATTAAGTCTGCCGTACTCCCGTATGCCAATTGTCGAATAGCCGACGTACACTTTTGTAACGGTGTGAATCCTCGCTTGCCGCGAGCATCCCATCTCAATTGAAAATAAGTATCTGCAACCTCCAGATCGTTCACGATACGTTCAAATAGAGGTCGTTGCATCCGGAAACGCCTCTTGAACAACTTCTCATTATACAACGGTTCGGGCCCAAAATAATGACGCATCAACAGATCATGTCCCGCTTCCCTGTCTCGATTAATCTGAATTCTTCTAATTATAGGCCGAGGAATCTGAGAAGCGTTTTCTTGAGCCATGGTAGACAAAGCCGCGATAAAAAGATCAGTACCCTCGCTATCAGAAGATGAGAACACCGTAAAGGATGATGACATTTTTATAAAAAAAATGTATAAAAATTAAGAGAGTTTTGAATGAAAATGAGTGTGTAAAATGGTTGAAATGAGTGATTTATATAAAGATTGATTTTATTATAATTTTTTTTTATTTGTAACGGTTACAAATATAGGGGGCCCACCCATTTTCAAATGGACCAATCAAAATGAAGAATACCCAACGGGGAGCGGGGGCCGTGGGACTGGTTTCGGCGGGCACCGCCTGGCAGGGGGCGGTGTTCCCACGGCGGGGTTCGAGCCCGCTAGCCCAGCGGGGCAACCGCTGTGGGCGGTCTTACTGATTTGTTTTTAATAAATATCTTTTACACTAAGAAGAAAATCAGAGCTAGCCTAGGAGAGGGGCTTGATGGTGTCTGCCCCGAGCCCAACATTTTTTGGTAGCCGAAAATTTTAATTTTTTTATATAGTATATGAAAAAAATTATAAAAGTAAGACCCAATAAATTTTGGTAAAATGGAAATAATCCAATTGATAATTGATTACTTCTTTAAAAAAAGTCCCACATTTAGAAAAAAAATAGATTTTATTTTGCCCAAATTGATTTTTCCTCCCTCTAATGCTTCTAGTTAGGGGTGTTTACGGTCCGGTTCTAAACCGTGAAACCGTCTAAATCGTTCATCGGTTCGGTTTCACGGTTGGTTTTTTATTCAAACATTCGTTCGGTCGGTTTCAAAAGTTTAAACCATAATAAACGGTTTGGTTTACGGTTTTCATAAAAGCCGGTCGTAAAAACCGGACCGGACCGTATATGTGTGTACGAGTATATATAAATATAGATATGCGTATATACACATAGATATATCGATATATACATATAATATAGAGGGGAAGTTTCCTTTGAAAAGCATTATTTAGGAGAAAACTAATAAAACTAATTACAATCATTACCAATTAAATTTTTTTTTCATATTTTATTTTTTATTTCCTATTATTATAAGGTAAAAAATGTATAAAAAATTAAAAAAAAATGTATTTCATGTTATTACATATATGTAACTTGTATGTTATACATACTAGTTACATATATGTAACTTTATGAGTTACATGCGTAACTTTTTGAGTTACGTACATGTAACTTCGTTATTTACATATCATTATTAAAATTTAATTTTTTATTATAAGATTTTTAACCTTATAATAAAAAATTACACTTTGTTATTTACATATCATTATTAAAATTTTATTTTTTATTATAAGATTTTTAACCTTATAATAAAAAATTACGAATTTTTTTTTTTAAAAAAATTATTGTTAAGTATGAGTTTTCTTAGTTTTCTCTAAAATAAGGAGTTTCTTATGAATATTCCTCTATATATATATATATATATATATATATATATGAAACTATTCAAATAATAACTCACTCTTAAAGCAATAACTCAGATAACTTTGGCAAGATAAAGTCAAATCTTGGATTTTTTTTAAACATCATTGTAACACATTTAGAACACTTTGTTCTTTTATGAGTTTGTGAAAATTAATCACCGTTTAAGAGATATCATCGTTGTAAGTTTTTGATTTACAACAATGTAACTGTTTTAGGCCCAAAATTTACAACGATGTAAACTCTCAAACGGTGATGAATTTTCGCAAATTCATAAAAGAACATAGTGTTCTAAATGTGTTACAATGATGTTTTAAAAAAAATCCAAGATTTGGATTCATCTTGGCAAAGTTATCTGGGTTAGTGTTTTAAGAGTGGGTTATTATTTGATCCCAATCATATATATATATATATGCATGCATAGATGGTTTATATATGTGTGTATGCACATATTGAGTTCTTGATTTATTTGAGATTTAAAAAAAAATACATATGGACTTGGTGTAAATAGTCCGAGTTGAACTATAAAGGTTCGGTTTGATTCGATTCGATTCGATTTTATTCTTAATGGGATCAAAATCTTAAACCGTAAACCAAACCGTTGATAACGGTTCGGTTTTTATTTTGAACTGTTCAGTTTTGGTTTTCATTGTCAAAATCCGTTGTTAACGGTTCGGTTGTGGTTCAACTTAAAAATCGTAAAAACCGGACCGCGAACACCTCCTTAATAACAAGATTTTTAATTTAAATAAAAAAAACTGGCAATATCCTTCTCATCTGCAACCAATTGGTTAAATTAAAAAAACCCCAAATCCCTAAGCACACATCGATTTTCTATGAAAACAAACAAATAACAATTACTTTTTTCGAACACCACCAAAACCGTAGAAATGACGACATTTTCTCACTAATCATAGAGAGAAAACCCCTAAACCCTATTTGGGTCGTCGATTTCGAATCTTGAAAATAAATACGTGGTACACATTAACCCACATTAAAACTGATTTGTTTATTCAAAACCAATTTTTTATTTATATTCAATGCGCACCACATTTTTATTTTCAGAATTCCAAATCAATTGTACAGATAAAGTCTAGGTGACCCATTTTACTATTCCCCTTATCTCTTTTAATAATATACCAGTATATATAATATAATATGTGGGAGTGGGGTGTATATATAATATGTGGGAGTGTGTGTAAGAAAAAAAAAAAAAAGGTGGGGCCCACATTACTATTCCCCCCCACCTCATTTAATATAATAAATAATATAACATTATTAAACTAAAAATGAAAAAAAATAAGAATATAATACATAATTAACAAATATACATAATAAATGAACCCAAACAGACATTAACGAACACAAACTAACATTTATCGAACGTTCACGAACACGACTTCTAATCATGTTCGTTTATTTAGTTAAACGAACTTTCCGTTGAAAGGTTCACGAACTCTTCGCCGAATGTTCGTTTTATTTACAGCCCTATCTGAAACCCTATGATCCTATCCTTTCAATTTCCCAAGCTTGCTTGTTACTTTAGTATTTACTGTGATATTCGAATCTCGTATAGCCCTAGATAGTTTTCTATCTCGAGTGTGGATCTCTTTCAATTAAAGTACTAATTGTGTTCACAAAAGTTTCAATCGAATAAGATAAAAAGTTTAAATTCAAGAATCAATTGATCTTTCTTGTGAAACTATATATGACACGTGTGACCTTGAACAAACCAATTGAAGCCCTTTTTATAGGAGTAGAACCATTGATAGTTATATAACCCTTGATTTGAAGCTATATAACAACCATAAAAACATTCATATATGATATAACCACCACAACTACCATAACTACCATTGGTAGTTATGTAAGCAACAAACTATTAGTGGTGGGCATAACTTCCATAACTTCATGTGGTTGAGGGAGCGTTTCCCCTTGAACTGCTCAGGATACCCGGTTCCAAAAATTAATGTATATTTGAATACGTGTGCATTTAATTTTGCTATCTTATAACTTATATTAATTAATGTTTATTCTATTTCACATTTTGTCTTAATTGAATCCAGTTATAGACCTTGATAACACTTAAATCACAATAAGGTTCTAATATGTCTCACCTCTAGAAAAAACACAAAATGAGAAATATAAAACTAACCAGTAAACCATCATCAAAGCAAGGGTCATATAGGGTTTTCCTACTAGCACAAAGAAAAGAACTGAAATTAAACAAGTTTTCTACTAGAACATAGATAAAAACTGAAATTTAATCCAGCTATAGCCATATGAAAACTAGGCTCTAAAAAATTATTGAGTTATTCACTAATCTTCAACACATGAATTAAACTTTAGGTCTTGAAGGGTCACATCATCGGCAAGTGTATGGCTTGGGCTCCAAATGGGCTCCATATATAACTAGTTCATCGATGTGCTGTTAGCCAAAAAAAAACAAACAATAATATAAAATTAGAGTTTAAATGCTTCATATTGATCCATACTTAATTGTTTTGGAAACCTGAATCGTATTCGAAACCGAGAAACTTGATTCAAATCTTGATTCGGGTTGTTTGGGTCGGATATATCCGAATCCGAAAAAGTTATTCAAATATTCATGTCAAATTCAGATTTTTGACTTTTTGTAATTCGGGTATCCGAATTATCCGATTACATGCCAATGGATCATTATTAATTTCGACCTGTTTAGAATTTTTTTGTGAATCATGAAATTTATTTAGACTATTTTATTATGATAGATTTGTGATCGTTTATGACATTTGAACTTTGAAGTGTTGTATTATGGAACTAAACTAGTTAAATGTTAAATTTAAGAACCAAATATTGGAAAATAAACGATCAAAACAAAAATGAAAAATTAGGAATTTTTTATTCAGCTTTATCCGGGTTGTTCGAGTTATTTGGGTTATTCAAATTTATCCGAATCCAAACCAAATCCTAATTCGGATAGATTTGGGTCGGATGAGATTCAAACCAATTAGAGTCGGGCTCAAATATGAGCAAAAATAGTTTTAAATCCAAATAACTCATAATCTGACCCAATAAACACCTCTAGTTAAAAGGTGGATCAGAACCAAGAAGATATCCATCAAGAGTATGCTGTTGATTAATGGATGGGGTTTCCACATTTTTATTTGAATCAAATGAGACAATATCTTGACTGTTTTTCCCATTCACATCCTACAATAAAAAACACCCAACTCAATTAATAGATATAAAGACCAGATCTTTGGAAAGTTTTATATATTTTCATGGCCCATGATCAAAGATTAGCAAATGAAAACCTGATTTTGGGGGTCTTGAGCAACAGCTATATCATTTGAAGTGCATCCAAAGTCACCGTTATCATCAACAAAGAACAAAAGAGATGCTATGTCAGCTTCAGTCATCACCAAATCATCTTCACCTGTCCCATTTTTCATATTGTAACCATTCGAGTTCGAACCATACAACGAACCCATTTCGACAAATTGACTTTGGCCGGAATACTTGCTTACAAAACCCTCAAAATTATCATCAAAAACTGAATGGCTAAAATTTCCAATGTTTATTGGGTTCTCTTGGTTCCATCTCACTGGTAACTCTTTGGTCATGTTCACACCACTTGAAGAGCCCATTTCACTATTCTTGTATGGATGTGCACCATAATCAAAACCATCAAGATTTGGCACAAACCCATGATCATTTACAAAATTCTGGTTCACAAAACCCATACTTGTAGAGTCATAAATTAAGTTCCTTTGCTCATCAAGATTGTTAGGCATTGCTTGCATAGAATAACCTAACACATTACATGTAAGTTGCCATAAAAAACACTAAGTAAATACCATTTAAACAGTAGATCTTTAAGTTTGCTAATGTTAGAAATACACAATTACGCGTACCTTCATTTGGCATTAAACCTGTATGAATTAAATCACATGACATTGCCGCGCTAAAGTTTGAATCTTCAAGAAAAGATAAAGTGGATCTTGAAGGGTTTATCGGCGGATTAGTTGTGTGCATTTCGCTATAAGATGGCGAATTCATTTGTTCTTGATTAAGCATCAATGAAGAGGTGTCAGTAACCACTGAACTCTCTAACAAGCTAGGTTTTGAAGCAGCTTGAACACCTTTATCTCCATTAGCTATTTTCTTTAACAAGATTCGGTATTTCTGCAAATAACTGGATACATGGTCTCTTGTTAAACCCTCCACATCCATCAGTTCTACGATTTTTTTGGGAGCAGCATCTGTGATATATAACACATAAAAAGTGGTCAAAATTAACTCTAAATTAACGAAATAAAATTACACCCAAAATCAAGTAATTATTTTATTATCTTACTATCAATTCCAAGCTTTCCAACTGCTTCCACAAACTTCTTGCGCAAACCTTTGGTCCAGATGATTGTAGACTTCTTTCCTGTAGAATGATTAGCCATTGACCGATGATGCAGTCTTGGAACTCAAATGCATCTGTTGATCTTCACAAAAAGATTTAGCATCACTGATTTCTTGTTGTTTTGATCTGCATGATGTGGTACATATCATATGGCATCTGTGCGTGCATGTTTCTCAGATAAAAACTCACCTTCATCCTTGAAACCCTCTAAGATTCCTTCTCATCTGCTGTCATTGACATGAACAACTTGTTAATTACTTTAAGCTTTGAGGTTTTTTTTATCACTTCGTCAATTATGATGAGAAAAACTTAATTTTTCAATTTTCTGCGTTAAATCGAATGCATATGATGAATATGGTATATATATAGGCAGTGAAGCCTATGGCTAGCTTGTAGCTCATTTTCAGATATACATCTGCAAATAAGATAAACAAACGTGTCCTATTATCCTCACACTCAACTCTCAAACTTCACGTCATATGTCAATCATTATTTGCCAGAATTTTCTTAGTGTTAATGCTTGGTCTTGTATACACATTGAATAAGCCTATATGAGACGTATATGTCATATACGAGACATATACGAGACCATTATTAACGAAACAGTGTGTGTCAGTGGAGTTATACGCCTCATATTGGAGACGTATACAAAAAAGGGATATGTATATATAACTAGTCCCTGAACAAAATTGTTGTTCATAAAAACTTAAAAATATATCAGTAAAGAAAACATAAGAGGACATTAATTGTATTATCTATTTGACCTCAAGGTTGAAAATTTACAGAAAAAAAAATCATTTAATGAAAATAAAAGGCATCATGTTAGCATTTAGTACTACACACTAAATAACAAAATTTAATGACTCAATTGTGCATTAAATAAATATTACAAGTAATAAATGTAATTCAAACAAAAGTAAATAAATAACTACATGATAAAGTGTCACAAATTTATATTTCCAACATAAACTTATCTTTTTAATTCGTAATTTTTTTATCCAAATTCTTTCTTACAAATGAAGGTGTCAAAAATTTGCAATTTCCTTTAGGCCATATGTAATGATGTCACAAATAACTACATGATGAAGGTGTCACAAATTTGCACTTTTCTTAGGGCGATATTTAATGATGTCACAAATAACTATATGATGAAGGTGTCACAAATTTGAAATTATCTGAGGCTATATGTAATGAGCTTTGTTCATCAAGTGACTTTCATTGTGACACTTGATCACACTATCATCAAGCTTTTTATCATGTTATATAGGAGTTTGACTATTAAGTGAAAAAGAAAAGTAAACATGATCATTTGTTTGACTACAATCCCACCACTAATAATGTTTTTTCATTCAGTTTCTAAATCAATAAAAACAACATTGATTGTGCAAATGTCGGTTCGATTATTAGAATTTTGACAACCAAAACCAAGCACTAGTTTCGGTTATTTCGGTTATAAAGGTCAGTTTCAGTTCAATTTCGATTATTTTCGTGGTGATTTTTTTGAAGTTATAAACTTGGTTATTGAACTCGGTTTTATTGTTCTGAAGTGTTTTAAATCTCTTTTAAAGCATAAATATACATGAAAATTATACCAAATACAGGAAAAATACATGAAAATATAGTTCAAACACATGAAAATATGGTTTAAGTACATGAAAAACATAAGAAAAATACATGAATTTATAGATATCGATTCAGTTTCGGTTATTTTGGTTATTGGAGATGGGTAAACCGTAACTGCATTCGGCTTCTGCCCTATATATATTAACCGTAATTGATCTGTTAAGTTGGTTTTGATTATTTTCGGTTTGGTTTCTGGGGTTTTTTTCGTTATCAGTTTTGTATGTTCGCCCCTAAAAATTACTCACATCGCCATCCATCTCTTCATCCATTATAATATTTTTATTTCACATATTTTTTACTCACTAACTAATTACCATTTCACTTGCTTGACGTTTATGTGACATTGGTCAAAGCTCTTTCACAAGTGACAGTGTAGATTGTTAAAATCAAGAAAATTCAAGATAATGTTTATTTGATCCAATAACCGGAGCTAAAACCAACAGATGAAGAATATGTTTTCCTTGTAATAAAAACGTTAAAAGCCCACATATATGACATGCAAAGATGACCGTTTTCAGATAAATTTATTAATAAACCATTAAAGAAAGAGAGTTATCATAACAGTATTTGAATTTGAATATAAAGTAATATTGTTTCGGAATTTCTTAGTTTCACTTGAGACAATTCGGTAAAATTTGTTTTACAAGAAAAAAAAAAAGAAGCTTAGATTCACGGTTGGGGTTCTTAAAATTTTATATAAATACATTCGATTTTGTCTTCAACAAACTTAATTTGACCGTATAAAGATATATATACATATAGTAAAACACATATGGAAATCATTGAAGGAGAAATAATTTAATAATAGATTGCTCTTAGCTTTAATGGGGTCGGTGGAGATAAAACATGCAAGCATGTTCATGTGAAAAAATATATATATATATTTAGCTATAAGTAAATCTTACTATAATCTTTTAAGACAACTAGGTTTATACCCGCCGCGCGTTGCGGCGGGTCATCACAGTACACTCCTGACAACGGGTATTATATGTCATTTGCAGAAACATAAGTTACATAGCAAAATCAAATCTATTATCATGAACTCTATACAAATTTCTTATAAAAACATAAAATCATACAAAATCCATACAAATATATTACGAAAATAATTAAAAAAAAACTGGCAATATCCTTCTCATCTGCAACCAATTGGTTGAATTAAAAAAACCCCAAATCCCTAAGCACACATCGATTTTCTATGAAAACAAACAAATAACAATTACTTTTTTCGAACACCACCAAAACAGTAGAAATGACCACATTTTCTCACTAATCATAGAGAGAAAACCCCTAAACCCTATTTGGGTCGTCGATTTCGAATCTTGAAAATAAATACGTGGTTCACATTAACCCACATTAAAACTGATTTGTTTATTCAAAACCAATTTTTTATTCATATTCAATGCGCACCACATTTTTATTTTCAAAATTCCAAATCAATGGTACAGATAAAGTCTAGGTGACCCATTTTACTATTCCCCTTATCTCTTTTAATAATATACCAGTATATATAATATAATATGTGGGAGTGGGGTGTATATATAATATGTGGGAGTGTGTGTAAGAGAAAAAAAAAAAAAAGGTGGGGCCCACATTACTATTCCCCCCACCTCATTTAATATAATAAATAATAACATGCTATAAGACCTTTATTTGTTTTTTAATAAAATATATCTGCCTATTCATCATATTATTTTCAAAATATTACATTATTACATAATACAATAACCCTCTACTGTTCATAATTTACTTCCTTCATTGCATTATGTACAACTTAATAATGTGTTATTTGAAACCGCCTCAAAAGAAGAAAACACACTTTTGAACCACTGCAGAAAATACTTCTCTAACAAAAGTAATAATTCCAAATTTTCATTTAAGACCCTGTATCATATGATGGTCATGATTGTATTAACTTGACCGCAATTACTCACAAACTTTTATACAAATTTCGAAACCAAACGGTTGCAGAAATTTTGAGTGTTACCCACGTTTACAATAGCTACCCTTTAGTGATTTACGTCAGAGTAACACATATTTGCGTTTTGATATTCGGAATCGTGGCTGCATACACGCAGCAACGCGCGGGAGCCGCTAGTTTTTTCCTAAATAGCTAGTCTATCATATTATTTCTTTAAAACTATTCAAAGCTAAACTTGCTATTGTTTGGTTTAAAATCAGGATTTCTCATCTAAAAGACAAATTAAGCATTCAACAAATATAATAGTGACATGTTAGCAAATAAGTAATACACATAGGGTAGTTAATATATATACATACGCACAAATACGCTACAAGAAAAGGGATATATAGAGCTGACTGCTATAGAAATGATGCAGGGTCGTTTCATATAAATATATATATATATACACGTATACGTATACGTATACGATAGGTATATGAATGCATTTATCATAAAATAAAGAACATTTGCATGCATGCGAACTACAAATCACATAGTATTTTGCTTGCATTGCATTTACCATGATTGACACAAACACACATGTACATTAAGTTTGATACAACTTAATTTGAATATATCTATAATTAAGAAATCTGTGACATATACCTTTTATATATTATCACATTAGGGATGGAAAGATCAGACTTTGTGATACACTTGCAGGAGAAATTCTAGTTGAAATAGTCTTAATTGGGCGACAAAGTTTTAAAATTGTCTTCATTATACCTTATTTATACTATCTTCTGATGTTATTTATTACAATCAATCCACGTATTCTTTATTTCAAATAAATATATATTTAAATATAAAAAAAATTACAAAGATTTTTTTACTAAGCAAATTAGTTATATTACTTTTTACTAAATTACAAAGATTTTAGCAATTTTTCCCCCTTTTAAAGAAAATATATTAAAACACTTTTTTTTTATTAAACGACTACATGAAATGTTTACTTATAAGTGTTTGCATATATCACAATCTATGTAAATAAGTATAACTTAAATAAGGTATTTAGTGTTTGCTAAAAAAAATTAGCAAAATTTGAATTTTTTAAACAAATCATGGAATGAGCCTTAAACTATGGTGTATTCATTTTAATTGGGAACATGAAAAAATAAAAAATTTTGAATTAATTTCATGGATGTTTTAAATAAATAATCATTATTTTTTGGGAAAATTACCAATTTGATCAAAGTTGACCAAAGAATTACCAAACTAATCAATCAAGAAATGGCCTCTAAGACGCCATTTAAAGTACTTTAGACGCCCCTTTAGACGCCCTTTTTCGGTACTTTTTGAAAACATGTGGGCCCACATGTCGGCAGCTTTGTCGGGGTCTAAATGGGTGTCTTAAGACCCCTTTTCTACCGGCGTCTTAAGACGCATTTAGACGCCCAATGTAGACACCTTTAGACGCCCAATGTGAGATTTAAGCCGGTGTCTAAATTGGGCGTCTAAAGCGTCTTAAGACGCCGGTAGAAAAGGGGTCTTAAGACACCCATTTAGACCCCGACAAAGCCGCCGACATGTGGACTCTTATGTTTTCAAAAAGTACCGAAAAATGACGTCTAAAGGGGCGTCTAAAGCACTTTAAAGGGGCGTCATAGGGGTCCTTTTTTGATTAATTATTTTGGTAATTCTTTGGTCAACTTTGATTATATCGGTAATTTTCCCTTATTTTTTTTGGTTAAGCAAGGGTGATATATCATTTTTGCCTTTGCTAGAAGACAAAAAAGATTTTTCAAATAAAAAAAATACGTGAGACATATTTCCTTTCTTTTTTGCAATTTCACCTGGTTCCTTCTCTCTCCATTTATCAATGACAATAATGCGAATAACCTTATATGTAATGAAAAAACTCACCATATTTCTACCATCTCCTATTCAATAACTAGCATAATCAATGATCTTAAACTTTGATGTCACTTGCATAAAATATAGATTTTTCATAATATCATGAGACCAACGATATCATTTAACGAGAGAATTGAGGATTATATTGTAATCGTTCGGTTGGATCGCCAGAAAAAAAGCCAAGGGAGATAAATGTTGTTGGTTTGCTTGCAAGAGTTAGCATCATAGACAATAGTTGCTTGCCGAAGCAGGAAGGGGAAGCATGTGACTCGTTAGTATAGTAGTCATTCTAAGGTATTTTTCGCAAAAAAAAATAATGATGATCTGCTTTAATTAACACTTGTATAGTTGTATTACACTTTTAAACAATAAAAACTACTAGTGTGCTTTTTTAAAGTTAGATACCACATGTGTAATATATCGTTATCACAATAACCATCTATGTAATTAAATCAAAATAAATTAAAACATGAACACATTATTATTATTATTTGGTATCATTATGACTAAGAGTATTGAAAATAAATCATTTCAAAACATGTATTATTACTATTCTTTCTAGCCAAAAAATAGAAGTTCAAGTTTTGGTGGTGTACCAAATCAGAATTTTGATGTTATATGTGTGTATATATAGATATGTGTATGTGTATCCTATATAATATTATAAATTGTCATTTCCGTCTTTGTGGTTTGGTAATATTTGTCATTTTAGTTTATATGTTTAAATTTCATTTTTTTTGTCCTTATAGTTTACTTTTTATTACCATGTTCGTCCTTTTTTTGTCACTTTTGTCATTTAGTTCAAAAGTTTAAATTGAACTAAAAAGACAAAAAAATGGCAACTAGAAGAACGAAAATAATGAAATTTAAACTTTTATACTAAAATAAAAAAAGTAAACAAATCCAAGGAAAGGAAATGACAAATTACTCTATATAATAATACATACAAGATGGACAAAAAGGTACTCATAAAAATTTTAAGAGTTTAAATAATGGTAAATTTTAAGACGTGATATAACCATTTAAACTAGATATGTAATTAATATTCATAATAAATAATCATTAATCACATTAAATGATAATAATAATAATATAATGATAATAATGATAATAATAATAATAATGATGATAATAATAATAATAATAATAATAATAATAATAATAATAATAATAATAATAAATATAAATATAACAACAATAACAACCATATAAATTTGAAACATTAGTTTAGGATAATTTCAAATATGATTATTACTTTTAATTTTTACTTTGCTTTGTGATAATTTGTTTTTATTTTTTATATACATGATTATCTATAACACTTGAGATTTGAACGTTTTTTTATCATTTAAATAATATGTGTTCGTGAACAAGTTTAATCCCTTAATGAACGAACATGAATAATAATTTCCGTTCAGTTAACATTCATGAATCGTTTGTTAACGGTTCGTTTACAACTCTACATATATCTATTTGGTGTTTCGGTCTGCGGTCATATTAATTATTGTATGAAATGAATCATAAGTGGAGAAAACATACCGAACGCAAATGTCATCGAGATTTCGAGGATGTGGAAAATGGAATTCATATGGGCCTTTGATTAATTGTTGGGCTGCGTCTTCGGAATTAGTTGGGCCTTGGGCCATCGGTTGTAAGCCTAAGGGATACCCTGAACCTGATGGCTGATGGTACTGAAAGCCTGAATTCATAGTTTACTTTCTTTTATAAGTATGTTTGGGTAACCTGCTTCGGTTAAGTAACTCTAGTCAAGATGGTTCTGATTTAGAAACCATTACATTTTATTTTTCATCGTTTGGGCGAAGGTAGAGTTGAACAACAAAACCGACAACCTGAACCGGAACCGCTCTTACGTGAATCGGCAGGTACAAGCGGTTACGGTTTCTCAGAGAAATTGTAACTGAAACCGGTTACACCTTTACCCGGCAAAAACCGGAACCACAACCGGTCAAAAACTGATAAAACTGGTAAAAAAAACCCGAACCAAATGGAAACCGCTTCTTGACTTGTTGACCAAAACCGAAACTGGTTTAAAACAGGATTCAAAACCGTTTTTTTTATAACAAGAATCCGATTTGTGCACCTCTAGGCAAAGCCAAGGAGTTGAACCTGCTATACCCGAGTCAAACATGATGAAAAAATTGAGTTAGTTACACGATGATGAATCATCCATGTAGTTTGCGTAAATTAACATGTTTATTAAATAAGTTTTTTGTTGTAAGTTTATTGTAGTATTCTTTTAGTTTTGTAATGAGTGTGATTATGAAATATTTAAATATAACTTTCTTTAGATTTTTGTTAAATTAAAATAAAATAACTAAAATATTCTTTTAAAAGCAAAAGAGGCATTTTGTTAAATTAAAATAAAATAACTCTGTTTAACTCAACTACCATTTGTGTAATTAACTTCAAATGTAATTTCTTTCCCACCACCAGTTAAATACAACCACCACCGTTACAAATATATATATTAAAAATAAATAAAAAATCCTTGACCATGTTACCTTATCGGGTGCTTCAACTATCACTGTAATTTAATTAAAACTTAATATAAATTAGTTTTCAATGCAAACTTATTACCAAATTGAAATCGCCACACACAAACTTGCGACTTTAATAGTTTATTACACCAATTTTTTAGTTTTTGAAAAGGGTGGTCTCGAATAAATCGATGAGTTATATATGAGTGTCATTATTATTTGTTAAAATTTCTCAGTAGCATAATTGGACTCCTATGCGCTTTATATAAGCCTTAAATACGGAGTATACGAGACTAATTATTGTCGAATCAGTAGGTGCCACAGAGAGGCTTATGATCAATGTTTTTATAACCGTACCGGAAGTCGAACAGGAAGCCTTATTGGTTACTGGTCGGATCGGATTCAAAAACCGGATAACATAATAAACATATAAAAATTCCAAAAAAATTATAGAATTATAAACATATTTAGACAAACATAATTAATGTTTAAACACAAATAATCATGTTAAAAAAATACAAGGTTTGATTTTAATGTTTAATTATTTAGATTTTAGTTAAAAAATAAAAAAACTTGAAATCTTGTCCGACCAGTAAACCGGTTCCAGGTCCAGTCGGTTCCCTTGAGGGTGGGTTCGCATGTTGTTTTTGGACCGGTCGACCTCCCGGTTCACGGTCCGGTCCTGACTACACTGCTTATGATGTTAGTGAGGTGTTAAAATAAAAATGTTTGAACGTGTAAATAACCAAATCTTTTGAAAAAATGCATCCATTATAATGTTGCCCAAAAAAAGCCAATGATAGAATAACCAAATTGTTAGAAGCATTCACTCTTAGATAAAAAGATCTTGAATTCAAACCAGAAATTATTAAATTGAAATAGTATACGGTAAGATAGATTTATGGATTTAAAAAATCTACCTATACTAATAAATAAAAGTTTTAGTGCCACATGTCATGTTTTAAGAGCATCTCAAGCTTCATTTCCCTCACCTCTCTCATATTAAATACATTTAATATTAAATAATCATATTAAATATTGAATATACTTTTTATACATTTTTAAATAAAAAAGATTTTTTAATACACTAAAATATTAAT
Organism: Mikania micrantha; assembly: GCA_009363875.1. Taxonomy (NCBI): domain Eukaryota; kingdom Viridiplantae; phylum Streptophyta; class Magnoliopsida; order Asterales; family Asteraceae; genus Mikania; species Mikania micrantha. The sequence continues at coordinate 15,209,880 of CM018689.1, forward strand.
ATTAAAAACACACCTTTTTTAAGAAAAATTATTATAAATTATAAAATTTTCAAAATCATTATTTAAAAACAAAGTTTTAAAAAAAAGTTAGTGTCTTAAGAAATAATATTATTATTTTAATATTTAAAATATTAAATCATACGAAATTGTTATTATTTTAATTGATAGTTATTCGTTATATTTCTTTATTTAATCCGTGTAATACACGGGGTACTAACCTAGTAAATCTATTATATATAATACATCAAAATAAAAAAGGACACTTGTCACAATTTAGACCATCTTCACAATAATTTTCCCGCTTCTCTCTCTTATTTAATGCATCATATACTAAATAATATTATTACATATTGAATACACATTTTTAGATTTTTAAATTGAAAATACTTATAAGACATTAAAAATATATTAATATAAAAAACATTTTTTTTTCAAAAACAAAATTATTATAAAATAAGAAATATTGAAAATGGTTTTCTAAAATAAAATGTTAAAAAAAACTTTGAAAAAATAATATTTAAAAAATAATATTATTATCTTATTACTTAAAGTATTAAGTTTTTCAAAATTTTTAATCGTATTTAATTTTAAAAAATCGACTTATATTATAAAGATTTTCATTAATGATTATATATTATTTTTGTATTTAACCCGTGTAATACACGGGATATTATTCTAGTAAATAAATAAATAAAAAGTCACGCATCATGATGCATCTGATGATCGCGGGATCTAACTTCGGCTTCAATCTTCTGGCCTCAACGCTTAACCGGCTATAACCAGTGGTAGGGAGTTACACACCGGCACTTCCGGTGAATCCTTCTCCAAGTGCCGCTAGGTATATAAACTCCGATCGAACTCTGCTAAAATTTCCAGCTTCATCACGACGACTCATTCCAGTCATTATAAGGTCAGACGATTTTGTTAGTCAATCATGTTTCTTCGGCTTCAATTTACCCCAAATTTTATGTTTTCCTGATCTTAATTTAGCTATTTGATCGATACGTCTAGTTAACAATAATCAAATATTCTTTGTTTTTGCATCTGAATTTGTTTGTATGCTCATTGATTCAGTTTGAAGTAATTGGTGTATCTTTGAAGTTATTCCGGTAAGTTTAGTAAATTTGTAGAGAATCGAGTTCGATCTATCTCGTGATGCTTCTATTAATGTGAGAAGTTCATTTTGCATTTGTAGAGATTTATAAGATCTTATCTCTTCTGATAGTTAATATAATGGACGTATGTTTTATGATGCTTTCTTAGGAAGTTGCTTGTTTTGTGAATTTGGTTTGTATGCTTTTATCATTTTTAGCCGGCTATTATATAAATTAGGGTTTTTTTTTTTGTTTTTTTGTGAATCAGAGTTAGGGATTTGGTAATAATCATTTTCTGGTTTCATAACATGCTCTATTCATGTATAATTATATTGATTTGCGTATTGATCTTTGCTGTTCAAGGATCTTGATTATACGTTTTTTTGTCAGCAGCGGATTTATCTTATTTGTTCTTATTTGTGGAAAATGCTAGAGCTCATAGTCATCCTTATCAACAAAGAAATCTTTAGTTTAGGGTAGCGTGAGGTTGGTGATACCGTGATATAGAAAGACAAGATTAAGCCATTGTTTTAAAATGGTTAGATAATAATTCATCTGATTTTAAAAATTTTCAATCCATTACGGGGTATTTATGAGATCTGTTCAGTGGCTATCCATAATTGATCCATTGTAACACTGGCTCCAGATAATTATTTGGGTTCCAGCCAAGAATTGGTCCTTAACTGCAGGGGCCCTTCTCGGGCCAGTGCTGGAATGGTAAACTCTTCATCAAGTTCTGGCATCTTTTTTCAAGGAGATATCATAAATCCAGTTGGGAGTGTACAATTGGGTTCGTTTGGGAACATGTCCAATCCAATTCATGGAAATATGCATCCAAATATTCTGCCTATTTTTCCTGACATAACCAATAATTCTATGAATAGTCTTGCTACTTCGGGAACCAGCATTGGTGCAAGTTCAATGGTTACAGATGCTAATTCAGGGCTTTCAGTAAGCGGGCCACATCTCCAAAGAAGTGCAAGTATCAACAATGAATCATACATGCGTTTACCTGCATCACCTTTATCATTTTCTTCCAATAATTTAAGTATTTCAGGTACTTCCATCATAGATGGACCATCTGTAGTTCAGCAAAGCTCTAATCAAGATAACTTATCTCACATGCAAAAGAAACCAAGATTAGATATTAAACAGGAAGATATGATGCAACAACAGGTTGTTCAGCAGATATTGCGAAGACAAGATCCAAGCCAGCTGCAAAACCCCAATCCTCAACTACAAGCTTTCATTCAGCAACAGAGATTAAGAAACCAGCAACACCACCACCAGTTGCTGCAGTCTCTGCCACCAGTACAACGAGCTCACTTGATTCAGCAACAACAGCAGCTTCAGTTGAGACAGCAGCTTCAACAACAGGGAATGCAAGCTGCATCTGCAGTGAAACGTCCCTCTGATGGTGGTGTATGTTCTAGAAGACTAATGCAATACTTGTATCATCAAAGGCAACGGCCCGCTGTGAGTATGATAATGAAAAGTTGATGCTGTTTTCATAATATTGGAATAATAGTGCTGATGTTTATAGATGTACAGGATAGTAATATTGCATATTGGAGGAAATTTGTAGCAGAATATTATTCTCCACGTGCCAAAAAAAGGTGGTGTTTGTCTTTATATGATAATGTTGGTCATCATTCATTGGGTGTTTTTCCCCAAGCAGCTGTTGTAAGAATCTTCTATGCATCCTTTTGATCATTAGTACTTTTTATGCACTTTACAGTATACATAGTATATTTGTTATTTCCATACACTGAATCAGCTTTAGTTTCAAAAACTTAAATCTTCTCATAAGTTTTTCTTACAGGATGCATGGCAATGTGACATTTGTGGTTCAAAATCCGGAAAAGGGTTTGGTATGCAATACTATAAATGTTAAGAATTATTTCAAGTTTTTTAACATACATAGTTTTATTTCTTTTATTTATGTGTGCATTTTTTTGTATTTTTAGAGGCAACTTTTGAAGTATTGCCTAGACTCAATGAAATAAAATTCAGTAGTGGTGTTATAGATGAGCTTTTATTTCTTGATTTGCCCCGGGAGAGTAGATTTCCTTCTGGTTTAATTGTTTTGGAGTATAAGAAAGCAGTTCAAGAAAGTATCTATGAGCAACTGCGTGTGGTTCGTCATGGTCAACTAAAAGTTATTTTTACTCCCGATTTGAAGGTTAATTCCACATTAATTATCATATTGTTTGCATTACTTTAGTAATATATCTAGTATAATAGTAAACGTACATGTGCATCTTTTAGATATTAACATGGGAATTTTGTGCTCGCCGACATGAGGAACTTCTCCCTCGTCAACTGATTGCACCGCAGGTTTGAAATTTTGTTTCGTTTAGCTAGAATATTGAAAAATCTTATGTGGAAAAAAATGATTGTGGATTATTCGTTTTTAAATTGTTGCAGGTGAATCAGTTGTTACAGGTTGCACAAAAATGCCAATCTACAATTGTAGAGAGTGGATCTGATGGCGTTTCTCAGCAAGATTTGCAGACAAACAGTAACATGTGAGTATATAACAATGATTTAATGTGTTCACAAACTTATTTTAGTCTGTAAATATGCCAAAGATAACTTTTGTGTAACCCCTGTTTTGCTTTCATATGTTTAAGATTTTCAAAATGTGGCCCTAAAAATTTTTTATTTAGTCCATATCATAGTTGTCAAAAGCCCTCGGGTGCTCACCTAGGCCCCAAAAAAAAGGCAGGCGCATTATGCGCTTGGTGGCAGCCTAGGCGCACTCCAGTGACTCTCCGGCTAGATTCCGGCAAAATTTTGGAATATCTGGCAAAGTTCAAAAAAATCCAACCATAAATCAGTCTAAAACAACCACAAAAAGGTTCTGTATTTTAAAAACTCTATATTAGAAGATTATTAATTGTTTTATAGCTATACCTTATATATATTTTTAAAAATTTTTAAACCAAAAACATGTCAAACCTCTAAAAATAGTAACTTAATACTATGCGTCTAGTATAAAAAATCCCTCGTTTTTTTTGCGCCTTTCGCCTAGGCTCCGGGCGCGGCTTATGCGCCTTGCGCCTTTGACAACTATGGTCCATATGTAAAACCTTTTTAATTCAAATCTGAACATTCAAAAACTTAGGACTTAGTTATTCGTAAACACGTTACGCTAAAACATTCACAAATATTTACGAAAGTGGTGTTTATCCAAAGTATAGATTTGCTATTCAAAGTTTTGTTTGATCTTTGCCACATGATCCAAAGCACGTTGCCATCAGTGCCCATGTATTATGGCCTGAAAAACTCACTTTTATATTCACCATTTGTTCATAAGAAACCAAGTTAGATTCCCCGTTCGAATTTCGATAAGTCGAACACATACGAACAACCGGGAAATTTTTTATGAAAATCTGCATTTGGGCGTATGGTACGCGTAAACATCACATTTATATTCACTAAGATACCCCATTCGACAACCTGAACGTATATGACCAACCTTGAAAATTTTTATGAAAATTTGCATTTAGGTATATGGTGTGCCGGACCGAGGTACCATATGCCTGGCTGTACCAAATACCCAATTTTCAGCGTTGGCAGAGGCCAGAGGGAATCTAGCGTACCTCAACATTGCCGATGCATGTCCACGCCCAAACCCAACACCCATACGCTTAACTGTAGACAATTTTTTCCAATTTTCCGGTTTAAGTCAGTCATATCAAACATGGCCTTTCCGACAATCATAGCCAAATTTAAACAATTTATTTGACCTTTCGACTCGACATGATAATCTAAACATCATTTATTAAATTAACATTCATGTTTTTTAACAATTATGTTAACTGGGTGCTTTCACCTGAACGATTCACATGAGGCCAAAATTACTTGATTATCATTTTCAAATGGATGTCCAAACTCTAATGATCCATCCTAAATTTTCACACTCTAATGATCCATCTCAAGTTATAATTCCAATTTTAATTACCACACCTGGAGGTCCATTTCCCACGATCAACCTCTAAGATGTTCACACTAGTGAGATCCATCCCAACAATTTACTAAATATAAACATTCACACTCTTGTGATCCATTTTAAGATTAATCAATTATGAATGTCCACACTCTAGTGATTTATTTCATTTACCTTCAAATCAAATATGGCATAACACTTGAAAACCCAATTATTTGTTGATGGGCCATTCACCCATACACATTCTAGTATGTATAATCATGATGTTTATTCATCTATTGGAGGTCCACACCCTTGTGGATCATCTCATCCCATTATCACCCGCAAATCTATATATCTATGTACTCAAATATATATCACAATAAGCTAACAAGTCATTCAACCCACGCATAATCAAATACATTTTCACATATGAATTTAGCAATGTGTTGGGTGACTTACCTTAACATGTAGGTTTTGTGGGATCTGTTCTTTTCCTTGGCATCGGTTCTCACTTGTATCTCCACTACCACAACCTAAACTGAACATATTACATATACAAGGCTCAATCAAGGACTCATATCTAATTATCACATTTAAACCCATTTGACCCTGTTTTTGCTAAAATTAAACACATGTGATGATTTTTGAATCAAATTACTACTTCTACCAATATGCATTCCATTTTTATTCAAACTCCAAAACTGGCATATCAATACATCATCAAACACCTTATATGCAGAATAATATATCTACATATAAATCATCTTTAAACCTACATCAAATTCCCTTTTTGTTTCATAAATCATTCCTAGACCATAAATTTCATTATTTAATTGCGCATAACATCATCTATAAATCATTTAGCACAGGAATTGAACATCAATGTTCATATTTTTTTATAAACTTGTTAAACTCATTTATCACTTCTACATCATAAACTCAAAGGACTGAATACTAGATGGTATACATGAAGGTTTATAACATTACACCATATTATTTTTGGATTTTACAATCACCCATATGTGCATCTCCACATTCACCCATAAAAATTTGATGAAAATTTAGTAGTCTGCTTACCAGGATGTTAGAAATCCACCATGGATGATGAATATGGTCTCAGATTTTGCATCCAACCACTAAACAAGGTGAATTGAGTAGATTTTAAAAGATGGTTTTTCTCCTTCTTGGTTTCTTGTTCTCGTCAACCAGACACAAACATCACACCCAAATGATAACTTTGACCAAATCAACAACATCTTACTCCTTTTTATAATAGTTTTCAGCTATTGAAAACTTTAGTCCCTCTATTTTAATTTGTTAGTTAAATCTTGACTAATTTTCAACTAACTTAAACAAGTTAACCATTAACACGAAAACATAGTTAAATAAAATTGAACTACTAAACTGTGTCATAAAATATTTAGATTACAAATAAATCAAAACAGGTTGTTACTGTTTGCAGTTCATCATATATAATTGTTTGTTGTGTCTCAGGGTTGTGACAGCATGGCGGCAGCTTGCCAGGGGACTGGAATTGCAATCTATAAATGATTTGGGCTTTTCTAAACGATATGTGAGGTGCCTACAGGTAAGCATTCTTTGTATTTTGTATAAGTGTAGTTTTAACCTGTTTACTTGTTAATGAATCATTTAAAGCATACAGCTTTAAATTTTTTTATTGAATGTTTTAGATTATTATTGTAACAACATAACTTTTTAATCATATTAACCAACTAATTTTTGCCCAAAAGGTTTTCAGGTCAACCCACTGTTTTGACACTTATCAAGAATTACCACCATTTCGGTTATAGTTGAGCATATTCTTTTTTTCTGGAGGGTAGGATTTAATTTTTTTTTTCTTGTTAACTTATTCCAGATATCGGAAGTTGTTAGTAGCATGAAAGACTTGATGGATTTCTGCCAAGAAACCAAAGTGGGCCCAATTGGTAACAGACTGTTCAATACTATAACTATTGGTTGATGTTGAATTTGATTAGGGCCTTAGGGGTGTGGCGTTGTACATGGTTCCGTTTGGTTATGGGCTAAAACCGCACCTGTAATCTGTGTTCTGGTTTTTCCATGTTCATAAGAATAACGGTTTTGGTCACACACGGTTTGGTTAATTTTTTTTCTTTTTTTGAACAGTGATACTAGCCTGGTCCTACTCTACTCCCAAATAATATCCCCTTGCCTTGATTTGAACCCAAACATTGGCACGGTTTGGTTAATTTGGTTCCTGGAAATAGAGGTTCAGTTAAATGTGATAACCATTGGCGTATCGGCTTTGGAGGGGGTGGTAATCCAATTATGTTTCTTATCAAATATAATTTACCAATCCTTTTAATTAATAACGAGAATACTAAATGATGAATATGTTATTTACTTATTTAAATGAGAAATAAAACAAATTTATCCGACATACAACATTTTATATACAAAAAATAAAAAATATAAAGGTTAGTTTTATTGTCAGATTTGTTAATTTATTTAATTATACGCATAACTATGTTACAAGCCAAACAACTAAACTCAACCCAAAAGACTAGTTTGATGGGTGAGAGAGCTCATTTGGCTTATAAACCTCACATCAATTACCCATACAACCGATGTGGGACAAGTCCCATACCTTGAAATGGCTTCGATCCGTAACTAACTAACTATAACCAAACCATGAACATCAGTCACTAAAAAAAGTCATAACCAAACCATCGGTTTCTCAGTTTGGGTTTTGTGGTTGTTTGGTATTTCTGCTGACCCCTGAATTTGATACTTTTCTTTTATTGAACAGACGGCTTGAAAAGTTTCCCCCGACAGATGTCAAGCATTCAGGGGCTCCCAAATGACCGAACCACACTCAACAAGTTAGTTGCATTGCAAACAGGCTTTAACAGCCCAGTGAAAAACACAAGCCATCAAATGGCTAACCGGGTAGTTCCACTTGGTGGCTCAGCCCCATCTGCTGTCACACTTTCAAACTACCAGAATATGCTAACGAGACAAAAATCCATGAATTCAAACTCCCAACAAGATTCCCAGAGTTCCAACCAGAACGGGTCATTTCAAGGTTGGGCACAGAATAATCGAGTCAATGGCGGTCCTGGCAGCTTCCCAAATGCTCATATCCTCCCGCAAAACCACCAGCAGCAGCCATCTTGTCAAGGTGAAAGCCAGGCTGCACAACAGCACATGATCCAGCAAATGTTTCAGGATAATAATAATAACAATAGCAACAACAATGGCGGTGGGTCAAAGCCGTCGGTCTCTGGGCACAGTGGTGGTAGTGAGGGTATGAAGTATGGAACAGGGCCAACCCAAAGCAATAGCTTGAAAGGTCATCTATCTGAAGACATTGGTGGGGACATAGGTAGTGTGTTTAGTGAGAATGGATTCTTTAACAATGATGATTTTGAGGAAAGCATGGGTTATGGTTGGAAAGATTAAGGTAAATGTTGTTTGAGGTTGAGGATGTTCTTTGTACAGTTGGATTGAATTTGAGTCGTGTTACATTTAATCATGGTTTTATGCCATTCAAGTGTAATTTATGCGTATACACAATCAAGAAGAGATTTAACTAGTATTTATTATAACTATTTTTTTTTATTATTTTTTTACATGTTTTTGAGACTATATGTTTAACAATTGTACTTCCAAAAGAATTATAATCTTTTATACAGAATTAGAACCTGAAGTCATTGAAAGTTCTGAGTTTGAATTTGACTACACTAAAATCAAAACATGTCTTGAGCTAAAATCAGCGTACTTTTAATAATATAATACAATCATGTTTTGTAATTTTGCTAAATGCACATGGGATGGTGGTGGCATATTTACGGTATAAAATGAGTATTTTATTTTATTTTATTTTATTTTGTTTTGTTGTTGTCAAATTCTTCGTTCTCATTTTATCATTACTTAACCAGCGTATACCAGCATGCACTTCGCAATGGTAACACCGTGGTTGCAAAAGGTGGCATCAAACAAGATATAAATACGATCCTGAATATTAAAATGCAAATTAAAACCGTCAACCTGTCATAAGACATGCAAATTAAAACCGTCACCCTGTCATAAGACATAAAACGTACTGAGTTGTAAAAATGAGTGTTCCGATGTAAACCCAAAAGAACTCTGCTTTGTAGCTATGGGCCTATGGCTAACTCGAACATGAAAATGAAGGTGTGCCTAACGATCATATCCTCTCAAAATTTTTTTTTTTCATTTTCATAAAAAAAAACTTCTAAACTCAAATCAAACCATTAAGCTTTAGCAACGATTACAGATGACGAAGTTACTACAAATGAAAATTTTGGAGAAAATCCCTAAAATATGATGCTACTTTCAACATCTAAAACCAAAGCTCAAAGGAACTGATGACCAGGGTCTAACAATGAAAAAAGAAATCAAAATAGCAAATGTGATAATAAACAACTCACATGTTAAATATGTCTATATATATATATATATCATCTATATAACAGTCTTGATTCATTTTTCAATGAAAAGCTTCTTTCTTGCTTCAAGTTCTTGAAAACTTAAACCACCTCTTTTTGACAGATGGGGCAGTTCTGATATGAACCAAAAAAAAAAAAAGAAAATTAGAAACTTTCCATTAGAGGCAACATGATTGAGCTGATGACAACTTTTCCATCAACAGAAACATCAATTTTTGAAAAGATGAAAAGGGTATCTTTGTAAATTGAGACAAAAGCAAGCCAAGGTTCTTTATACCTTCTTGAGCTTCAACCAGTCACTAATACATTTTGTATGATACTGGTGCAAACAAGGCAATGTGATCAACCGTTGACCGTAGTTGAAATCCATTTGACATATCACACAGCTAAAAACACACAATTCACTCAAATCAATCAGAATCATATCAAAATCGATTGAACCTCTACTTCTAATGTATCACCTCTATGCAAATGAGTTAAACTACCAAAAGGTTTTTGCTTTGAAAAGATAAATTTAAAAAGAGAACAAAATAAAATTAAAGTATTCTTACTTCTCTTCCTTTTTCTTGTTCTTTGAGAACAATCCAGGCCGGTATTTTGAAGTTGGTAATTTCGAAATGCGGGTTGCTGAAATACCTCTGTTTTCAACGCCAATGGACTCAGCTAATTGTAATAATTCCTGCAAAAGAAAATAGCACAAAGTTTAAAAAATAAAAAAATAATAAAAGACATGAAGAAAGATCGATCTTATGAACAATCTAATAAGGTTTGTGTAAATTATTAATGGGTTGATCCGTAGGTCATCACCCATCTATTTAGAAAAGTTAGAGTCGTGGGTACATCAAGATCCCTAACTAAGTGGTCACACCATGATGCATCAGATCAGATCATTAATTGATCAGTTCCAAATATGACCCACGAAGTAATGCAAAAAAAAAAACAGAGAGACAATCTGGTCATAATCAATCTATTCATATTAGATGGGTTATGGGTAAATTCAAGATCCATTTAATTGGTTTATGGGAGGTCAGATCAAGATCCATTTAACTGATTTATGGGCAGAATCAAAATCCAATTAACTAGTTTATGGGTCACATCATGATCCATCAAATTAGATAAGATCATTAACTAATTCCTGATCTGATCCATATATGACCCATTAAGTAATGGACAAAATAAATGGATCAACTTGGGTCATAATCCATCTATTTACATGGATTTTGTTATGGGTCAGATCATGATCCATTAAATTGGGTTCCATTTCATATCAGATCATTAGTCAACATGTACCTCGTATTGCATACTATCAGGATCAATGGAGTCCTGCCTTGAACTCGAACTTGCAGCTTGCACCTAGTCATCAAACATCGATTTCAAAGAAAATATCATAACAAGTTTAGTCAATTTAAAAAATAAATAAATTCAATACCTGTGTAGGTGTTGCCACACGACTTTCTTCACTACCTGCAACAACATTTCAAGTAGTGTTAACACTTCAAGATTTTCAACCTTAACAATCTAAAACTACAAGTGTTTATTTTGTAGAGCCTACAAAAGTATGTAAATTCCATCATTATAGTGTGGCAAATCCAAGAATTAATAACCAGGGTACTACTGAATGGCATTTTTATTTATATTTTTAAAATCCAGATTACTAAAAATTAGGATAAAGTTGTAACCAACCACTTGCACTGCCACTGTGTTCAGATATTAGAATATCATCAAATCCCTCCCCTAGTTCCTGCAAGGATCTAGCCAAAGCTTCATCAATGGCTTCCTGAGTCTTGACATCACCATTCCATGAAGATTCACCTTCATCCACTAAAAGATGACCCCAATTGCTGATGTCGTCATCATAGGTACCATTATTGTTATTTTGGGCACGTTCTTGAAACGATTCGTACATACTTGCCTACGACATGTTACCAAAATACAAATGAAACATGTGCTTTATATAAACAAGGTCTAGAATGTTTAAAGCATATAATCATGATTAAAGATTACCTGTTGCAAGATAACCTCTTCATAACTAAGACCATCATCATTTGGAACAAAATCTAGTAAATTATCAGCAATTTCATCTGGTACTCCAGAATTCAGGTAATGATCATGGAGGTCCACACTTCTACTCATGAATGCTGGTCAAACTAAGGAAACAAAAGAACCCTAAAAAGGAAAATTTTTATGTTATAGAAATAAAAAATAATGAATAAATATGGTATATATATATACTGTGACATGATATGATATGAATAATTACCAAGAAATTGTTTAGAATCTGTCCATATGCTTCTCAGTAGACTGAAACAAACACAACTGTTATGGGTGAATGAGACTTATAATTTTAAAAAAAAAAATTGTGTTAAAAATTACAATAAATAATAATATATTCAAGATCACAAGAAACATAAACATACGCAGCTTTCAGTGAGTTTTCCCTTTCTATTTTTCAATTTGAATCTAATAAAGATAACCCAGAAAGATTTAGCCTCAATTTCTCACCAAATCTGGTTAAATTTTCATTTTTTTTGCATTACAATTGTGAAGATCCAACTCTCCGAACACGATGACAAATTGAGATAAACCTAAAAGAACAAAAAGCTATGAACAGATCATACGAAAACAGTCATACAATTATCACATTGTCGGGATTTCACGAACTATGTAGATTTGGGAATCTGATAACAGATTCTCGTAAAATTCAAGAAAAAAAAATGTGAAATTAAGATCATACCTTTGATGATTGGCGTGAACAAGAACGGCGTGAACATAATAATGTTCACCGCCAAAGGTAAATTTATTTATTTATTTATTTATTTATTTATTATTTATTTATTATTATTTTTGGAAGAAAGCCATTATTATGTTTGCCTTGGCCTTAGCCCTTAGTTGGATATTGTATTATAGTAAGTTAAGATAATATGTTTACTTGTGTTAACTCTCATAAGTCAGATTTCATTGTATATTCTGGTTCATTTACTCGCTATTTAAAACAAAAATACCCAAATATATCATAAAAACATGCTTTTATAGATATTATACATATTATTTTTGCGGGCAATTTAATATATATATCTTTAAACTTTAATAATTACATATTTTTTAAGTTATACTTGAAGTGCATTGTATATTATTTATTAAAACTTGTATTTTGAGGAAATATGTGAGTTTTTAAGTTTAGAAGAGGATATTTATAATTGTGTAAATTTTAATTATAATTAAGTATTCAAAAATATAATATTTAAAAAGTAGCTATCAAGACAATAAAAAACCCTTAAAGCAAAATAAGAAACTTAAAAAATAGTAGGTTTACGCATGATGTTTTTGACTAAATTTTAACGTTAACCACTCAGAAACCTAACCTTAACCACTCAGAAACTTACATCTGATTTCGTTCACAACAAAAAAAATTATTTAGTTTCAATCGTTGACTAACCAAAGAATTATTTGGTTTCATCATTGATCAACAAATAAATCAAAAAAGAAATTATTTGATTATTATTATTTAATTATAACTATTATTATTTAAATAATATCAATGTTCACTAAGTTTCTAAATATATACAGATTAAAAAGGAAGTAAATTTACGTCTGATTTTTTTGAGTAAATTCTAACGTTGACCAAAAAGAAAACTTAGGTTTAATTTCGTTGAACAACAAAAAAAGTTATTTGGTTTCATTATGATTATTTAACTATTAATTTTATTCAACTATTACTACTATTATTTAATCAAGATTACCGTCTACTAAGCTCATAAACGTATATAGAATTATATAGATACATTCTTAATTTTTTTTTATTATTTCTTAACACATTATCAACATGATTCTCTCACTCGTTTCACAAATTGTGTGATTCTTTCTATGTGAACCCACTTCACCAACACACAAACCAACAAAACAGTTATGTATGGTCTTAGATGTGATTCTTTTATGTCTACTCAATTTTCTCAGTGTAGATCTTGGCCAACCTCTCAATCGGGTTGCCTTTATTTAGGGGAATAGTCCCCGGGATGGTGACCTAGTGGTAAATGGATGAGAATCTATAATGGATGTCTAGAGTTCAAAGTCTAACACCACCTAATTTTTCCTGGGTCACGCGCCTATTGGTGGCGTTCAACGTTTTTTTTTTATTTAGGGGAATAAAGTATGCCAACTTGGTTAATTAATCTATGATAACCCATATGGTATAATGGTTGTTATAAGTCTTTGGAAGTTTTGTGACAAATCCATCGTTATCCTATCTCACTTCAAAACCGATTATTCTATTAATTGTGTGATGACTTAACTTAATTATTTCAACTTCTTTGTTACTTTTCAAACCTTTTTTTTTCCCTTTAATTCTTTTTTTATCACACTTGATTCATTCATATAACAATAATTTGTTTTACTTGAAAGTGACATTTTTTTTGCCATGAGATATATACTTTTTATTATTTTGGTTTTATGATTTTCAAAATTGTGTGTTATTTTTTGGTGTGCATTCATTGATATTAATTGTTGCTTTTACAATATGGTACAATATGGTGTTTTAGGAAGGATTGACAGTCTTCATGACCGTTTTTATATATGCATTTTGGTGTTTTTGATGATGTCTGCATCGTTGTGACCGAGTGAATATCATGTTTTCTTCTGTTCAATTTAGGGTTACCGCCGTAAAGCGCAAGGTAAGCTCCTAGTGAAAAATTTTAAGATCGTTGATTGCTTGTTATTTGGGTTTACTATGGGATGTTAGTGAAAAATTGAAGATCGTTTACTCTAAATATTTGGGATTTCTTGAATGGTTCTATGAGACAAGAAAAGGAAAATATCAAACTATAGAAGAAGGACCACTAAGCAAGGTTAGTAAAACTAGCTAGTAGGAAGAATAGAATTATTGAAGCTTTTTGCGATTTCTCTCTTGGATCCTAGATTAAAGGCCACTAGCAACGAGGCCTATACTCGTTCTAAATGTTTAGGGTTTTAGGTTATCAATCTTATCATGTTCAAATTTAATTTTGATATGTACGATGATGACATTCAATATTATCAGAGACTAGATATTATAATTATGGGTCGTTCTAAATGTTTAGGGTTTTAGGTATTCGATCTTATCATGTTTAGATTTTCATTTGATATGTCCTATGACGACATTTAACAAATGTTTTTCTTATTCAATAACATTTTGGAATTTCTAAGATTTGAATGATTAGATATCTAGATAACTATTGTAGGTGATTCATAACTAAAAATGTAATGTAATGATTAAACTTGAAAAACTTACAAAAAAAACCAGCTATTTTATCTGGTCATTTATATATGAACCCATTCTTAATCAAACGATCCACGAAAGATTGCTCCTTGTGTGAAATTACAGCCAATCTTCTTTCATTGATTATACCCTTCCAAGAACTAAATATATCATTAACATGTTTTAGGGTTTGCTTCCTTAGTTCTTGAAGTGACAAAAGCAAAATTGTACTAATTTTAACGTTATTTTATTTATTTTATGAAAATAACATCAAAACCTTTGGGATGATTAACTTCAAACGATAACTTGGAGCCGGAAACTCCAGCAGAGTAGCCTCCATATCCTAACTAGGACGTACAGGGGTAAGATTTATATTCATCCTTCCCCCATACCCTACTAAAGAGCAAGAATATACTTGGTAAGTTTGTTTGTTTGTTTCTGTTAAAAATACAATATATTTCAATTTTATAATCTTTTTCTAACAGATGGTATTTGTTTTATTTGTGCATATGAGGAAATTTCGTTGCTGGGCTAAGGTTGTAGATGGACTTGTGGCTAAGCATTATGGGCTGATAGATGTGGGCTGGTAGATGTTGCTGGATTGCTGATGATAATTCGTAGAGTTGCATTTGGTTACATTAGTTAGAGAGTTTGTTGGATTACAACAGATCTAACAAACATGAGCTGGCTGCATCGATATATGTTCCACATGAGCTCATTTCTTATCATTATCTCTCTCTGACTGATCAGTTTTATTACTTTACTTTTTCATCTTCTCTGATATAAGTTTTAGGGTTTTGTTTGGTAGAGAGATCTTTTCAGATCTATGATAGATCGTTATTGATTTTGTGTTTCTTGTTTGAGAGAATCACTTGTATTTTTGTTGATCATCGTTTGTATATGATTTTGTTGATCAGATAGTTTCTGATCGAGAGTTATTTGGAGTATATTGTGATATTTGATCGTGTTTTTTACATGGCATCAGAGCCATAGTGTTCGTACCATCCTCCCATGATTCTGGTATCTCTTACGCTGGTTCAAAGAGTTCGTGGTTCAGACACAAGACCGGATCTGAAACCCTAGAAGACGAAGTCTCAGATTCAAAGCCTTGGAGTTTTACGATCGTAAACTCGATTTCAGAAAATCAAGATCTGACTCTTCTTTTTCGTTCTGGTAATGTAACCCTAAGTGAAGGTTACACACTACGAACAAGCTAGGAACACCCATTTTTGGGTGCTACTCACTGTGAGATCGTTCCATCCCTAAACTCTCTTTTTGTATTCTTTGTTTGGTAAATACCAGCTGCAATCGCTGGTTATATTTTTCGTTGGTTTGTCTAACCTTGTGGTAGATTACGTATAACAATTTAATTTCATCTCTCAACTCCCTGGTTAAGACTTGTCTGATCACCCTGAGAGTGTTGATGAATCTGGAACACTGGCCAGGTTTCGTTGAATGATTGAAATTAAATAGTTTCGTCTGTGTTTTTTGTATTGATTGCTTGATTGCTTGATTATTTGCTGCGTAAACTGTGTATTATATGTGAGTTAGAGTCTATATCTGTTGATTGACTCTCTGTGTAGTAGTCTGTTGATTAATAGTTGATCTAGTTAAATAAAACACAAAAAAAAATGGCTGAAAGTGTACCAATTATCACATCAGGTACATCCAATACCACTGAAACTATGATTAGTAAATTGGATATAAGTGACCCATTGTTTCTTCATCCGAGTGAATCCAGTGCTCTTACGATTGTAAATTTTATACTGAAAGGGACAGAAAATTATACGGTTTGGGCAAATGCGATGAAATTGTCTTTACAGGCAAAAAATAAAATAGGTTTTATAACTGGTAAATGTAAAAGACCTACTGATAATGAAACCTTAATGTCCCAATAGGACAGATGCAATTCCATCGTACTAACTTGGATTCTAAACTCAATTTCTGAGGAACTTTACGTGGGTCAAGTATATTCACAGTTAGCCATAGAAGTCTGGGAAGACTTAAAGAAAACTTATGACAAAATAGATGGTTCAGTGGTATTCAATCTATATCAAAAAAATTAACCATGTTACACAAAGTGGGTCCACTGTTGCTGAATACTATAAGAAATTAACAGCAATGTGGAAGCACTTTGATGCTATAGTACAATTGCCTTCTTGTACATGTCAAGCATCAAAAGACTTCAATGATTTCAACCATCTAATAAAACTAATGCAGTTCTTGATGGGATTAGATGACATGTACCAACCTGTTAGGACCAACCTGTTGACTAGAGATCCTCTACCGTCTTTAAAAACAGCTTTTTCAGTAATTTCAAGAGAGGAATCTCATAGGACAACAAATGGCCCTAACAAAAATCAACATGTAGGATTTGTGTCTAAAGTAAATCAAAATTTTGACAACAAGAAAAAATTTAATAAAGGACCAAATTCAAATATGAAACGCACTCATTGTAACAAGCTAGGTCATGTAGTGGATAGGTGTTTTGAACTCGTAGGGTATCCACCAAACTTTAAATCTAGAAATCTTGTGCAGAACAACAATCAAAGCAACAAGGCTGGTATGTCAAACAACACATCAGGAAATAAACCTGATGGGGTTGATACACCAACCCTTACCACTGATCAAATAAACAAATTGCTTGGATTGTTAAAAGACAAACAAATTGAGGAAGAAAGAAGTACTTCCAACTTTGGAGGTAACTCTTTGAATCTTTTCTCTTCAAATGTCTTTGTGAAACCAGTTTTTAATTTCACAAACTGTTTAACTTCAAACTGGATTGTAGATTCCGGTGCCAACCAACACATGGTTATGTCTGATAAAGACTTATTCAATCAAATAGATGTCTCAAATATGAACATAATTGTCAAACACCCAAATGGCACAAAAACAGTAGTAACCAAGATAGGCTGCTTAAAACTAACTAACAATGTGATCTTATCAGATGTATTTGTAGTTCCAGATTACTATGTTAATCTGATGTCAGTTTACAAATTAGCAAAGGATAACAAATTATGTGTTCTATTTGATGAAAAAAGGTGTTATATTCAGGATTTGCACACAAGGAAAACCTTGGTGACTCGTAATCAGATTGATGGTCTATATCTGTATGGGAAATGTCTGACCAAAATAAGGTGTGTTTTAATAGTGTTATGAACAATAACATATGGCATTTAAGATTAGGTCATCCATCAGACCAAGTACTAAAAATCTTAAATAAAAATATAAATCTGCCAGAAAAACAATCACCATGTGAGATATGCTATAAAGCAAAACAACCTAGGGAGCCATTTCCAATAAGTGAACACAAATCAACTCATGTTGGTCAACTAGTACACCTAGATGTTTGGGGACCATACAAAGTTGTGAGCACTGATGGATATAAATACTTTTTAAGTATAGTTGATGATTACTCCAGAACAGTATGGGTTTATATGTTAAAACGAAAAGATGAAGTAGCTTTCAATATTGAAAGTTTTTATCATTTGATTAAAAATCAGTTTAACAAATCTATAAAAATTGTCCATAGTGATAATGGGACAGAATTTGCTAATAGTCAACTTCAAAATTTTTTTCAAAAAAATGGAGTCATTAATCAAACTACATGTGCTTAGACCCCTCAGCAAAATGGAATTGCTAAGCGTAAGCACCGACACCTGTTAAACACAGCTAGAACACTGTTATTTCAGAGTAATTTACCTATCAGTGTCTGGCCTGAGTGTGTGCTAACCGCAACTTATCTAATTAACAGGATCCCCTCTTCTGTTCTTAATGGCAAATCACCCTATGAAATCATGTTTGGTTTTCCCCCTACTTTAAGCCACATAAGAGTTTTTGGATGTTTGTGTTTCTCTACTATTTTAAACAATTCTGATAAATTTGGAAATAAATATGAAAAATGTGTTTTCATTGGTTATTCAGTTTTAAAAAAAGGTTATAAAATGTTTAGTTTAGATTCCAAAAAATGTTTTTTCTCACGTGATGTAAAATTTTTTGAGGATATTTTTCCTTTCAAAACCGATCTCAAGCTAGATATATTAACTGACTCTAATGATGTTAATATAAATAGCTTGAATTTTTTTGATCAAATTGTACAAAATGAATCTGAATTCTCTAGTGGTGAAGTTCCTGATGATGATGGGAGAACCTTTCTGACATCACCCAATTCCTATATAGCTCCTAGAAATAATCATTTCTATACTAGAAACTTAGGAAACACACAAGTGCAACATTTGAATCAAAGTAATTCAAATGAAGGCAACAGTGACCTAAATCAGTGTCAGTCTAGGAATATTGCTTCTGGTGAGGAAAAGGAACATTGGGAAAATAATGATGATACAAACCAATCTGAGGGAACTAATGATCATGTCCCATCCGTTAGACAGTCTTCAAGAGCTACTGCTTTACCTAAACATTTTAAAGACTATATAGTTGAGGGCAAAGTTAAATATGGTATGGAGAAAGTAGTGAATTATTCACATATGTCTTTTGAATATAAAAATTTTGCTTCTGAACTAAATAAATCTTTTGAACCAAAAACTTATAATCAAGCAGTAAATGATTTTAACTGGGTGAATGCCATGAATGAAGAAATGGAAGCTCTTTATAGGAATAGTACTTGGGATTTGGTAGATCTACCTAAGAATAGAAAGCCTATAGGATGCAAGTGGGTTTATAAAATTAAATATAAATCCACAGGCGAGATAGAAAGATATAAGGCTAGATTAGTAGCAAAGGGTTTCAATCAAAGGGAGGGAATATATTTTGATGAAACCTTTTCTCTCGTGGTGAAAATGGAAACCATTAGGTGTGTGATTAGTTTAGCAGTTCAGTATGATTGGTGTTTGTATCAATTAGATATTAATAATGCATTCTTATATGGAAATTTGAATGAGGACGTTTATATGATTCCTCCTGAGGGTTATTTTAATAAAACTGAAAATAAAGTTTGTAAACTAAAAAAGGCTCTCTATGGGCTGAAGCAGGCCCCTAGAATGTGGAATAAAAAATTGGTTGGTGTCTTGACAGAATTAGGATTTGTTCAGTCAAAATGTGATTACTCTTTGTTTGTTATGAATAACAAAACTGTTTTCTTGATTTTACTAGTATATGTGGATGATATTGTTATCACAGGAAACAATATAGCTGAAATTAATAATGTAAAACAATTTTTGAAAAGTAAATTCTTGATTAAGGATCTAGGACTGTTAAAATATTTTCTTGGAATTGAGGTAATTAAAACAAATAATGGTATTTGTCTGTCCCAAAGAAAATATTGTATGAAGTTGTTAATGGAGTTTGGTTTAAGTGGAAGTAAGCCAGTCTCTACTCCTATTGAACAACACTATATTCTTACTAATAATCTAGATAAGGATCAAACTGATTTAGAAAATATAATTGTTTATCAAAAGTTAATTGGGAAGTTGATTTATCTTGCTCATACTCGACCAGATATATCTTATTATGTACAATATCTAAGTCAGTTTATGCATAAGCCTTCTGTGTCACATTTAAAAAATGCTATGAGATTGTTAAGATATTTAAAAAGTGCACCAGGAAATGGTATTTTGTTTAGGAAGGGTACAAATTTAAATCTTTGTGCTTATTCTGACTCGGACTGGGGTAAATGTCTTGTTTCACGAAAATATGTGACAGGATATTGTGTTTTTCTTGGAAATAATTTGGTAGTTTGAAAAGTAAGAAACAAAGTACAGTTTCTAGATCATCAGCTGAAGCAGAGTATCGTGCAATGTGTTCTGCTACTTGTGAAATTATGTGGATTAAAAATATTTTGGCTGAATTATTTGTACAGGTTAGTTTACCAATATCTTTATTCTGTGACAATACTTCTGCTCTTGCAATAGCAGCGAATCCAGTTTTTCATTCAAGGACTAAACATTTTGAAATTTACTTGTTTTTCTAAAGAGAAAAAATAAGTTCTGGGTTAATTAAAACTGTTTCTGTTGATTCACAAAATCAAGTTGCAGATGTCTTAACAAAAGGACTTTCTTCACAGCAACATAGTTTTTTAATAGATAAACTTCAAATGTTTGATGTTTTTGGATCATAAAATTGAGGGAGGGTGTTAAAAATACAATATATTTCAATTTTATAATCTTTTTCTAGCAGATGGTATTTGTTTTATTTGTGCATATGAGGAAATTCATTGCTGGGCTAAGGTTGTAGATGGACTTGTGGCTAAGCATTATGGGCTGATAGATGTGGGCTTGTAGATGTTGATGGATTGCTGATGATAATTCGTAGAGTTGCATTTGGTTACACTAGTTAGAGAGTTTGTTGGATTACAACAGATCTAACAAACATGAGCTGGCTGCATCGATATATGTTCCACATGAGCTCATTTCTTATCATTATCTCTCTCTGACTGATCAGTTTTATTACTTTACTTTTTCATCTTCTCTGATAGAAGTTTTAGGGTTTTGTTTGGTAGAGAGATCTTTTCAGATCTAAGATAGATCGTTATTGATTTTGTGTTTCTTGTTTGAGAGAATCACTTGTATTTTTGTTGATCATCATTTGTATATGATTTTGTTGATCAGATAGTTTCTGATCGAGAGTTATTTGGGGTATATTGTGATATTTGATCGTGTTTTTTACAGTTTCCTTAGTCCTTGAAGATAAACCTCTTCAAGATTGGGTAAAAATCACTTGTATTTGGTGCAAGCCCGTTCTTCATCATCTTCAAAAGTGTTTCTTAAATCAACTGAATTTTTTTGTTCATCTTTCATATCAACAAAATCTTTTCCAAACATAATGTAGCTCAAATTGTTAAACATTGTTGTAAAAATAACTTCCCCAATATTAACAACCAGTCCTTTTGTATTGCACAAGAAATCTATCAATTCTGTCAACTTTTGTTCTTTCAAGCTAGATTGGGACCCTAAGGCCTTAGCCGAAAGAACCTCTGATCGACAAGGGTTCTTAAACATCTCCAGTTTTAGTTAGAATCTAACCAAACAAGTGTGATGAAATGCATCAGGAACAGACCGAGAAGATAGAAACCGGTCTTGGGTCTTGAGCATCTCCATGGCTGCCTCTAAGAGTCTGTACCCACCCACTGAAATCTCACCCCACTGAAATTTTCAGCCACGTCATCATTCTACTGAAAAACCATCCCCACTATGCCACGTCATCACCCCATCCCCATACAAAAACCTTCCCCACCAATCACAAAAGAGAGGAGAAAGCGGGGCGCGGGGGCCGTTGGCTGCTCGAATTTGAGCCCGCCGGGAAGGGGGTGGTGTTCCCGCCGGAGACCACCTTACCGCGGGATCCCGCTGTTTCCACGGGATGACCATTAACAACAGTCTAAAAAAAGATGCTACAATGAGTACCTAATTTGAGATAGATAAGTGGGCCATGTTGTTGAGCCAAAATGGCAGATGAGACATCGTTTCACATTTGAAATATAATAGAATTAAAGCAAGGGTGTTATTACAAGATAGAGGGAAAATGAGATTGTATTTTCTTTGAAAAAGTCATGATTATATTAGTTTACTAGGTAAGAACCCATGTATTACATGGGTTGAACAAATCTAACATGTTATAAATAAATTTTTTATGAAGATTTGTACATTTGATAAAAATAGTTGTTGATAAAATAATAAATGATGAATAACTAAATATAATAAAAATTTAAGAATTAGAAAATTATATTTTAAGATATTATATAATTGGAATTTTCTTATAAGAAGATTTATATATTTGATATTTAATTGTATAATTTAATTTTTTTAAATCATTAATATTTAACTAAATATAAAAGTCAATTATATTTAATAGAATAGATAAGAGGGAAAAAATTATAGAATTTATGAGATGATGACATGTGTCCACTCTTTCTATTTCTTTTATTAGAATAAAGTATGTTAAATATCGTGTGTTACACGGGTTGGATAAATTAAAGTTATATATTTTATAATAAAAAGGTAGCTTCTATAAAGCATGTGTATTGCATTAGTTTAATATAATGTGTATTACACAAATTGAATAAAATAAAATATAATTTGTTAACACTTACAGTTAATAAGATGTGTTATTAAAAATATGATAATTATAAATTTTGTTAAGTTAATTTTTATAATATATATTTTTTAATTTTGTAGTAACAAATCTATGCAATTGATAAATATTAACTTTATTAAAATATAAATTGTCTTTTAAATATTTTTTTAATGGTTAAATTAAATTGAATTACAATTAATATAATAATTAGTCAAATTTATTAATTATTACTAATAATAAGAGGTTATTAATAAATGAATTAATACTATAAATTTAAGGCGGGAAAACTGAGTAAAACATGCTTAATTACATGGCAAGAGGCAAAGAAAACCTTTATTTATTATATAAGATAGATGTGTAAATTAATTAACTAGGAGGTATTTACTTATAAGACCATTTGCAGCTCGCTCGTAAAGGGGCTGCACGCTGGCGACGTGGAGGAAGCCCACTGAAAGGACACGATGGGGAGGAAGAAGAAAGAGACCCACGTCTAGGCTTGGGATTTTTGTGAGGCCCATCTGCAAGTCTTATGAAGAATTATGAAGGAGGGAATGTGTATGTGGGAAAGATGTGTTAGGGATAAAATGAGGATATGGATGCATGTTAGAAGAATGTTTAAAATTAAGGTGACATTGATAACTAGAATCCATACGTTAAGTGTATCGCTTGCATTTTGGTAATCTAAGGTGGATCTTTTGGATATGACGGCCAATTTTTTCAATTCATTTAATGGTTATAAGGAAAAAAAGTCACTAATATTCGGTTCTTTAATTAACAACATACCAATGATGTCTTGTCCTATTGGTAAGATGCAGTGGCGGAGCTTGGAAGAAAGTTCGGAGGGGGCCGAAGGATTTTTAGGAAGAAAACGGAGGGGGCCGAAGGATTTTTAGGATGAAAATGGATGGAACCGAAGGATTTTTAGAAAGAAAACGAAGGGAACCGAAGGATTTTCGAACGAAATACTATTATATCGACACTTCTGAGCGAAAAAACAGGGGGGGCCGGGGCACCCCCGGGCCCTTCAAATCCTCCGCCAATGGTAAGATGGAGGTATGGGGGAAGTGATAGAAGACCCTGGTCATGGGTTCGATTCTTGATCCCACCCGGTTTTACCGACCTTTCATCGTCGTGGCTTTGGGCGGGTGCTTGGGTCGGGTTTTCCCCGGGAATTGGTGGCTGGTGGGCTAGTGGCTCCGTCTGTTTGGACTAGTGGCCAGCTTGGGCATCCTTTAGCCATTGGGGGCCGCGTACGGAGTACACGGCAGTTGATTAGTTGGCCGTTCAAAAAAAATTAACATGTATGATATTCAATTGAAGATATCGATTAAATATATAGCTAAGTGAGTCTATCTCTACGTAGTAAAATGACAGCTTCTCTCTATTTGTGTAGGTTGGAGACGAGCGTTCATTTTTGGATATTTAAGTTTCGTTAAAACTTTTAAAAAATTAAAAATTAAAAAAAATATGACAACTTCTCTCTGTTGAATAGCCATTTGCAAAACACAACTCAATGATATCTTCTAATTGGCCATAATATTTCTCACTGTTCTCTCCCTTTACTAGAACCCCAGAGTTTTGCGTCGTACGTTGTGCGTCACGTTCAACCACCATAAACCTTACACCGTTGACTATGCAAGCAGAGTATATATAGGCATTTCTTTACACACCCATTGAAAGAGCATACAACTCTGGACGAAATTCTGGAGAATTTTATATCTTCATCGAATACATCTAAGAAATTTAAAGTAATAATGCATGTTATATATGTATTAATTACCTGATAAAAAGTAATTAATGCATGTATATATATATATATATGTACTACCTTCTCAAGAAACCACTTTGGAAAATTGGTTTTAACATCATCTTGAGGATTTTCATATTTGAATTCACTAAATTGATGACCAAAATATACACGTAAGGAATGGAAAGATAATTAACATATGATAAAAAGTTAAGAATAGAAACAGTTACTTGATATAGTGCCTAACTTCTTGGCAGCTATCAAGAACAAACCATTCTAAGTTCTGCTTTTCGATTAGAGAAAGTGGTTTGAATTTCGTGGCACTAGTCAGACGATATTTAGATTCAAACACCCACAACTTTCTTTTTTCGACAATAACATCCCCATTTCTGTAAGGGCGATTAAACTGAGTCTCAACATCCTGAAGATACATTGAACAAAATGATAGAGCTTCTTCAGCAACATATCCTTCAGCTGTACAACCTTCAGGCCTTGCCTTATTTCTGACATAGTTTTTTAGTTTTTTCATATACCTTTCAAACGGATGCATCCATCTCATACATATCGGACCTCCTTGAATCGCTTCATCAAGTAGATGTAAAACTAAATGAACCATAATGTCAAAAAATGCTGGAGGGTGTAAATCAACTCTAACTTGCACAATATCATAAGAACGGCATCCTTTGCTTTCTTCATATCATCCATCAATAGTGTTCTTGAGCAAAGTTGCTTAAGGAACGTGCAAAGATCTACTATTGGAGAATAAGTATCTTTTTGTCAAAAACGCTCTAACCCCAATTGGTATCAAACGTTGCATGAGAATATGACAGTGATGCGATTTCAACCCAGTAATGTTAGTGTTATTATCAGCCACTCTCTTGTTGATACCAGTCTGTCACACCCCCAAATTCCCACTCGTGGTGTCAGTCCACGTGGGTGTGACGTGGCCAGGATCACAGCTCATGGTCATATAGAACGACTCTATATGAGTTACGCATTCACACAGATTTATAGAATAATGCAAATTTCAATAATACGCAGCGGAAATATAAGTTAACAAAAGCTGCGGAACAGTAATGTATTACAGCGGAAAATGTAAATTGATAACAGACACTACATAGTTAAATTGTTTCAAAACAAGTTCAATGCACACAAAGCCTAGGACATGAGTCTATATGCTGTTCAGACTCCTTAAGGCTTCCTTGAGTGCATCCTAGCGTGTGCTCCATTAGTTACCTGAGAATACATGCGAAAAGTGTCAACTAAAAAGTTGGTGAGTTCACAGGTTTAGACAGACTGAAAAGTAAACAGACATATACTGGGTATGTTAAGTTTTGTTGTTGGATACTACAATCCGTGGAGTGTGTCAGTTCATCTTACCGAAACTAGACTGTTCCCGTTTGCCTCCGCAGGTCATCGCTGAACGCATTCCCATCGAAATTACACTCGTTATGACCTCCGGTCAACATTGGTGCCGAGTGGGGTTAGTCAAACCCAGTAGTACTACGTAATTACGACTCGTTTGTGATACAACTAACGGTAAGGATAAGCGAGGACTTTAAGCGATAATAGTTACACTCGAAAATGGTTTTCACAACATACCAGTACTATATCTAAAACAGTTGCATAATATTCTCACTGATGTGCGTGAAACTATATATTTATTAAATGGGTTTTTCACACAGATTTTAGTTTTAAAAATGGTTTTTACTAAGAACTAAATCACACACAATAGGCAAGTGTACCTATCGCATAGCAATATAGCTTATGGTAAGAACCGGATATCAATCCGTCGACACGATAGCTCTCGATACTAAATCTCGGTCAATGTTTAGCAAACACATGAAAAGTTGGGTTTTGTGAATTTTAAAATAATAACTAAAAGAAGGATTTTTTTTTTGGAAAAATCTAAAGTCTAAGAAAATTGCCTAGATCATGAATCCACTTAGTCTAGTGATGTGATTATTATGAATTGGTAACCCAAATGTTGACTAGATTCCGGTCAAAGATATCTAATCCTATAATCTTTTGGAAAATTAAAATGATAAACACATTCTAATCACCTAGGATTATTTTATGAAGCCTAATGTCAAGGTCTATGTCAAGATTTAATCAAGAATTAGTCATCCGTCAAGAATCTTAATTCTACAACTTAAGGAAAACTAATATGACTTATACACACTAATCACCCTAAGTTGCATAAATTCAACAAAGTCGTAATTTCTTCCAACTTACAATCTATGAACACAATCATGCAAATGAGGTCATTTGGCCATAATTTCCTAACTCACATGTTAATCATATTCAACAAATTATAATATCACCATAGTTTTTCCGAACTTTAGTGAAAGAAAGTATACTTGTGCAAGTTTTATATCATCCAAGAAACCAATTATCATTCCTAATCTCATGGCATAATCTTAAAAACAAGTTGTAAGATTATAAACAAATGTTTGATCATGGTTTTCCAACATAGTATGATTAAACATTCATCATTCTTGAACACTAATCAACCTACACAAATTTACAACATCATTGGAATACAATCATAACTTCATCTTGAATCTTGACATAAACCCATTTGACCAATTCATAAAATCATCATCACATAAACAAAAGTGTCATCATAATCTAGACAATGAAGTGTTTAGCCCATAAGGTTTACAAGAACAATAACAAAGTAGCTAGAATTAACAAGAGACATGATTAAAATAACAAAATGCAAACCACTAGCAAGCAAGGATTGAAACAAGATGGTGTTAGATGCTCCTTGGATATTCAAGACCTTCACAATCTCCCTTAGATAGCTTCAAGAAATCTGAACAGAAGGTATTTTGGCTCCAGGAAGTCCAACCACTTGAAATGAGGTGAAAAGCTGAATTTATAGAAATTCTGGAACTTGGCACGGTCGTGCACCATAGGTGCACGGTCATGCAAGGTGCTACAGTACTTCACTTTTGGTCTGGGACGGTTGTCGAATTTGCCATTTTCAGCTAAGTCTCGAAAATTGACTCGAGGTGTCAGGCACGGTCGTGCCAAAAGTCGCACGGTCGTGCGCAAGTCGTCATGGCCGGCACTACCTCCATTTGGCCCGGCACTGCCTTGCTTTGGCCCGGCATTGGCTAGCTTGCACGGTCGTGCATGGTTTAAGCACTGTCGTGCATAGGCCAGCACTGCCATGCATGGCCTAGCACTACCTGGTTGCACGGTCGTGCAATATTGTGCACGGTCGTGCATAGGCCAGCACTGCCATGCATGGGCTAGCACTGCCTAGTTGCACGGTCGTGCAAAGTTGTGCACGGTCGTGCATGGGTTGGCACTGCCAGTGCAAGATTTGGCATGACAGTGCGCATCTGGGAATTTGCTAAGAAAATGCTGAAATTCCATTCAAAGCTTGATTTTCTTCCGAGCAAGACCGTTTATCCTACAAATTCACAAAAACAATAATTAGGACTATTTGTGAATGAATTTGCATGTTATTAACGTTAAAACCGGGGGAATTTGAGTCGAATAATATGTATAAATTAAAGTATATCACTCACCCCAAAGTTTAGTAAAACAGTATAAGAGTAAAAGTGGGGCTGTAAAACTCACCTGAGTTAAGTAATGCGTTTGCTCAAAAGAGATAGTGTAGCTCGCCGGCTAGTAGTCACCTATATCACATAGGTACTATGAGTTCGTGTTCACGTATGTGGGTCTCACAGGACCGTGTTAGTGTTCAACAACTCCGAGTTGTTATGTGAGTCGAGTTGACCGTGTTGACCGTGTTTGACCTAACTACCCGTTGGTGACGGTTTTGGATCAAGTGTGCGTGTAACGTGCAGTTTAGTGTCATGTGACGTGTACGGATACCAAAGTTCACTTTCGTGAGGAAACTTACTATTTGTAGTAAGTTTCTATTTTAGGAAAGTTTCCACATTAGGCAAGTCATGCATAAAATCACATTCCGGTTATTCTAGCATGCGTGTTTATCCTAAATGAGCATGTTATCATATAGCACTTAGTTACACATGGCCGGTTTAACATAGTTTACGCGTAAAAGTTTCTAAAATTAGAAAGTTTCTAAAATAAGCATATTTCATCAAGTTTAACAATCAATATCATCTAACATCTTCATCTTAATCCTAAATAGACCCTTAATCATAATCGTTACGACTAGTATGTGCCAAAACATTGACTTAGCAAAATAAAGTTACTATATTTAGTAACTTATGAGTAATGCACAAATCCATTCTTTCAACATCAATAATCATTTAAGATTATCATATTATCATCAACCTAGCATGTTAGACTCATAACATTATCATACATATCATCCTTTTGCAAACTTGTGATAAAAAGTTACTATATATAGTAACATTCATGAAAATCATTCTTTTGACACGTCTAATCATTCCTATGCACCAAATAATCATCATCTAATTTCTAAATATCATTTTTAAACATAACTTATGAACCTAATCATACCAATGTGGTTATTTCATTAAAATGCACAATTTGTAACATGAAAGTTATTATTTTTGGAAATAATGCTAATAATCATGCTCTTGATCAAAATCCACACTTCTACACCTTGTAATCCATCATCAATAACACTTATAACATCATTTCATCATCAAATATCATACCAACATACTTAGATCATCCATGCATGTACTTAAAAGTACCCATTTTATGATAAAATCAACAAATAACCACCTAAATCATTCAAGATCATCATAGATCATTATGAAGCCCTCAAATCAGTAACAAAATCATCAAATAGCATGTCCACAAACCCATAATTTCGTGACCAAGATGGTGATGGTGATGCATGTGGTTACAAATCATCTTATAGGTCACAAAAGCCCCAAATAACACTAAATAGCATAAATGTATCAAATCAAATGTTCAAATCAGTAGCTCAACACATACATCTTAGATTAAATCACTCTAAAATTCGTGCACAAAGTGTGTGGATGATTGCATGTGCTTGATTCACATCGCATGTGTGTGTACAAGTGCTAAAATCTCGAGATGGTGTTAGAACTACCTCAATAGAGCTCAAGTAAATTGGAATGAAGCTGGAACAGAGATGTAGCAGCTTGATATCCTCCTGAGAACAACTCCTGGGTCGTTCCAAGTGATGGTGGTGTTTCCTTCTTGCTCCTTCTACCTTCAACTCTTCTCCAAGGACCTTGAACACCTTCAAAGTAGCTCTAAACTGATGGCAATGGCTCCCACAGAGTGTTTTAGGTCGGATATGTCGAGAATGGTCGAGTGGGATAGAGTAGGATCGGCAGGAATGATTAACATTGGGTTTATAAAGATTTCATGCGTGTAAGGGTCGTCGCGTACCGCGACAACTGTCCAAAAAGTAGCTCCGCGTAGCGCGGCGATTAAAATAATAATTATGTTCCCGAAACACGCCGCGTACCGCGATGGTGGGAGATGATCGGTCGTCGCGTACCGCGACGGTTTTCGGAGAAATTCAAATTCTCCCGCCTATGGGTCGCGTATCGCGAAGGCCCATTTGTGTGTCCATCGCGTACCGCGATGGGTATCGGTTGAGCCCAATAAGCCCAATTTCATTGTTTTGAACCGATTTTCGCGAATTTATCGACTACGAACATCGTTTCTCAACACATAAGCATTGCTCTAGCTAAATTAGGTTTATCGGAACCTAATGTGTAGTGAAAGTGTACTGTGATTTGATCCGTTCACCAACGTGCGTCATTCAAGACACGTGCGAGTTTTGTGCGATAATTCCTCGAATTATCGGTGTGTTCGAACTGTTGTGCCACGTGTCGCATTAAACATTCATCATTCTAGTGCCACGTATGAAATAATAACACACATATTATTAGAATAAAATAATTGCTGACCTGGAATTTGCGAGGTGTCACATTGCTGGTACTCGTCTGATTTACGGTTTGGATGTGTAATCCAACTTTTATCGATAGAAGACACGGAGGCATTGTGCATCTTGATAAACCGTATTTTATGGACTTGAGTTTGCTATCATATAACAAAAATAGCATTGAGAAACCATTGATTGATATATACATTGATAATAACAATACAAATACACATACACAACAATTATATTGTAAAATAAATCAATTATATACATATGCATACACATACACATACACTTCAATTATACTTTAAAACAAATCAATTATATGCTTACACATGCATGTCAGTTATAAAACTAACCGACCTTTCACAATGAGATATGAAGAATAATAAAAAAACGTAGCAAATGTCGGCAAATTTCCAATGATATTGCTATTTGTGTTTTAGTATAATACAATAAATAAAACTAATAAACTGGATCTTCAAGAACGAGAAATGTCCGAGTCAGAGGCACTTAGACTTGTTTGGGAGTACATAAAAGTTCATAATCTTGAGGTATGTACCAGCTTTTTTCTATATGTTTCATTTACATCATTGATCATGTACAAACTTTTTCTATATGTTTCATTTAAATCAACTTAGAGAGATACTGCTTGATTTTAGAAGCATCCCAAAAATAAAATGACTACAACACTCAATGGTGGAGTGACTGATAATCAAATCAAGGCTGATAATCATCCTAAAACAAAAACAACTAGCATTAATTTTTAATACATTTTCTATTTATTTCAAGAACACCAACTAGTATTTAATCCCATTATCATCCTTACTGCTCATACTCCCCTTTCTCCTTCAACACAACCTAACGGAACCCAACCCAACTATGTTTCTCTCATCTCCTTCCCCGTTTAAATAAACAATTCCAACTCAATCTGAATTCTCTTTATTTATCAACTATATGTTTATTTCATCTATGTGGTACTTTGTTTGTGGCTATGTTTTGTTGGTATACTGGGTACTAAGTTAGTATGCTATCTTGCTATGTTGGTTTAGTGCTTTACTGCTTTATTGCGTTACTGCTCATGCATGCCGTGTCTTTATATGCCTATGTGTATCCGTTACTTTTTTTCCTGTGGTGTATGTTTACTTTATGTCTTTTAGGGCTATTGCAGTGATGAATGTGGTACTTGGTTTGTGGCTATGTTTTGTTGGTTTACTGGGTACTTCGGTGGTATGCTATCCTGATATCTTGGTTTATTGCTTTACTGCTTTATTGCATTACTGCTCATACATGCTTTGTCTCCATGTTCCTATGTGTATCCGTTTATTGTTTCATGTGGTGTGTGTGATAAAAAAAAGGGCGTCTTTCATGAGCCGGGGGTCTCTTCTGAAGCAGCTTCTCTACCCTTCGGGGGTAGGGGTAAGGTTTGTGTTCATCTCTCCCCCCCAGACCCTACTTTTAAGTAGGATTTTACTGGGTATGTTATGTTATGTTATGTTTATTTCATCTATCCGAATTGTATATTCAATTATTCATGATTGATTTAAAATGCCAAAGTTATGAACCCAAAGTGTAGAGCCTAATTACGAACGTCCCCTTTAAATTAAAATCTTGTAGGCTTAGTTTTTCTTGAACGCACGACCGTGATGTTTGACATCATGTTTTTGATTTGTTTTATTACCATAATTCTGTGTTAATTGATTTATATTTTTATATTTTTTTTATGATATATATATATGTGTGTGTGTGTGTGTGATATACAAATCAAAAGTAAACAAATACATAGATGAAATAAACAGCCAAAGAAATAAACACACACCCGATTTCGTGACTTCTACAACAAACGATTCAAAGCCGAACATAACTGGAGCTGGTCAGAGCTGGAGTGTGTAAAACAAATCAGCAAAAAAAAACCCTAGAGAAATAAACGAAAAAAGAAGAAAAATAAACCTTTTTTGATCGGAAGCAAGTCCGGAGACGACGGTCAGAGCAGTGGCTGGGGAGCAGCTTGCGCGGGAGGAGGCCACTGCTTGCATCGCAGCTTGGCTGGGGAGCAGTGACGATCGGAGCCGGCGACGACAGCTAATGCTAAAGCCCAGAGAGAGATAGACGATGATAGGGTTGCAGATCGTCGAGAGAAGGAGAGAGACAGGAGTAGCTCGAGCGGGAGAGGAAAATGGGAAAGGAGGGGAAAAGGGGCGCCTTTTATTAACCTTTAGCGGCGACTCTCGCCGCTATTAATGTCGTCGCTGATGCTAAAGCCCGGAACGCGCCGAAGATCACCGCTAAAGATGTTGCCACTATTGCACCTTTTTCTTGTAATGTCATATGAAAACTCAATATTAAAGGAAAAACTCTTAAATCATATATATATTTAGGGAAGGGTTCAATTGTTAACCATTCCTCATAGCGATAATCAAATAACTACATCTTATTGCTTTGGGCTCACATTAAAGTAAACCTACATGTGTATGTTTTTTTAATTAATGTAAGTGAGACCAAATTAATTACATTAATTAAAAAAGAAGAAAACCTACACCTTTAAATTTACTTTAATGTCGGCCCCAAAGTTATAAGATGTAGTTATTTGGTTATATATATAGGGGAAGATTCAAATGTTAGCTCACTCTAATTGCATTAACCTGTATAAGTATGTTAAAATCATTCCAAATATTTGTTTTCTTTTTTTAAATATCATTATTATACATGTACAACACTTTTTATGTGTATGTGTATATCTATCAACGTTTAAGGTTTAAAATCAGTGTAAGTTTAAATTACATTGTAATGAAAATTATTAATCATGTTAATCTAGCCAAAACTTACACTGATTTTAAATCTTAAACGGTGATTAATTTACACACCCAAATAAAAAATAAAGTGTTATTTATGTGTAATAATGATATTTAAAAAAAAGGAAACAAAGATTTGTATTGATCTTGGCGGAGATATACGGGTTAACGCCATAAGGGTGGTTTAACAATTGAACATTCCCTTATATATATATATTGGACAATTATCGTACAAATGACAAAAATTATGAGAAGTGTAAGAAGTAATCAGAATTTAAAAATCGTGGATTTTCGTTTAAAAAAGAATTATTCTACTGTTTAAAAGATTCAAAAAAATTTTATATGTTTAAAAATGTTATAATGAAAAAAAGTTAATAAAGATATATATAAATCAAGAATTTACGTATATATAACTCAAAAAGTTTTGCATGTAACTTGTAAAGTTACATATATGTAATAACATTAAGTCATTAACTACAATTTTTTTATGCAACTAGTAAAGTTACAAATAGTTGATAATAATTGTGTTTAGTTTTCTTAGTTTTCATGGTTTTTTAGAAACATTCTCATATGTGTGTGTTTGTGTGGTGAAGGTTGAAAGACATTTTTTTTGTCTTTTGGTAAACATTTATAACTGATCAGTTCTGTTTCTCCATAAATTCTTACAATAATAAAGGTTTTTACACATTGTAGGTAAGTTTTGATATTTGTGTAAGCTGAATTTTCAATTTTGCATGCATTGTAATTTGACTTCACTTTTCTTGCTGACAAAACTTAAATCACAAGTAAATTTGGTCTGAAGACATGTCTATGCAAATCATAAAGTACTGATCGACCATCTGAAACTTTGCCCTAAACTTTGCCAGCAACCACAGGAAGTAATTGTCTTATGTGCTATATGTAGCGCCATAAATGTAAAATTTTTTTGTCATTTCAAACTACCCTAATTTACGTACGTAGAATTATATTATATTATATACCTTTTACAATGCATATAGATCTAGTGTTTAATCCTTTTGAATTGCTACTAATTTAAAATGTGTGCACGCCCTAATTATCGTGTGCTTGTAAGATAACACAATGGTGAACGCCACTATTAAACATTACTCACTAACCGGTCTTACGGCCAACATGAGTTAAGTAAATTTTAAGATAAGGATAATATCATATATGCTCTATTGCTCTTATTAAACTTCAAAATTACATATATCTCTAATGTTAAACTAAAATTACAAATATTCTCATGTTTCAAAATTGTCCTTTAGTAAGGAGAAATATGTAAATTGTTTTTAGTTATTTCATTAAGGGTAAAATAGGAAATACATAATTCGTTTTTTAATGAAATGGATAAATATGTAATATATTTGGTTTAGAAAGGGGAAATGTGTAATTTAGTTTTATGATTGGATAAATATGTAATAAATGGTTGTAGCAAGATGATATGTGTAATTGACCTATAAGTAGGGCTGTAAACGAACCGAACGTTCAGCGAACAGTTCGTGAACCGTTCGGCGAAAAGTTCGTTTATGTTCCTTCGTTTAGTAAACGAACGAACACGAACAGGAAATTATGTTCGTCTAGTTAAATGAATGAACATGAACAGAGGTCGTGTTCGTTCATTTGTGTTCGTGAACATTCGGTAACATGTTCGTTTACGTTCCTTTATGTTCGGTTAAGTTCGTTTATTATATTTATTCATTAAATGTTTTGTTTATTTTTAATTTTTAGTTTAATACCATAATACTTAAGTTATTTTTATTAAACTATAATATCTTAATTTATATATTTATAAATGGTTATCTCCATTGCTTGAGATTAAAAATGTTGATTTTTATTGTTTAAATAATATGTGCTCGTTAGCGTTCGTTAACCATTCGTGAACAAGCTAAATTCCTTAATGAACGAACACGAACAAGAATTTTCGTTCGGTAAGCGTTCGTGAACCGTTCGTGAACAAGTTAAAAGTTAAACGAACGAACACGAATCAGGGCTCGTTCGTGTTCGTTCAGTTCATTTGCAGCCCTACCTATAAGATAACACAAGCAACGCACGTATATTAATTCACCTTTTTTTTTTTTTGCTTTAGACATCTAATCAGACTCTAAAAAGAATAATTTAATTTGTCTGACCGTATTGAACAATAAAAATAAATAAATGTAGAAAATGAATAATTACAAAGATGGTAATAAACCAAACTTTCGCTAAGGTCTTTTTATGTCTTCTTATTTGAACCATAATATTGATATAGGTTTTTACTTTACATATTATTTGAGCGCAAAAATCAAATATTGCACACAAACCTAGTACATAATTAAAGACAAACGAAAATAGCTAAAAACTCCTAAGAACGTTAAAGAACCAATTAAAGCAACAGTTTGAAATAATCATCATTTGTATTTATATATATTTAATTTTTTAAACAATTGTTGTATAATAGTAGGTTTCCTGCGCGCTGTAGTTGGTATTCCACTATGATTTCGAATATGAGAACGCAATGTTTGTCTTTTCTATGTATAGTAATATAATGTTTATGAATATTTACGATCGAAATGATATAAACGAGGCAAATACTTGATAATGTATGAACACATTCTCTATTTAAAAATAATACGCAAAATTTTTACGACCGTTTGGGTCCGAAATTAATATAAATGTCAGCAAAGTATTTGCGATCAAATTAAAATAAGCATGAATATTATTTGATAATGCAAAGACGTGTTAAAATCATGTGAACATTAAAAATATTAGTAAACTAAGTGGATGATTTAAAAACAAGAGTTCAAAGTTCAGGGTTAAAAGTGAATTTTATAGTGTTTGTGAAGTAATTACTATCAAAATGGTATAAACAATACAATTATTCGATAATGTACGGACACATTATTGGCTTTGTGGATAATGCGTAAAATTTCGCAACCGTTTGGGTAATATTTTGCATGTGTAAACGTTCGTGAAAAAATGCGATCAAATTAATATAATCCTAACTATTATCTGAGAACGTAAGATCATGTTAAAAGTATGTAATCACTATAAGTAAAATAAGAGAGGGAACTAAAAATAAAAGTTTAGGGTCCAAAAGTATATTTTGAAAATTAATTCTGACTTCTAGAATGTTGAAGGTGAAGAACTTGCATGATCTGCATAAGAATGGTATGAGATGAACATTACATCCATTTTGTTTCATATAATAATAGCATACATTGTGTTATATATTACGTTTTCCATGAATCATGACTAACATTATTTGTATTTTATCAACTTTTCACCAATTTTGAACGACCTTTCCTAGTTATCTAGTCATTCCTTGGTAGATTGAATTTGGTTAGTGAAGTCACACTAAGCTCCGGATAGTTTATACTAAAAAGACTTGAAAACGTTTGTATGCTTAAATATTCAAGTGATAAAAGTGACGATATGTTACAGATCGAAATCATTGTAAGGTATAAGACCTACCTCACATCGGTTATATTAACAATTAATGTGAGATTTATAAGGCAAATGGCTCTCTCACCCATCAAACTAATCTTTTGAGTTGAGTTATCATGTTTGATATGTAACATGAATGTTAAAGTGCTTTTGACAGTTGGTTTGACATGTACAAATCCTAAATAAATCATCTTCTGTTGAACTTCAGTGTCTCAAAAATTTAGATTGTATTAAACTAAATCTCAAATCAATTGAATCTATATAAAGCCCTGAACTCCTTAGAGATTTCACAGTTGTATTTACATATCATACATAGTTTATAAACTAAAAACATTCATTCATAAATAAAGGATTTGGAATTTTAAAACTTATTACAGCCATATCGAATTTAAAAGTCTTCAAGGGTATTTGAAAATGTTCATAATTGTATGTACAATAATGTCAAGTCTAGAAGTTATGCCTAGGTTGTCCTTTTGCTTGAGCCAAGCTGGTATCTTCTATAGCATATCTATCAAACAATATACATATAAAAATCAGTAACGTTGAGTAAGTTTTAGTTTTCTTTTTTTAAAAAAATAATAATAATAGCTTGAATAGCACAATTAAACTTCAAATCTTTAAAGACCTTGACACATGTCCCTTTATCTAGAGTAAAATCCAATACTTTGAGCATCACAAGGTAATGCCCTCTTACAATGGGTATGTTGATTCAATTCATATACCCTTGAGAAAGCGAACATATGCACTCCGCATCTCTATGCTTGAAAAACTTTCGTATACATGATGTACCTCTCTTTTTAGGGTCTATTAATTAGTACCACTATTGATATTTATTTTAAACTCTTTTCTCTTTATTGCTCACTTTTAACTTATTCAACAACTGTTGACACGTCAACAAGCTCAAACCGTTAAAAGACTTCATACTTACCAAAAGGGATAGTTTACCATTGATACTCTCAATGAATCAATATCCTTTGTCATTGATACGCACAACAGGGTCCGTATCAGTTATCTTTGATACTCACAATAGAGTCGGCTTCCTTTATCAATGGTATATATTATGAGGTATGTATCCTTTATCATTCATACTCACAACAAAGTCTATATCCTTTATCATTTCAGACCATTCACAAACTTCACAATATCATATTATGCACAAATCATTCTTTATAACATGCATTATTGGCGCATAACATACTTGACAATCTAGGCACATAATCATAGGGACTGAATCCACTAAGAAGAGATTCTTTTTCTAAAAAGAGTAAGAATCAATAGCAATTTAACATGTGACATCATGAAAACAAAAAATATTACAAAAAACAAAATCGGTACAAAAAGAAACAAAATCCAGTACAAAAAATGAAAATCTAATCCAAAAAATAAAAATTCAGTACAAAAAAAATAAAATGTAGTTCAAAAAACAAAAATACAGTACAAATCTAGTACATAAAAATAAAAATCTAGTATAAAAATAAGATTTATATCTAAATTATGATGACATGTGTCAAATTGTTATTAGTTCTCACTCTTTTTAAGCAAAAAAAAAAATTATTTGATCTTTCACCCATAATCATATCTATAGCATTCAACTTTGAGACGCAACTTTTTATCAAACATTGCACATAACTTTATAAAGCTCATAACTAATAGCAAAACATCTTTTAAAAAACCGGCAATTTAGGACTAGTTTTAGATTTCAAGTAACCGAACCGGTCAACTTAAGTAAAAAGTCGGTTATTTAGTGGCTAACCTATTTTATTTACATGTCGGTTCCGCTTTAGAGCTTGAACACACACACCTATTCCATCCACACACAGTTACGTGCATCAACACACACATCAAAACATGCATTTAGAAAAACTAAAATCCAATCAAAGTCTATATAAAGTTATTATATATATTTCCTTTTATATTTACTTGAAGATATTCTTTAACATGTCGAGAACAAGTCTTATTATTTTTTTTTAATGAACGTGGGAACCCTTACGTGGTAAACCCTCGGATCCTCCCCAATGCTCGACTAACCAGAAGAGGCAAATAAAGTGCGACCAAAAGCAACCGGGCAGGTTACCTTCAAGAAAAATCACCCGATGTAGGAATTTAATTTAAAACCTCTAGTTTGTCTTTCATCCACTTTAACCACTTCAAGTCTCAGTATTTAATGTATCCATATATTGGCTTCAAACATAATATGGTAATCAAACATGTAAAACATGTCAATATGTGTGTGATATATATATATATATAGAAAATAATAAATATAAAATTTTCGAAAATAAACAAGCTTGCTAGCAAGCTAACTCTGCTGGACTCGGCTCGTTAATACAACTCGTTTATTTAATTGGAGTGTCTAGTTGTATACCAAATCTTTGATGAATATTTTTATGCAGTTTAATTATCCTTTATTTTTATTTCTATTGGGGACGTACGTATTTAGTTTTTATATATCTTCTTCTCTTGTCCTCCCTCTGATTGTAGTAACAGTGATTTGGTTCTTTTTTTGTATGTCCGGTTTTCCTCTTATCCTTTTTTAACGTGCGTATATATTGATCCACTTTTTCTAAAGTTTTTTATTCATTTTAAAAAAAAAAAATTAATTAGAGTGTATAGTCACCTGACTTGACTACACGAGATACGTAGGCTTGGGATTTAATTAATTAAAGGCCTCCAAAACCATATATATCCCTATCCCAAATAAGCAAAAATATTATAAGCATCTTTCAGGAATCTTCTATATATATGATACCTAAATTACAAGAAACTCACTAAACATTATATGTTAGCTCTAAAAAATCATTGGACCAATCTGACAAAATGATGCACAACATGGAGTGGCCAAACCAGGTTACAATATATGGTAAATTTTGATTGATCAAAAAATGGATAGTCTCTTAAAAAATAATAAATAATAAAATAAAATAGAAAATATTATTGAAGATGACACTTTTCTTTTTAACCATAGCTCCCGATATAAACTAATAAATATTTATGCAAATGTATAAAAATAAAATAAACACGTATTATTTTATGTAGTATCTTCCTATTAATTCTAATTTCAAGCATCTGTTTTTAAATGTATTTCTGTCCTATTAAATTAAAAAAATAGATTAAAAAAATCTTTTTATGATAACACATTTTTTACTAAATATTGAATTATTATAAAATGTGAAATATTTACAAAATTTAGAATAGTTTAAAACTGATCTATTTCAAAACAAAAGTTTTTTTTTTCTTTTACAAAAAAAAAAAGTTTTAGGAAACAAAAATAAAAATAAAAGTTTTAAACTACGGGATATTGATTAAAAATGACATTCATAAATAGTTTTAATAAAACAATACATTTAAAAAAGTAAACATTTTAGAAAACAAACGTTTTAAAAAAAATGAAACTATTGTTTTATTACTTTAATTATTTACATATAAGCAATTTAAATAATATTTTATCTCAAAATATTGTTTTGTATCTATAAAATATTTTATTAATAATTATTTAATATTTTTTATTTAACACGTGTAGTAAAAGAGCAAGAATCTAATACAATTAACATAAAAAAAATATAACAAAAACAAACAATTTAACATAAATAATTTCAAATGAACAAAAACAATTCTAGGTTATAAATAAAAAGAACTTATTAGTTACAGAGGAGTGGAAACATGCAGTTGAGGGAATTAGCAGAGAAAAGGGACGATAGATAGTTCTTTTTTGGTTAAGTGTGTAAAAAATTTATTATTATATTTTTATATATATAATTATATATAACAAAATATAAGCTGTGTAATGGGTGTGGGCCCCCATCTCATCCTATATATGCCCCCATGTGATCCAATATGTACCCCATTGGGTCAAATTTAAGCTAAAAACAAAATATGAAGCATTTTCTACCATTGGCCAGCAAGCGGCTGACAAAAGAAA
Source organism: Mikania micrantha (assembly GCA_009363875.1). Taxonomy (NCBI): domain Eukaryota; kingdom Viridiplantae; phylum Streptophyta; class Magnoliopsida; order Asterales; family Asteraceae; genus Mikania; species Mikania micrantha. The sequence continues at coordinate 15,250,337 of CM018689.1, forward strand.
TTAATACGTTTTCCGGAAAAAAAAAATAATACTTTAATAAAATAAGATGGCATTCAGGTGAGGAAAACCAGATTGATATCACATAAATATCATGTAAATTGGTGAATGTAAGAAAAAAAATGATGTAACATGTTGGTAGAGATAAACAAAAAACAAGAGAGTAAAGTGTTGTAATATAATTGAGTACTAAATAATAAATTAAAAAAAAAACCCGCTTTGGTCGACCACACTCACGTTTAACCCGGTCACGCCCTCCTCACTCAATAATGGGTGTGTTCATGCTTAGGTCATGTGATTGTGTGATTATTACCCTCTTATCACTACATTTATGCGTCACATAAACAGCTATTTCCATCACCCTCTCTTCACATACAAATATGTAATCATCACTCCCTCCTCACATTCTCTTTATAGCCGTTGGATTCAAATGTTGCCTCCTTTGGAAGAGGCGTTCACCCTGTGACTAGGCTCATGCATGGTCAGTCACGCACTCACGCCTGGGGTGTCGTAGGATGGTGGCGTGACACCTCGATCACCTGGTGCTAACACCCCACTAAAATTAACTCATTGAATGAGTATTTTACATTTTTACCTTTATTTATACTAAAGGGATTTTACATATTTTGTCTTGGTAATACCATTAATTGGATATTTTATCAAATGCTAAACTTTTAAACAATGACAATACCAAAAGAAAAAAAAATCTTCAAATACAAAAGTTTAAAAAAATTCGCTGATAATTAAAGTTAAATCTTCAAATGGAAAAAACAAATTCCAAAAGTTTTATGTAATTTGGAAAGGACAAATTTGATATTATGTAAAATTTTATTCAAAAATAAAAATTATATAATTGATTTTTTATATTAAAGATATATGTAACTAATAAATGAGATCAAAATTCGTATGGGTCACAATCCTTTTGATTTATATGATCAAAAGCATACCTAGATTTTCTGATACATGATGTGAGGTCTAATAAGTTGGTGTGTATCACATGGTACCAATACCAAATTTGGCTTCATTTCTTTTTAAATTGATTTCTAATATAGTCTTAATAAATGACCAATAATAATACCTTTATAACATAGTTTTGTTAATGCTTTTAAATAACAGGTTACAAATTTGTTAATAAAAATTGAAATCTAAGATTTAAAAATCCAAATAGATGTTCTATCCTGCTACAACATTGGTGCTCCATGGTCAACAAACAAGTCCAATTTTGACTTTTTTGAAATCAAAGTATAAAGTTTATTGGGGTTTCTGATACATTTGCTTTGTGGCTAGGTATGAAGTTTTAATTTTTTTAAAAGAATATAATTAGTACGCAAACGATGCAAGACAATGACGTCATTTAGGTTTTTAAAAAGTGTTTTGTCATCAACATAAAACAAGGGTATTAAACGATCATCTCCATCATCTAGTACTATGAATTTGAGGAAGAAGCAGAGAAAAGTTATGTAAATAAAAACTAAGTGACTATTTGGTAGTGTGTGAATGGGTCAGATTTAAATCATTTGTTTCAAACATCTGAATAAAAAAAAATATCTGAATGAACATCTAAATGATTCAGATCTGGGTATATGTCTGAATGTATCTGAATAAAAGGAGTCGACTCCTCTCCATCTCTCCAATCCTCTCCGACAACATCCTCTATGATAAAGACCACTCCTCTCCAATGGCATCTCTCCTCTGCATAGTCTTTCAGATATTCAACCAAACAATCTTAACCGGTTCAACACTTAGGTTCACGCATAATCTCTTAACTGTTCAGACATCTTACTGATTCAGCATTTAATGCTTCAGAAAGGAGAATTTAATTCTTTTTTAAAATAATATAATTAATTAGAAGTTGAAAAAAAAAAGTATAAAAATGGAAGGGAACATACAACAAAATTCGAATTGACCAAACACAGAAGCTTTCGTCAATCCCACTGCATATGCCAAATGTCTAAAGTGACATTTCAATTCCATTATTAAATACAATACATTACTAGCTTCTGAAGCAATTCAGATCTTTCATGATCTGAATTAATATACGACTACTACAGACACCCAGCAACGTCTAGTGACATAACAGAAATTCACAAGTCCCAACACCATATATTTTTATTTATATTTACCTACAATCTTTAATTTATAACACACTTTACAACTTACTAAACCTCACACTACTAATACTACATGCATATATTCATTTATTTATTTAAATAATAATAATAATAACTGATGCTTTTCTTTTTAGTTTAAATCTATTTTATTTTTACTTTTAAATTCTCTTAAAAGCTTAAATTCGAAATCTCTTATTATATAAAATGTAAGGTTTTTATAAAGTGAGCTAGTCTAACATTAATAACATTAATATCTTATGCTGAAATTAAACTAAAAATTGCTTTATATATTTAAGTCATCATCTTGAGAAGAAGCAAACCCTTGTTAAAGTTAAAGTCTTATTTATTTCACTATTTTTTTGATTAGTATGTGGTTTATGATTTGATTAGCTAGTTTTAGGAGTCTTTTAAGAATTTCTATATTTCTAGACAATTTACCACTGTTAGAAGAAACTCATGCATAAAACATAAAAAAGGTTTGTTTGTGTAATCTAACCATCTTTACACATTACAATAAAATGAAACTAATGCAACATCGTTAAAATGTTTTATAAAGCCTTAGAAATGTTTATTATGTCCTTAAAAAACTTTTTGCCCAAGTAGCATCAATTGAAGTTGTATTTTAAAACAATTTCTTTTATCAAATAATGCAGCTTTTTGTTAGATAATTCAACATTATTATCCAGCAAAGAATTTAGCCTATTGATTAAAGCTTGGCCTTTTCTCCTTTGAGACCAGGGTTCAAGTTTCACTTGTGACACTTTAATAGATACCAAGTGAGGGGATGAATCTTGAACTTAATCTCGGGTTCTGAACCAATGGAGGGCGATGGTTTACCTATTCCATAGGGTTCTCGCGCATCAAAGGGTACGGTCTCATGGTCGGTGATCGATGAATCGATCTTAGTTACCAACCGCCAGGATAACTAAAGGTAACAAGCACGACATGACCCTCTTCTGTTTTTTTTTTTAAAAAAAAAGGTTAATTTAACATTGTTGTAAAAACTTGTCACACCAACAAAGTCTAAAACACATTGTTGGAATTGCATGAGTTTGCTAGTAGGGTAGGGAACTCACTAGATTACAATAAGTTATTAAAAAAAAAAACTCCAAAAGTACTTGGTTAATTTTTTTATTTTTTTTAACCACTTACTAATCTAGAAATGCTATATATTTTCACTTAGGTTGACTAGGGTTTACAGGTGGTGTTGGCAATCGTTGGGAAGAGTTGTAGGGTTTCGGGTGGTACTCTTATGCAATATGGAGTTGTACATTCCATCATCATCACTCTCATGAGTCATGAGTGTGAGCAATCACACATGACCTTCTTTGCAGGCCTAATCTACATTCCCTTCGTTGACCATATTATCTTCAACTACACTAGCACCACCCGGCCTGTATGCATGTATATATACCACATTTAATTATGATAATTACACGCCTATATAATTAATTAAGAGATTTGTTATTTACACACCCAATATTTTTTATTTTAACATCTCATCGATCATATATGCTCATATCGATCTATACGAGGCGTATAACCATCACTGACACAAAATGATTGGTCAAGTATACATCGCGTATACTACCTATATGACGCGTATATGCCTGTATATACGAGTCATATATTAGTCCAATGATTGGCACTGATAAATTCTGACAACCAATGATTGTCTTCTTATACGTCTCGTATATGTCTATATGAGGTGTATAGAGGGTGTTAAGGATGTAGGGTGGACATGATAATAACAGGACCCTTAATTAAATATATGAATATATAGAAATACAAATTAATTAGGCATGGTAAATACACCTATGCTATAATTAGAATAACACCTGTTAACAGTCTAACTTTTAATGAATCATAGTTTCTTAATATTTAAGAGGTAATCGATCTTAAGTTCAAATGGTTAATAAATTACCTTTTAATGTTACCTCTTAACTATTCAAACTTAGGCTATATTTTAACCACTAACTAAAAGACTTTGAATCATTAAGAGGTAGTCCCTTAATAACAATTAAGATACTACTACACAACTCCTTATACAAGTACGTCTAAGTTAATTACATAACCAATATATATTTTAAGTTAAAGATGTGCACATATATCATGTCATATTCTTTTGTTGCCATACGAATCAAGAATTTAGTTTTGTGAAATTGTTGATACAAAGTTTTTAAAAAATATTTTATGTTAAATCACAATTTGATACGTACAACTACATCACCGAAAGTGATTTTTAAATTAATCAAGCATCAAAAACAAAATCTTATGTATAGTTATGTTTTATGTTCCAGTAGGTTTTAAATATTTTAACATGCAATGCTGTACGCTTTAAATTTATCTTTCTACACATAACTTTACCTGAAAGTTGTGATATTAAATTGGAGCGTGATATCAAAATTAAAGGTTTAATCTTTAAGTTACTTTAGAAAAGATTCACCTGGTTAAACATGCATATCTTGAATCCTGATATATTGTTGGAATTAATCGTTGGTGTTAACATTAAAAGTGCAAGATTTGAAGATTTAAATAAGAGTATAAGTCTAGGGTTGGTTTTTGAATTATTTGGTTTAAAGTAGAAGTATTTAATTATTGTTTTTTTTTGTAGTTATCTTTAAGAGTTTGATAGTTAGTATTTATCTTTAAGGGTTAGGAAGAGTCTATTTAAAGGGTTGATGTTTGCAAGTTTATTATGACCTAATAAAGTTTACATTCAAGTTTCTTTCTTCTCAATCTTCTGGTTCGTAATCAAGGGCTGGGTCTACAATTGGTATCAGAGCATCAGGGCTCTTGATATCACCGAGCAAGAGAGATCAGTGATCGGAATCACCCTGCGCGTGTTCGGCTTTTTTTTTGGGTAGCAACTTGGAGCAGCCCTTCGATCGTACGTGTGAAGAGTAGCGCGGTCGAGATTGAGCAACTGGGTAAAATTGGGTGACGCCGACATCAAAACAAAGCAATATATTATTGTTTGTGGATGTGTCAGATGTAAAGCAAGGCAGCGAACGGAAATTTCTATTTGTAATGAGAAGTTTGTTTTAGCAAGTTTGAGTAGGAACGAGCAAGAACCCTGATCCATTGTGATCAGAGAAGGAGCAAGAACCCTAATCAGTTTTGATTAGTGAAAGAGCAAGAACCCTGGTCACTTTTGATCAGTGAAAGAGCAGGAAAATCAGAAGCCTCTTGTTTCTGATTTACAGGGGCAAGTACGAGCAAGATAGGGCAAGGTAAGAGCAAGTGAGAAGAAGCAAGAAAAGTAAGATATGGCAGATCCAAACAGTGCGATGGTTCCGGTTCGTGAGCAAGGGAATGTGACACTTCAGTGTCCAAAGCTGACAGAATCGAACTACACCACATGGTCGATTCTTATGGAGCAGATCTTGAAGGCCTATGGTCTTTGGGATGTGGTGAATACAACAGGAGGAGTAGAAGTGGGAGAGAAGAAAACAGCTACCACTAAAGCAATGATTTTCCAAACTCTGCCAGAGGATATCCTAATGCAAGTAGCTCAATATCCAAGTGCAAAAGAAGTATGGGATTCAATCAAGGTTAGATATCTAGGGGCAGATTTGGTTCAAAAAGCTCGGTTGCATACACTTAGAAGTGAATTAGAAGTCTTAAAGATGAAAGAGAATGAAACCGTGGATGAATTTGCGGGCAAGTTGAGTAGTGTACGAGCCAAGTTTAGGAGCCTTGGTTCACATCTTAAGGATAAGGTACTTGTGAGGAAGTTGTTGAACTCGGTGTCAAAGAAGTTTTTACCTATCATAGCTTCCATTGAGCAATATTCGGATGTTGATAAAATGGCTTTTGAGGAGGCTGTGGGAAGGATAAAAGCATTTGAAGCACGTCTTAAGAGTTTTGATACACCCGAGGATAATGATCAAAGTAAACTTCTTTTGGCTAGTACAAGTAGTAAAAGGGTTGAAGAATCAGAAAGTTGGCAACATGGCAAGGGTCGAGGTGGTAATCAAGGTCGTGGTGGAGGAAGAGGAGGTGGTCGTGGAAGAGGTCGTAGAGACCGAAGTGAGCTAAGATGCTATGAGTGTGGAGATTTTGGTCACTTTGCATATGAGTGCACCAAGTGGAAAGCAAAAGATGAAGAGAAAAAGAATGAAGCTTTGTTTGTTGAGCAAGATGATGATAAAGAACCAACATTGTTTTGAAAGAAGAATGTGAACACAACGATTAGGGGGGTAATTGTTGGAATTAATCGTTGGTGTTAACATTAAAAGTGCAAGATTTGAAGATTTAAATAAGAGTATAAGTCTAGGGTTGGTTTTTGAATTATTTGGTTTAAAGTAGAAGTATTTAATTATTGTTTTTTTTTGTAGTTATCTTTAAGAGTTTGATAGTTAGTATTTATCTTTAAGGGTTAGGAAGAGTCTATTTAAAGGGTTGATGTTTGCAAGTTTATTATGACCTAATAAAGTTTACATTCAAGTTTCTTTCTTCTCAATCTTCTGGTTCGTAATCAAGGGCTGGGTCTACATATATTAATTGATTTGGTCTGCAACTTACAAATGATATGTCTTTCTTTTTTTTGCAAACATGACTAAAATTTAAGAAATCATGTTTTCTTTTAAACGGCAAACAAATACATTTTTAGCTCGGTCACCCGAGTAAACCCAATGACGAAAGGTCACTCACGCTTAGTGGCAGAGCTTGAAAACTTTGTCCGAGGGAGCCGAAAGTCATGGGGAAATTTTTTTTCCTTATCGCTATGTTTCGGGCTAAAATTCGGGTCGACACATAATTATTCGGGTCGACACATAATTATTCGGGTCAGGTCAAACAATTTAGAGTTTAAAATATCAAATATTTGTTCCATTCAAAAATATATATATTTGTATCAAACAAAACATAAAATGTTTAAAACGAAAAGCGGAAAAGGTGAGTACCCGGAAGAAGAATCACAATTTAACGCGATGACCTTTAAACTCTTTGAACTCATTGATTATACACTCCGAATCAAATTTCTCAGCAATTTTCTTTGCGAAAACGATTATTGAAATAGGTAATGTTTAATAGTTAAGGCTCATTTTAATTTTTAAGGCCCAAAACAAGATATAAACTCAAGATTGGCTAATGAACAAGATAACAACGGATACTGTGAACATTTAAAGATAATGTTAAAACTTACAATATTAGTTCAACTTTATTATTTTTTTAAATTCAAGGGGGCCCAAGGAATTTTGTGAAGAAAAACCGAAGGGGCCGGGCTCAATACTTATAAAATTTTTCGACCGAAAACTTATATATCGAGATTTCTGGCCAGAAAAAAGGTAGGGGCCGGGGCACCCCCGGGCCCCTTAAAACCTCCGCCAGTGCTCACGCTCGCGAAACGCAAGCATTGTTGGTAACCCAGGTTGCCATCGTTCTAAAGGAAACCTACTATGGTAAAACATATGTCTCACCTGAAACATATTGTTTCATATGAGAATCGAACCCATTACCTACACATTGAAAAGTCATGAGGTTGTTTCATTTCAAACCAATTGATCTAGAGATCATTGACAAAGAAATCATGCCTTAAATTAATTAAAACAACATTTATATATTTTTATGCCTTTTAACAAAATTTACTTTTTACTTGAACTCAACCCCGTGTATATATATAGGGGACGATTTACGTACAAATGAAATTAACGTGCTAAACGTAGGAAGTCATGTGTCATCTGGGTAAGGGGCATTATCGTCCATATAAAATTACATACCATGGCTCATATATAACAATCACAGATAGTATTGTAACACACACCACGTAAAAAAGTTAGAAAAAAAAAACTATAACAGTATTATACTCAAATTAAAGATAATAAAATTCTCGATTTTATGGTGTAATTTTTTTAAAAAAAAATAATAAAGCATGTAGAAGTTATTTAATTTTTAAAAAACAAGTGAAACTTGTTGTAACATAGAGAATGTGGTAGTTCCTCTTTTGACCTTCCAGTTATATTTTACGTTTGTTATGTGGAGAAATTAAGTTGTATAAAGCGAGGATCAACAGATCTTACTCGTTGATTAGTTTGATCAAAGGGTCAATAATTCATCCTACGCTTTGTACGTTAAGTAAAAGATGTATCTGATTCGGCTCCTATATATATATATATATAAATTGTAATAATAGGCATTATATATATAGGGTTGGATTTTTTAGGAAGAAAGTTTGACTAAGAAGAATAAGAACCAATATGAGTTTGACATGTGTCATGTTAAATATATAAAAACAGAAATGTTATACAAAAAAACAAAAACAATACAAAAAAATATAGTACAAAAATAATTCGATCATTACAAAAAAACTAAAATACAGTAAAAAAATAAAAATTCAGTATAAAAAATTCATACATAAAAAAAATCCGATACAAAAAATAAAAATCTAGCTAATACAAAAAGTAAATTATCATTTATTCATTATTTTAGATATCACTTTTCAAATTTTATTGATTCTTGTTCTTTTTACACAAAAATAACTTATTATTTGATATATTTTCCTATATATATAACAGGACAGATTAATTAATTCTCCTGTGGTAGTACTACGTACGTTACAATATGATTCACATAAATTTTAGTAAGGAGCAGAGAAAATATAAATGAAATCTAATTGTTTTTTTTATAAATAATTAGGAGGGAAAAAAGTCTATAGAAATGAATGTAAGGAAACATAAAACAAAATTCTAATTAACGAAACACAGAAGCTTTCGACAATCCCACTGCATATGCCAAATGTGAAATTGACATTTCAATTCCATTATTAAATGCTAGCTTCTATGCAATTCAGGTCTTTCATGATCCTTCATATGAGACAACGACCTCACACTTCTATGCTACTGGGAATTTATTTCAATATTTGATACCATAGCTAGTAAAACAAACAATTGCTTTATTTAAATTATATCTTCTTGAAAATCAAACCCTACCTAGGTCAAACCTTCAAATATTTTAATTTCTTCATTTCCATATATATATATTTTTTTGGATTAATATGTGGGTACTACTTATGATTCTACTAACTACTTTTAAAATCTTTCTTGAAAATATATCAATGTATGCTTCTAGACGGTTCAATACTAGTACTGTTACGATCAGGCGAACGCATGACGAAATTAAGCACACATAATGCAAGTTTGTTTATGTGACGAGTGACCTAATTAAGCCAATTTATAAGTCTCATCAAATCTTTAATAATTAACACAATTCTTGTCGATAAATTAAAGCTTGTTTGTAATACCAACAAATTCTAAAAAAATAAAGATAAAAACATTATCAGATGATTTACATGAGTTTGCTCATAGAGCAGTAAACATTACAACAAGTTTCAAAAAAAAAACTTATAGCTAGAATTCGTACTTAGTTAAACCTTAAAAACACCAACTAATCTAAAAAATTTCTTCATTTCAATCATCACTTGGGTTGACTAGGGTTTAGAGGTGATGATGGTGTGATAGGAAAAAGCTGTAGGGTTTCGGGTGGTACTCTTATGCAATATGAACTTGTACTTTCCATCATCACAGTCTTGAGTGAGCAATCACACGTGGCCTTCTTGCAGGCCATCTGATCTACATTCCCTTCGTTGACCATGTTTCTGCAGCTAGACTTATCTTCAGCTACATTAGCACCACCCTGTATATATGTAACTAAAGATATATGAACATATAGAATTAACACATGCATCTTTTATATACAAATCTAATTTGATTATATAATAATTGATATTTTAGTTTAAAGATATACATATATATCAAGAATTTAAACAAACTTACCTAATATATTCCTGTTTTTTCCCGGTATATAATATTCTTTATTTTAGTTTAAAGATATGCACATATATATCAAGATTTAGATTTGTGAAATTTTTTAAAAAGAAAACAACTTTTTAAGCTCCCATTCACAATTGGATAGAACTACATCACTGAAATTATTTTTTTTTAAAAAAAAAAAACTTAATTTATGTATCCCTGACTAAATTAAGTGACGCGGGTTCGAGTCACACGAGGGGGACATGCACCAGCAGGTAGCTAAATATGGGCTTTGGGTTAAAACTAGTAGAAACCAATTAAGATTAACGAGTAAAAACTGGTGAATACCACCATTAATTAGACGCCCCTTACCGACCGGTCCTAAGATTAACGAGTAGCAAGGTAATTAACCTGAAGGGTTTCTTTAGAATAAAGAGGGTAAAGACGTTGGTGTTGATGCATTGCCAAGAGTTTCCTTTGAATCTTTTGGCGATCTCTTGCTTTGTGATTTTGAAACCAATAAAACACATTTTTGCCTTGAATTCTGCCATAAAGAGAGAGTCTTGCTGTTATTTGTTGAATCTGTGTTGTTGTGGGTGTTTTCAGACCTCCTCTATACATTTCTTCTAACAGCATCAGCTGCTCGGGTGTCGGGCACCACCTGCTCATGCTTCCGCTGCTGCTGTTTGACGAAAACAACGTCACCGGCACCGGTTTCATTGCTGGTATCGATTTCTCTCGATCTGGGTCTGTTTTTTATTTTAGGGTTTGGTTTGATTGTAAAGAGGATGGTGGAGTGAAGGTGTATTTATAGAGGGTGTGTGTCATTTTGTGTGTACTTTTTTGAATGAAAATAAAATTATGGAATATAAGGTAAGATGGAGTGTGGATGGGATCGATACAACCATGCAGACAATTTTTCTTTTGATTATTATTATTATTATTATTATTATTATTATTATTATTATTATTATTATTATTATTATTATTATTATTTTAAAATAGAATGATATTTGGATATAGTTAGATTTTTTTAAGACAGCCATTTATAGGTAAATAAAATAACACTTATAGTTCAAATTAAATCACAATGTAGTGAAGAAACTAAAAAGAAATGCAAAGTGATTGCAAGAAATTAACAAAAGTAATCAAAATGTAGAAAAAACAAAATTGAGTGACTCTCAAAAGTAACAATTGAAACAAGTGTATAGAAAAGAAAAATTTTAATAAGAGAGAGTTGTAAATATGCTTTTGTTAATTGCTAGAATAGAAACAAGACACACACGCTTATATTTATACTATAAATCTTAGTGAAACAACAACAATACAAATTTTAAATTAAAGTTTTAAACTTAAAACATCCACATTGAATTCAAATTAACTATTTTCAACCATTGTAAGATCTAAATTGTTAGGGCAACCCAAACAAAATACTGCGGTAATCCCTCTGACCGTCATTTGATGTCCTTTCTTATAAATGAAATCGTTCACGTGCAAACTCTCACTTATAAATTCGCATAAGGTCTATCTTTTATACAATACAGGATGCGTATGCGTTCCCACGTTTTTAATGGTTTAATGTAGGGGTGTGCACGGTTCGGTTCAAAAACCGAAACCGACATAGTCGGTTTTTAGTTATTACAAACCGTTTGGTTTTTCGGTTTTTTTGTCGGCTTCGGTTTGGTTTTTTCGTTTTTTTTTTACTTTTTTTTCGTTTTTGTTTTTTTTTGTTCTCTCTTACGCCCAACATTAAAAATGCAAACATGTTTAACGATTAATAAATTAATTGATCGAGCGCCAACTAATTAAAATAAAACAAAATAATGATCATCATGTTCTTACATTTAAAAAAATAAAAAGTAAATAACTAAATATGCAATAATTCTGATCTTTACCTTTTAAAATGGTTGACTTCATATAATCTAAATTTTTACCATCTCCAACAGTAAATTTTTGTGTGTGTTTTTTTCTCGTTAAATAAGTATGAAAATAACAACATATATATATGTGTGTATATATATTAATTTTTAAAAAATATTAAAAGTCGGTTCGGTTTCGTTTTTTTCGGTTCAGTTTTGCCTGGTTATTCATTCGGTTCGGTTTTTTCAGTTAATTCGGTTCCGATTCGGTTTTTTTGGTATTTTGCTCACCCCTAGTTTAATGCTTTAACCATATAAATTTAAGTATCGATATCTCATTTTTCTTATCTTTATTTTAGATTTGATTTGGTTCTTTGTAAGACTCCTGTATGGTATAACACAAATACAAAACAATACCTACATAAATGTAATTAATAATAATTATAATTGAAACTAATAATAACTAAAATTGTAATAAATACAAATTATTTTTTTGATCCAAATTTTAGTAAAAGCACATTTGTTACTAAAATTTCTATTATAATTTACACAATACTCTTTTAGGTTTTGTTAACCCCTCGTTTGTCATGTATGTTGTGGTCATGAAACAATAGCATGGTTTTGTGAGAGCTCTGAGATTTGTGTGCCCTGTGAATTCATTTGAAGCTACCATTTTTCTTTCACAAATGTGACTTTATGCAAATCATTAAAAGTCGTATGATTGTCCTTCTCTGATATGAATAATTTCTTTTAGGAATGAATTATGAAGTATGTAACTCCCTTTGCGTGCTATTCATGGGATCTCCAATCATCATACAGATGTTTTCCTTTGTACAAATTTACTTATATGTCTTTAGTATCATTTCTTTTGACAACTTATATACTAACTTTGTGCTCAAGCCTTTTGTAAATGGATTCTCTATATTATCCTTTGACTTCAAATAGTTAATTGTGATAACTTCCCTTGAGAGCAATTGTCATATCGTGTTATGTCTACATAGAATGTACCTTGATTTGTCATTATGCATTGCACTTGAAGCTCTACCAATAGCTGGCTGGCAATCACAATGTACACATGTAGTTGTTATAGGCTTTGGGCATTATGGAATGTGTTCCATAAATTGATACAGCCACTTTGCCTCTTCTACAACTTTATCTAATAAACTTAGACTCCATCGTGAATTTATTTATAAGAGTTTGCTTGGATGGCTTCAAAACTATATTCGTTCCTTCAATGGTAGAAACATAACCACCTGTGTATTGGAAATCTTTTACATTGGATAATCACTTAACATCATGGTATCCTTTAATAACATTTGGGTTTTAGTTGTAATGCAATCCATGAGTCCACATATATCTCGAATACCTGAGTAATTTTATCATACTCTTCAACTGCTTAGAACTAGGATTATTAGTGCATTTACCAGGGCCGGCCCATTAAGGTACTTGGGCCAAGCTAGGGCTTTGGGCCACCAAAAAATTAGGGCCCCCAATTTTATATTTTTTTATAATATAAATTAGGTATCTAGGTCACAAAACAAACTATGTGTTATTATATAATCATCTGGGCTTTGTGGCCCAACCGGTAGACTAAAAGAATACAGAAAACCCAAATGAAAATCAGAAAATGTGATGCGTGAATGGGAGGGAAGCCGTGAAACGCAAAAAAAAAAAAAGAAAGAAAAGTAGGAGCGGCCACACAGGTTGAACAGTTGAAGATGTGGGAACCGAAGGGCCATCATGCGGCGATTGGGGAAACAAAAATGGGGAATCGACTCTCGAGAGGTGTCCGATTGGACGGTCAGACGGAAGACCGGAGAACGAAGGGACGATTGTCGCGATATAATCCCTCTCTGGCTTCAAGAGTTCAAGATTGACCTCTAATTCCGATCGACTAACGACAAACGAGCAACGATCTGATAATCAGCCCCGCCGGCCTCCGCCGCCTGGCGCCTGTGGTTGTCGACCCTCACAATTTCGATGCCTCATCCCTCCGGCGAAGGTAATAACTAATAACGTTTGCACTTTGTCGACCCAGTGACCCTCAAGCTTAGGATGTATTGTTTCTATTTTTGTTTTCTTTTGTTCACTTATCATCCATGAGATTGTTTGTGTTATTGTGTTAATTAGGTTGTTATTAGGTTATTGGTTGTTTTATTAGTTTTTAGTCTTGTTAACTAGGCTTGCAGTTAACTGTGAATTTGACTATTTGAGTTTTGTTAATTAAATATTTAGATTGTTTTGTTATTTTGAGTTTAGTTAAACTTTCAATCTTGTTAATTAGGTTGTTATTAGCTGTTAATTTTGAGTAGACTGGTAGTCAACAGTGTAGTTGTGAATTTGAATTTTGTTAATTTATACATTAGGTTATTGTTTGTTGTTTGTTATTTGGACATTAGGGGCTTGTTAAATGTCTAACCGAAACCGAAAATATGAATCCGGTGCATCTAAAAGAGCAAAAAAACAAAAACAAGAAGCTCTAAATGAATCATTGAAAAAACAAATGTCTATTATTTTACGATGTTTAGATATCTCGTCAACTCCAATACAAATTAAAGAATACTTTCTATAATTTATAAAAGTAGATGATACAACTGGTCCCAACTATATTTTAGTTTATATGCATTTTAGTTTATTATTGCCGGTCTCAAGCCCGAATAAAGGAGGAGGTTTATTTTCTACATAAGATGAATATAGGACCTCAAGTTTTTATTTCGCTTAGGGCCATCAAAATGGTTGGGCCGCCCCTGGTATTTACTTAACTTTCTCTCAACACATGTTAAATTTGGTCGAGTACATATCATGAGATACATAAATTACTAATGATCCTTGAATAATTTCAATGAGTAACACCCTCGCCTCTGTTTTCTGATAGATGGTATGCATTATCAATCAAAGTCTGAACTATACATGTGTCTTTTGCATTGAACATCTCTAGGATATTGTCCAAATGGTGAGATTGACTCAATACAAGATCTTTTTGGTTCTAATGATCCGCACACAAATAATCGCATCGGCTAGACACATATCTTTCATGCCATATCTCACATTTAATATCTCTTTAGCAAATCTAATCATCTTATCATCACTTCTATTAATAAGCATATCATTTACATAAAGGCATGATATAACATAATTTTTACTACAATCCTTTGACACCAGTGTTTTCTTGTACTTGTTAATGTAGCCTTCAACTTTCATCTTACTTTTAAAATATTTAAACAACGATGTTACCGGCACTCTAAATACTAGCATTTTTCTGATTTTAAGTTTATTATGAAACAAAACTTTGTTTTAGTTTTTTGAACTTTTTGAATATTTCGCTTGTTTGATTTATTTCGTTACATAGTTTTGTTTATATAATTTAATATTATGGACTATACTTGTTTAAGAATTGGCAACTATAGTACCCTTAGTTTCTTTATATAAAATTAGTTTATATACTTTGCATTATTTCATTTTATATAATTATAACATGTTTATTTTGTTACACGTGTATGAGTGAGTTTGTTACTTGGGTATGTTATATAAAAAATACCTTTGAATATATGTGTGTAGGGCATGCAATGGTTGCTAACCCATTGTTATTGTACGAATTCATATAATTAACTTCGTAAAGATCAAGCCAAGTCCCTAGTTTTTTTAAACATCATTGTAAGTTTTTGACTTACAACATTGTAACTGTTTTACACCCAAAATTTACAACGTTATTAAGTATTAAACAATGATGAATTTACACACATAAAATAAGAAAGTATTTTATATGTGTTACAATTATGTCTGAAAAAAATTCCAAGATTTGAATTGATTTTGTCGGAATTATTTGAATTAGTACAGTAAGAGTGATCGAGTTATAATTTATTCACAATCTTATTTATGTGTGTGTATACATATTTAAACACATACGAATACATTAATTAAAAAATAATAAACGCCCACAATTAGATATTATAAAATTACTTATAAATTAATTTAAACTTTATATTTAAAACTATAAAAAAGCTAAAGCCAAACTCATACTTTTAGATTAAACTATCTAGACATATACATAACTTGACACTTTTATGTTATCTTTTATAACTTTTTGACAAAATCTAAACATGATACAACTATCATACTAAATTAAACATGTTTTGTGTTGGTAATCATAACTTATTTTAAAAAAGGATTAGATCAAGCTGACTTGTTTAGAAAATTGATCGGGTTTTAGATTACTAGTTTAAAAAAGGTTTCACATATTAACCTGTTTTAGGTGTCAAAAAAGAATATATTATTTCCTTCCCAAAACAAATATATATATATATATAATTATTTTTTATTATTTATCACAAACAAATTGATTTATTAACAAAACTTGTAACACTTTCATTTACAAAGATAATTTCAATTATTTTTCGGTATACTATAAAATGATTTTAATTTTATATTTTGTAATCTATAATTTTGACTTTGGTAATTATCTGGTTAGTTATAAAAATATCGTATTTTTTTAAACACTAAGTTAACCATTTGCACATTTATATTCATCCATTAAACACGTATACTTACCGTTTTTACAAGCCATCAATTTACTAAGTAAATTCTTTTGATTAATTTAGATGAAAAAATTTAAAAAGCCATGTTTCTTCCACCTGAATCTTAAATAAATCTAGATTATGATTGAAAACATTATTATCATAAATAAAAAAGCAGGTCAAGTTTGAGTTTCAAAATTAAATATTCTATAATCTGTAACCATTTAGCCTAGGTCAGAACCACGACCTCAACAACAAAGTCATAGCCGACTGGCGAGCATAACCATAGCCACATACATGGGTGTTTATCGGGTCGGATCACAAGCTATTCGGATTTGATTATTTTTCGCCTAGTCCTAAACCAAACTGGGTCGAGCGTCTCATCCAATCCGAACAAACCGAATGAACCTGAACACAGGCTGGGCTGTTTGGGTTAGGCCAGTCCAAGTGTCCATATTTTGTTAGTTTATTATCTTTTAGTTAAGTTATTATGATACCCGAAAAAAGTCGAATTTAATAAAACCTTATATCAGAATCCGACCCAGTGCGAAAACTTATTTCTGATTTGGATATATCCTACCAAGCAACTCAAATTATGATTAGAATTGGTTTTTTTCAACTTAATACGATTTGTGTTTTGATTTTTCGCACATTTTGGATTTTTTTAACGTACGCAAAGACACCCAACCACCCCTAGGTCAGAACAACGACGAACCCGCAGAGCTGATCGATCGGTTTATAGACCCTAAACCCTAATCGGCTAATCACCACCATCACCTCCCTCGAACTGCCAATACGATGAACAGAAATTTAGGACAAGAAACTGCGATTTCATTCACGAAACAACCATACGTCGAAGATGCAGGCCCCCGAAGAATGTAAGAGTTTCCTTGTCATTTCCTGCATTTTTTTCAATCGTCATAGTGTGTTCTATTGCTTATATTCATGCTCATTTGTTTGATTTGAAAACAGCAAGAGCATAAAATTCTCATTGTTATCTGACGCGGATGTCCTCAAAATGGGGGAAGTTCAAGTTTCTCGTTCTCAATATTACGGGGGTGAAGACAGTAAAGGTCCTGTAGCGAATGGCTTGTTGGATCCACACATGGTAATTTGTTTTGCTCTGTATTTCATAACTATCAGATGATTTTATCAATGTCTATTTGATCACTATATAACAACAACACGTACCCAGTAAAATCTCACTTAATTTGGAGTTCATCTTTCTTAGGAAGTATGTGTCTGTGAGTGGTAGATTTTTGGACATATGTTGTAGCTATGAATGAGGATTTAGGCATGGTTTGAGGTTACTTTTTCTTATCTAACACCTTGGTCTACAATATTGGATTATTGGTTTTACGTGTTTGATGGAGCTTTTTATGTGATTTTTTGAAAGAGACATCAGACATCATGGGTTTTTGATGATCAAATTGGAAGGAGTTTATTCAAATGGGTTATATCTAAACAGATTATCACTTTATATCGCAATCCCAAATTAGTGGTCAAAAATTTAAATGGCATGACTGTACACGTAGAAATGCAACACCTATAAGTTTATGCATAGCCGGGTATGTAGTTCTTCAAGAGTTTCAAATTTAAATGGCATGACTGTACACATAGAAATTACAATGCCATGTACTTTGGACAATTTCAAAATTCATCTCTATTCAAATCACGATTATGTACAATACTTCACATATCCGTGTTTTGTATCAAAATTTTGGGATTTTGCAATCAAATTTTTGCATCTCTTATATTTCTGATACATAAGTTGAATTGAATGAGAAGTTTTATGGCTATATCTTTGCTTCTCTACTTGTGCTACATCTTTGTTGTTCATCATGGTTTGATGCATTAGTTACTTTCTTGACATGTTTTTGGCATTTCAGGGTCCTCCAAACAAGTTCGGCACATGTGAGACATGCCATGGAAAATTTGAAAATTGCCCTGGTCACTTTGGTTACATGAAACTTGCGCTGCCAGTTTATAATGTTGGATATCTATCTCATATCGTAGACATTTTGAAGTGCATATGCAAGGTATTGTAGCTTGATTTGTATTTATTTTGCAATACATGCTTGATTTCCAAAAGCATTTTTGGCCCAGTATATATGCAAACTTACCCAGTATATTCCCACTATTCAGCTGGGTCTGGGGGAAGATGGACACAAACCACTACATATTCTCTCCGCTCTCTTGACCCAATGTGTTGATCCATGAAGCGAATATAGGTTCGATCAAACTTAATTCAGCACCCGTATCACCCGACCCTTTCCGTTTGTATTGTCTTTTATACACTTTAATTGACATTGTAGCATGTTTGTTGTAGAATCATATATACAAAGGCTTTATTTGGTTGGATATCTATTTTTTTCATCTTTCATAGCATAGTTGCCAAAAGCCCTCGGGTGCTCGCCTAGACCCCCCAAAAACAGCCAGACGCATGAAAGGCGCCTTGTGGGAGCCTGATGAAGATCCAAATCAAACACACAATAGAAATAGGAATTACAATTGAAAATGATAGGAGCAAGACAGAAATGATGATATTATTGAAGATCCAAATTACATCCAAATGACAATGAACAATCGATTACATCATCAGAGATGACCCAGGGTTACACCCTTCTCCAAGCCTAAGCAGGAGCCAATTACAATTCTAAATAATTTTCTTCACACCTCCACTCACACTCTTAACCTCTATTTATAACCCACAAACAAACACCCTAAATGTTAATATTACCAAACTACCCATACTAGAATACACCATACTACTAAATATGATTAACATACTAATATACCCATGATCTCTATCATTACTCCCCCTTATTTAAAAGTCTTGTCCTCAAGACTTGGGAGTTAATCATGAAACATGCTTTGCTCCAATTAACGTTCCTTCCCGACATTTGTGAGCTGGCCCGTATCTATTTCCCCAACGCAAACAAATCCTTTTCTTCATACGTCCTTTCCAATCCACACGTAAAAGATATCGCGCTCCTCGATCTCGGGGCTGAATAAAGCCTGCCTCCCCTGACCTCAACGATCCCAATTTAGAAGGAAAGTTGCGATACATATCTGAACGGGAATTAATATTCCGATAATTGGCTTTGAAAGAGAAATTTGGTTTGGACTCTGCTTGGCCCAACATAGGAAGCACATCAACATACAAAAGCCTAGACCCATCAACAGAAAACTGTCTTGTAATTCATTTGGGTGTAATAATACGTTTGGGCACCTCTTGATCCAACATCTGAGGCCCATCACCTGTTAAAGGCCCAAACCCAATTGAATAACAAAACTGAAAAGAAGCGGCCTTACTGGCGACGTTCGTGACCTCCATACCAGCGATGAGCAGAGAATCGTGAATGATATCCGATTGCGCACAAGGATTAGGGATCGTGAAGCCATTGAATCGTTGCAGGAGCTCTGATTGGAACTCCGGACATGTAAGAGACTCCCAGATCTGAGTAAGCGCCGTGAACCAGTGATGCGCAACCCCAATCATGCGAGATTTGATCAAATGAAGGCGTAATTCATCAGGAGTATTATCGAAATAGATATTCGCTTGTTGGAGCCATCCCTGAGGATCAAATCCATTGAACGCTGGTAATTGCAGTTGCGTCGCCGCCCCAGGAAATCCCATCGGCGCCTCAATACTTCTGGAATTGGAATTGGAGGATGAAAACAAACCGCTGGAGTTGCTCGTTCCCGAAGATCTATCAATCTGTTGTTTCTCATGAAATTTCATCCAAGCGAGGATGATTTTCCTGAATTCAGCGTATTCCCCACGCTCGACTTCCAAGGAATGTAACGTGGTTTTGATTTTGTTGACATCAGCTTGCAATTGATGAATCTGTTGCTCCTGTACCTCTAGGCGATCGTAAGTATCATGAAATTCCATGGATACCGGCAGATCAAGGGCAGGTCGGACCATTGATGAAGATCCAAATCAAACACACAATAGAAATATGAATTACAGTTGAAAATGATAGGGGCAAGACAGAAATGATGATATTACTGAAGATCCAAATTACATCCAAATGACAATGAACAATCGATTACATCATCAGAGATGACCCAGGGTTACACCCTTCTCCAAGCCTAAGCAGGAGCCAATTACAATTCTAAATAATTTTCTTCACACCTCCACTCACACTCTTAACCTCTATTTATAACCCACAAACAAACACCCTAAATGTTAATATTACCAAACTACCCATACTAGAATTCACCATACTACTAAATATGATTAACATACTAATATAACCATGATCTCTATCAGAGCCTAGGCGCACTCCGGTGGCTTTCCGGCTAGATTATGGCAAAATTTTGGAATATCTGGCTAAGTTCAAAAAATCCAACCATAAACCAGTCTATAACAACCATAAAAAGGTTTTATATTTAAAAAACTCTATATAACTATATTATTAATTGTTTTATAGTTAGACTTTATATATATTTTTAAAAATTTTTAAGCTTAAAACATGTCAAACCTCTATGCGCCTAGTTTAACAAAGCCCTTGCTTTTTTTACGCCTTATGCCTAGGCTCTGGGCGCGGCTTATGCGCCTTGTGCCTTTGACAACTATGTTTCATAACACAAGTATATCATAGTTGTAACTTTTTACATTTGACTATTGTTTTTATAATTTCCATTTTTTTTTTCTTTTTTAGTTTTGTTCTCGTATATTGTTGCCTGAGGAGGAACGTGTAGAATTTATGAAGAAAATGAAAAAGCAAAAATTGGATCATCTGAAGAAGAATGAAATTTTTAAAAGGGTAGTTAAAAGGTGCACTGCTATGGCAAGTAGTAAGAAGGCGGTAACATGCTCCAGATGTGGTTATATAAATGGTTCAAACCTTACCCTTTTTTGATTTCTGTTCAAGTTATTGTTCCTTGTTTACTTCAAATAAAAGAATAATAAATCTTTGTTTCACTAATTTATTAATAAAAAATTTACAGGTATAGTGAAAAAAGCTGTTGGAACAGTGGGAGTGATACATGATCGCAGCAAGCTTCAAGATAACACCTCAAAGGAATCAGATGATGCTATTTCTAACATGAAGGAGAAGAAGGCACCTGGCAAATTTTCTTCTATGTTAAACCCTGACAAAGTTCTTAAACTCTTAAAGAAGATGCCAGATATGGTATAGTTGACTTCTGGTTCATTTTAGGGTCGATTTTATTCGTTTAGTTCTTGAGCTATTGAGCTCAATTAGAACCAGTTTATGATCTTACAACTCGTGCATGGTTTTAAAAATATAGAATGATTCAAGTTTTTTTTATATTGACAAAAAATACTAGAACTAGTATATCAATGTTTTATCATGTGCGGATTTTAAAGTATGTTTATGGGTCATCAATACTGAACCATACCCCTAGTGCTTTTTTGTGTGTGTTCAATACTTGAAGCTCCTCTATTTTTGGAAAAAAATTTCATGCTTTGTGATATGCTGCATTTTTAACATATATTTATGGGTAGTTTGATTTATTCATTGTGTTACAGGACTGTGATCTGCTTTATCTTGCTGATAGACCTGAGAATCTCATTATATCAACCATTCCTGTTCCCCCAATAGCTATTCGTCCTTCTGTAAGAATTGATGGGACAGCAACAAGGTCAGCTTCAATTACAAACTTCTAACCTTGTTCTATTGCTAAATCACAATTTAGTAAAAAAAAACTATATTTTAAAATAAAATAATCTAATGATTCATTACTTTGGTTTATTGCTAATGCATATTCTACTTACAAGCCAAACAAGTATTGCTGCTTTCTTGGTTCACAAGAGAGTTGTAATTTTTTAAAGCCAAGTTTCACCTGGTTGTTGTTCCAAAATATGCAACCTTTTTATTAACAAAATGAGTTGATAAGAATTAGCATGCTTTTTAGGAGGGTTGGCTCAAGCATTTTAGGTGCCTAAGGCAAACACAAAAATTGAGGCATTTTTCGTAAATAATTTTTTGCTTAGGATAAAATATTATGATTCGTTAATTATAAAATACCCGAAAATATGTTAATTTGCTAGTTAACCAATAATAATCACAATTGTCATTTTGGTTACCAAATGAAGTCCCAAGACAACAAGTCCTTACTTTCGGCCCAATTGACCCTTTGGTTGGCGAGAGAGAGAGAGAGGAGGGAGGAGAGGGGAGGGAGGGAGGGAGGGAGGGGGAGGGAGGGGGAGGGAGGGAGGGGGAGAGGGGGAGAGAGAGGAGGGGGAGAGAGGAGAGAGGGAGAGGGGGAGAGAGGGAGAGGGAAGGAGGGAATGGAGAGGGGGAGGAGGGAGGGAGGGAGGGAGAGAGATCTGTCCGAAACTGGGTTGTGACGATGGGGTTGATGGCGGTGGTGACAATGATTGGTTATATGTTGTTAGGGTAGTTGTTTCCTGTGCTATGGTCGAGAGGTGGGTGTTGTCAATCGGTGGTTGGCGTTCGTCAGTTCCCAGACCTATGGATGCTAGGGTCGATTGGTGGGTGGTGATCGTTGGTTTACAGTTAGGTTCTAGGTTTTGGGGGTGGTTTACTTTCTGACAGGCTGGCTAGGGTTAGTTTTAAAGATTGGGAACTAGATGA
This sequence comes from Mikania micrantha, assembly GCA_009363875.1. Lineage (NCBI taxonomy): Eukaryota > Viridiplantae > Streptophyta > Magnoliopsida > Asterales > Asteraceae > Mikania > Mikania micrantha. Next base: position 15,273,141 of record CM018689.1, read on the forward strand.
GGATTTAGAGAGGAGAGAGAGAGAGAGGGAAAGGGAGACCTGATTGTGAGGGGGTGGCCGGCCGATGGAGTAAAGTGGTGGTTGTTTGTTTTCGGCTCGCGATGATTTTTACCGTTGTAGACCAGAGATATGGTAGTTGAATTCGAGTTGGAATATGGTTTGTTTAGTATAAAATAGGGTGTCTGGTTGATGGTTAATAAGTAGAATGAGTATTCAATAAAAGTTTCTGTTTTTTCCATTATGTTTGTAGGCTAGCATATAATGTAATATATGTGTGGGCCCTCAAGGGGCATATAAGTTACTTATTTTGTGAAAATAACGTTAAAAGCGTTGGGATGATTACCTTTAAACGATAACTTTGAGTCGGAGACTCCTTTGGAGCAACCTGTGATAGGGCCATTGGGGTATCTTACAACATTTTTATTTTAATAGTAAAAACAACTAAGCTAATAAAACATGATAAAACCCATCATTCCCCATTAATATGCCGGTGTCCTATCCATGGAAATAAAGGGCGAAAAAACAAAAAAAAAGAAGTAAAAATTGGAAATGAAAAGGAAAAAAAAAGCTAAAAGAACAAGAAGTAAAAACCAAAGAAATGGGAAAAGTAACTAAAAAAGTAAGAACCAGAAAAAAGAAAAAAACGGGTAACTTTGTAATTCAAGTTTTAGTAAAAAAGAAGGGTAAGATAGTCATTTGATAATTTATTTTTATTAAAATAAATTAAACTGGTTAAATTTGCTATTTTTAGTTCTAAGAAAGGGATATATGCATTTTATTTTTTGGGTCGGGGGTATATATGTAATTAATGAAGTATGTAGAGGATATGTAATTGTCTCTTTCTTTATTGTTATTGGAGTAAGTGCTATGGAGGATTATGTTTGTGGAATACGGTGTTAGGTTTACGAAGGCCTTTAGGGAGATTAGGGCAGCCGACGCTAGTCTGGCCCTATGTTCGACCTAATTTGCATCTCTATATTTGCATCTCTATATAATATATATACCCTTGTCATGTGATTGTAATTTTTGTACTAAGCATAATAATAAAACACCTAGTTGCAGCCCGAGGACGTAGGTCACTCCGACCGAACCACGTTAAACGTCTCGTGTCGTTATCGCTTTCACTTGTGTGTGTGTGTGAGATAACCCCTAATCCGACAATGACGGCGGCGGTGGCGACGCAATCCTCTCCAAAGAAACCCTAATCGCGATTTATTCAGATCTGATTCAGTAGAATCTCAGATCAACAACTGGCGAGTGGTGGTCAGATTCCGACGACGGCGGCGGCGGCGATTCCGGCAACAGTGGTGGTTAGTTGTGCAACCAAGAACCTAAGCTCTGGTACCAGTTGGATGAACAAGGTTTGGACGTTAAGTTTGGTAGTGGAAAGTGGAAGGTCGTCAATAAGAATCTTGTGATTGCCAAAGGTTTCAAGATAGGGTCACTGTATTTGATGCCTGTTCCGTCTGGGGATGTGACTAACCCTGTTAAGACGAATGCCAAAGTCGGGTTCGCAGATTCGAGAGTTAAACGAGTTCAGTCTACAGCAAAGAACTCTGGGACTTCAGGTAATCAACTTGAGCATATTCGGAAGTCTGAGCATAGACGGGATGTTATGAAGATTACTGATGTTATGAACTAGGGTGATTGTTGATCGAAGATACACGGTTTGAAGTTTGGTTTGTTCTTGGGAACTGTACGTCGAAGACTTCTCTTCCTGTATGTTATGAAGATTACTGATGTTACTGTAGGATGGGGTTGCTGTGTGCTTTGGATGGCGGGCTTGATTCTATCGCAAGGCCTCCGAGTGGGAGATTGTTAGGTTTACGAAGGCCTTTAGGGAGATTAGGGCAGACGACCCTAGTCTGGCCCTCTAGGAAGCACGGAAGCGTGGAAAAGGTTGAAGTACCCGTTTCGAAACGTCAAGGGGACGGAAACGGCTATGAAATGCGCCGGAAACGTCCCCTTGAGTAGGAAACGTTTCCGATTAAGCTTCCAGAACGATTCTAGGGCACTTCCGTCAATTTTAGGGTTGAGCAGGAGGTTTACGGTGGAGCAATCGTTCTCGTTGAGGAAGGCGGCGTGCCGAAGTGAAGCTATCATAGTGGAACAATCAATTTTGTCTGAATCGGAGTGGAGCAATCAATTTTGTCTGATTTCTCAAAAATAATCGAGTGAGATTGAGTTTTTTTTGCACTTCCAGAGATCCAGTCAAAAGGTATACACTATACCACTATACACTTTGGCTTTTTCCAATAAAATCATTAACACATATTTAAAAATTAAATTGTGAGAAGACAAATAATTTACTTCAATATATATTTAAAAATTAATTATAGAAATTTGTTACTTTTGGGATTTAAACTTTACTTCAATATATATCTATTTTGGAATATGTTGCATGTATCTATATATTTTTTATATTTTTTTTACCGTACCATTGCCGTACTCGTTTCTTAAATTTTTGAATTCTGGCGTTTCCCGTTTCCGTGCCGTACCCGTATCCCTGTCCCGTACCAGTACCTAATTTGCATCTCTATATTTGCATCTCTATATTTGCATCTCTATATATACCCATAGTTGTCAAAGGCGTTAGGCGCACTTAAGGCGCTATGGTATCGCCTGGGGCCTAGGCGCTAGGCGCAAAAAAAGCGATAGCCTGAGAAAAAAAAAGCGCAAACATAATAGAAAAATAAAATATAATTACATACTTATACTTTAAAATATGACATAATATAATTTCTTGCAAAATTCCAATTCATATTAATTAGCAAATGATAAAAACCAATTTCATGATGTTCAAAATTGAAAACCAAACATTCAAAATCAATACCAAAAATTTCAAAGTAAGTAAAACAAAAGACACAAAACCAAATAGTTTAAAACCAAAAAGTATCAAAGATCATATCTAATCATCAAAACCATCATCAGATTTTTCATCAACTTCTATTGCTTCATTTGGTTCATATGCATAATCATCATCTTCTTCAGATTCTTCATCAACTAAAGTCCTTGAAGATGAAGGTTGTGAAACTGAAGATCGTGTTCTTCTAGCTTCTCCAGCACCACTTGCACTACCCACAGCATCCCATGTCAGGTCCTCACCCTCAAACACCAAATCTTCTTCCATTGTCCCAATCAACCACTCGTTGCAATCATCTATGTCATCCAATGATATTGGATCATAGACAACATTTTTATCACGTCGATTTTTGAGGGTCTTGTTGTATTTTACATACACAAGATCTTGCAACTTTTTGTGCTCTAACCTGTTTCTTTTCTTGGAATGGATCTGTTATTTTGCAATTGAATAGTTATAAAAAAATACATAATTAAGAAATAAAAAACTATAAAAATTCATTAACTTACGTGCTCAAATGTGCTCCAATTTCTTTCACATCCGGATGCACTACATGTCAAGCTTAACACTTTAATAGCAAACTGTTGCAAATTTGGGGTTCCTTTCCCATATAGTTTCCACCATTCAGCTGATAAAAAACATAAAATTAATAAAAATATTAAAAATAAGATTAAAATTAAATTAAATTTACATAACTTACCAGGGGCTATTTTACCATGTGCTCTCTTTGCAAATTCTAAACAAAAAAACCCCTCTTGGTTCACCCATATGACCATCTCAGTCATTATCAAATCTTGTTTTGACTTATCTGGAACCAACCTTTTAATGCAATCAATCAATCCTTCGTATACCTCCTTATCACTTTCAATATCAACGTTATAACAATAGAACTCCGGGTTTAGGTAGTAACCAGCTGCATGCAACGGATGATGGAGTTGACAATTCCATCTTTTATCAATAATGGTGAAACCATTAGGTAATCGGTGCTATCTTTGCCTAAAGCCACCCCAATTGCTATCTTTGCTCTCTCCATTGCTTCATATACATAACCCATTGCAGGTTTCTTCTCATTATCAACTAGACGAAGCACTCGAACTAAAGGACCCATAACTTTAAGTGTGAAGAGCACATTGTTCCAGAAGGTTGGTGTGAAAATAATGTCACATGCCCGTTTACCTTTAGGTTCTTTTGACCATTTACTAGTTGTCCACTTTTCACTAGCAAACATGTTTCGCAAAGAAGACTTTTGCTTTTGCAAACTTTGCAAAGTTAAATACGTGGTTGCAAAACGTGTAACTCCAGCTCTTGTCAATTCTTTGTTGCTTGTGAACTCTCGCATCATATTCAACACACCACTGTGATTATATATATAACCAACAAAGAAAATACCTTTTTGAATTGTTGTTTTGACTTTACTAATCTTCCCAACATCCTCAAGCATTAAATCTATGCAATGAGCAGCACAAGGGGTCCAAAACAAATGTTTCCTCTTTTGCATCAACAATTGGCCTAAAACAAGCAGGTTCAAAATGATCAATTATAATTTAAGAATACAAAAAATTAAACAAATTGAAAATACAAAGGTTACCTGCTAACTTGAAGTTGCTTCCATTATCAGTGATGATTTGAACAACATTAGCTTCTCCAATTTGTTCAACAAATTTATCTAGTAACTCAAATAATTTCTCACCAGTCTTCGTATACGAAGACGCATCAACAGACTCCATAAATACAGTCCCTTTAGAACTATTGACCAAAAAATTTATCAATGTTCTTTGCTTACGATCTGTCCAACCGTCTGACATAATTGAACACCCATACTTTGACCATTCCATCTTTTGTTCTGCAACCCACTTGTCTATGTTATCTATCTCATTTTTAAGGAGTGGGACTCTCAACTCGTGATAACTAGGAGGCTTCAAATGTGGTCCATAATTCCCTATAGCTGCTACCATCTCCTTAAAACTATCCAGCTTTGACACATTGAATGCAATCCCAGCTTGGTAAAAGAAGGCAGCAATCGATTGAATTGTTCTTCCCCGAAGTTCTTTGTCACAAGCATCATTTATGCTTGTCTGGACAGCTTTTCCTTTTCCTTTGGAAACAAAAAAATCTATGGGACCCTTAACATTTTCCTTCCTTTTTTTTTCCACTCCACCAATGCTTATCCCAGCCCTCTTTTTTTGGATATTAGGTAATTCAATTACCTCATCCTCTTCAACTTCATCGTCTCCAAACCCACCGTCTTCTAAATCCAATTCACGAAGGCCATCGGGATTTTTTTTTAACTTTTGACCCTGGACATAATCTCTAAGTTCTTGTTTCACTTCTGGTGGACATTTGGTACATTATTTTGCGTTCCGATGACCACCCATCTGATGTTGTTTTGCTCTGTAGATACCCCCTTTAGTTACTTTATGGCAGAATAAACAACTAACGCTATTTTTGTCCTTTTCATCTTTCAAATAATTATACTTCCATCCAGGATCTTTACCCACTTTGGATTGTGAACAATCGACATCAGCTGGTTGGGAAGACATTCTGGTTTATCTGTATAACCAAAACCAATACGTGAAACAGAGACAGAGATAATGACAAATACGATTCAAAAAAAATTGACAAAAATTGAGTTGCAAATCATGCAATTAAAACATTAAAATTGAGATGGTAGCAGCTATAGGAAATAAACATTAAATAAACATTAAAATTGATAAACAAAACCAAGACTATCATACGAACTCAAAAAATAAACATTAAATTAATATTTTTGATACTCTGTAAATTAAAATTGATAAACAGAAACAAGACTATCATACGAACTCAAAAAATAAACATTAAATTAATATATTTGATACTCTGTAAATTAGTTTTTAAAAATTAATCAAAAAATTGAGATTAAAACATAGTAACAGAACGTCAGACATCCAAAATTGAGATGCAACGATTAATCAAATCAAAACAGAAACAGTGGTAGCAACGATTAAATAATGCGATTGAATCAAATCAAATAATACGATTGAATCAAAAAAGAATCAGAGATGCAACTATTAAGAACATTGAGAATTACGATTAAGCAAAAATCCGAAATATAGATGAAATCGTGATACTCTGTTTATGAAATTGAAACAAAAAGTTGAGAATTTTCAGTACTAACCTTAATCTTCAAGTTAATGGAGTTGAATGGAAGAACCCACAGCATGCGACTGGAAGAACCGATGAAGAATTTGGAGCTTGGAACGGCGATATCGGGAGAAGCAGTTGTATATGAAAAATCGATGATACGTAAAATCCAATTTCCATAAATGTTGTTTCAATTAATTAAATAAAATAGTAACCGTATATAATAAAATTTAACCTTAAAATAATAATTAAAAAAAAAATTACGATGTGCGCTTTTTTGTTTTTGGGCCACCGCTCTAGTGCGCCGCGCCTGACCGCCCAAACCACCGCCTCTGCTCGCCTGAGGAAAAAACCACCATACGCTGCGCCTAAGTCTTCCACAGGCGCTTCCCATGCGCTGAGCTTATTTTTTGCGCCTAGGCGCTGAAGCGTGCGCTTTTGACAACCAAGTATATACCCTTGTCATGTGATTGTAATCTTTGTACTAAGCATAATAATAAAACACCTAGGTGCAGCCCGAGGACGTAGGTCACTCCGACCGAACCACGTTAAACGTCTCGTGTCGTTTATCGCTTTCTCTTGTGTGTGTGTTAGTGTGTGTGAGATAACCCCTAATCCGACGATGACGGCGGCGGCGGCGACGCAATCCTCTCCAAAGAAACCCTAATCGTGATTTATTCAGATCTGATTCAGTAGAATCTCAGATCAACAACTGGCGAGTGGTGGTCAGATTCCGACGGCGGCGGCGGCGATTCCGGCAACAGTGGTGGTTAGTTGTGCAACCGAGAACCTAAGCTCTGGTACCAGTTGGATGAACAAGGTTTGGACGTTAAGTTTGGTAGTGGAAAGTGGAAGGTCGTGAATAAGAATCTTGTGATTGCCAAAGGTTTCAAGATGGGGTCACTGTATTTGATGCCTGTTCCGTCTGGGGATGTGACTAACCCTGTTAAGACGAATGCCAAAGTCGGGTTCGCAGATTCGAGAGTTAAACGAGTTCAGTCCACAACAAAGAACTCTGGGACTTCAGGTAATCAACTTGAGCATATTCGGAGGTCTGAGCATAGACGGGATGTTATGAAGATTACTGATGTTATGAACTAGGGTGATTGTTGATCGAAGATTCACGGTTTGAAGTTTGGTTTGTTCTTGGGAACTGTACGTCGAAGACTTCTCTTCCTGTATGTTATGAAGATTACTGATGTTACTGGAGGATGGGGTTGCTGTGTGCTTTGGATGGCGGGCTTGATTCTATCGCAAGGCCTCCGAGTGGGAGATTGTTAGGTTTACGAAGGCCTTTAGGGAGACTAGGGCAGGCGGCCCTAGTCTGGCCCTATGTTTGGCCTGTTTAGTTGTTTAACTTAATTTGTATCTTTATATATACCCTTTTCATGTGATTGTAATCTTTGTAATGAGCATAATAATAAAACACCTAGTTGCAGCCCGTGGACGTAGGTCACTCTGACCGAACCACGTTAAACCTCTCATGTCGTTAATCGCTTTCTCTTGTGTGTGTGCGTGTTAGTGTGTGGGAGATAACCCCAACATATGGTTGCTTTTTCTTTTTTTGTTTTTACGTTTTGTGTCCTAGTTTTTTAGACTTAATATTGCCTCTTATTTAGGCCCCCTCTCCTTTTTTTTACCTTCAAAAAAACCAAGTATGCATACTTATTTTTTAACATGTTCTCCATATCCGTTCCTATTTTTGTAGGTCCTGTCTTCATATCTTTTTCTATCATGTACATGGACCCACAACCACTATGTTATTTAACCCATAAGAAGCAGATGAGACCTGTAAAACTGAAATAACGTAAAACCAAAACCAACCTAGTTTAGTTCAGATTTTAACACTTTTTTAGTATGTCACAATTAAACTTGAATGAGTTTTGGTCATTGAGTTGGCATCAGATTTTAACACTTTAACAACCTAGTTTAGTTGCTTTTTCATTTTTTGTTTTTACGTTTTGTGTCCTAGTTTTTTAGACTTAATATTGCCTCTTATTGAGGCCCCCTCTCCTTTTTTTTTACCTTCAAAAAAACCAAGTATGCATACTTATTTTTTAACATGTTCTCCATATCCGTTCCTATTTTTGTAGGTCCTGTCTTCATATCTTTTTCTATCATGTACATGGACCCACAACCACTATGTTATTTAACATTTTAACCCCATATGAAGCAGATGAGACCTGTAAAACTGAAATAACGTAAAACCAAAACCAACCTAGTTTAGTTCAGATTTTAACACTTTTTTAGTATGTCACAATTAAACTTGAATGAGTTTTGGTCATTGAGTTGGCATCTTGTTTGCTTACGTTGTATTTTTAATCTTGCAGCAACGAGAATGACATTACCCGGAAATTGGGAGAAATTCTTCAAATCAATGCTAGTGTTAATCAAGTACTATCAGAAATAAGTGTTGCTAACAAAAATCTGGTATGGTTTTGCTCTAATTTTATTTGATTATTTCAACTTGAATATGGTGGCCCTTTTTCCACAAGGACAAAAAATTTAGGCGATAAACATTACTTTACTCAAGATTTGGTATTTTTCACTTGGCTTACATTCATGAATCACTAAGCACGAGTATGGGTTTAATAACTTGATGGATCGGGAATGTGTCTATATTTATTAACCAACCTGTTTGGTTGAATGGTGGGTATGGAAGATTCCCAATTTTATGGGTACCAACACCATTCCCTTGCACTTAAACTCTATTAAATCCATACCCTCAAACAAAACACTCCTTATTTTTAAATCTGCTGTATTTGATGATGATGATGTTGTAGTATTCTTGGGAGCTTCTGCAATATACAGTTGCACAGTATATAAATAGTGATGCTCGTGTGCCACCATCATTTACTTATACGCAAAAGTCAAAACCGACGACTGGTCTTGTTCAACGTATGAAAGGGAAACAAGGACGTTTTCGTGGGAATTTATCTGGGAAACGGGTCGAGTATACTGGCAGGACTGTTATTTCTCCCGACCCGAATTTAAAGATTACAGAGGTATGGATAATTTCATCCCATTTATGAGAATAAGTCATTTTTGGTTGCATTTCTTTGATGATTGGTTAAATGTGGTAAAATATAAAAAGCAGCTAAACATGAAACAGGTCAAGTGTGCAAACTGGCCAAACGTTGTTTAACGTGTGTGTAATGGCGCTTCTAAAAGGTTGTTTTTTAAATCTACTTTGTGGATTTTGTTATTTACAAAATTCACAAGATTGGACATACAGGTGTTGGCTATGTGACCTTACCTGTGTGAGCTGCACTTTAAGTTACCTTTTGTCATATACCTATTTTTATAGTTTACTTGTTTATTAGAATATGGGTTGATTTGGGTTGCATTTGTTTGATAATGCCATAATGGGTTAAACATGTAAAGTACAAAAGAGTGGCTAAACATAAATTGGGTGAACAGGTCAAAAGTCATTTAGCATGTTAGTCAAATGCTTACAAAGTCCTAAATTGTTTTATTTAATGGAAGTTGTATGATTAATTATTCACATGTATACTTAAATCCAATTTATTAGATCATTTATTTACAAAGTTTTAAGATATGGACTGAAATTTTGGCAGGTTGGCCAAACTTGTTTTCACTGGCACACCAAATCACTTGTTTTAATATTTTATCCAACCTTCAACCTCTAGTGTCATAGTGTGGGCAAATGTGTCTTATGATTTATGATCTTGGAATACGTATTGATTACTTTGATGAGATTATTGGTCCAGGTGGCCATTCCTATCTTAATGGCTCGGATTTTGACTTACCCTGAGCGTGTTTCACATCACAATATAGAGAGACTGAGGCATGCAGTGCGTAATGGCACCTCTAAATATCCTGGTGCAAAGCATATCAGAAAGCCAGATGGTACCATGATGTAAGACTTGTTGGTGCTCTTGTGCCGTGAATTCTGAGCTCTGATTAGTGGGTCACACGGGTTGGGAAATGGGTCAAAATAGGTTTGTGCGGAAATGGTTCATGTTTTGGTGAGGGTCAGATTGTTAGAATAGGCCAGGCCGGGTTGAGTTGCCCCCACTAACATTCTGTCCTCGATTTTTTTTATGTGTCAGTAATGCCTTGATAATAATTGTAAAAACAATATTAATCCAAGTCTTTGACTAGAAAGATTTATGAAGTTGTCTCAACCAGTGTTGTATAAATCTCTAGTCGCTAGTTGGGTGGTGGGGTAGGGACTAGGGATTAATTCTATTGGAAAATTTATATATAATTTTTCAAAATTATATATACATCCAAATTTTCTATATAATTTTTATAAAATGTTAAATTATATATGTGTGTGTGTGTATATATATATAGAATTTTTCCAAATAATTGCCGGGGTTTTTGCCAGAATATCAACATTGGTCTCCATTGAAAATAAACCTTCATCACCGTAAACTTTTGACTTTGAACCGTTTGAACTTTGAACCATTTGAGATTAGAGATGTAACACAACTAAACTCAACCTGTTTGCAAGTAAAAGGCTTGTTATGCCATCTCTAATTATGATCAATGAGCATGTATTAATAAGGTGTGCTGCCACAGGTCTTTGAGTATCAATGCCAGAAAGCGTTTGGCGGATGAGTTGAAATTTGGTGACATAGTTGACCGTCATCTAATAGATGGTGATGTTGTCCTTTTCAATAGGCAACCCAGTTTGCATCGCATGTCAATCATGAGTCACAGGGTGAGTTTGGTGAATTAGATTTTCATTCAAAACTTAAATTTTATAAGTTTCATAGCTTTTTTTTATTCAATTTAACAATTGTGGTTTGTTGTTTCTAGGCAAGAATTATGCCTTGGAGGACATTGAGATTCAATGAATCTGTTTGTAATCCATACAATGCTGATTTTGATGGTGATGAGATGAATATGCATGTTCCTCAAACTGAGGAGGCCCGAACAGAGGCTCTAATGCTAATGGGGGTAAGCATATCTACAAATTCCTTAAGTTACGAATTTGCCTCTCCAGACTTCATAATATTTTATTTAAACTTGCATAATCAGCCGAGGATCTCTCAAGAAGTAGCCTCTCTATACTAGCCTCTCTATACTGAGGGTTAGAGGAAAGGTTTGCGTAAATGTGTACGTCTCACCATCTCCAGACCCTACAAATAACAATGTTACGAGTGGAATTTATTGGGTACTGGTTGTTGTTGTAACCTTTCAAAGTATAAGTAGTTTCATATCTGTCCAATACTCCAATGTAAATTTATAGTATTTCAAATATACCTGAATGAGTAGTCTAATCATTATTTTGACTTATGGAACGTTTTTTGATCCTGCAGTATTTTATTTGTTAAAATGGTTGCTACTGAAGGAGTTGAATAGGAAGACAACTTTGTATCTGTGTAGATTATTTGTGATACAACATTTTATAATTATTACTGCCCCATAAGTTTTGTTTTTAATTATGCAGGTACATAACAATTTATGCACGCCAAAAAATGGGGAGATTTTGGTTGCATCCACTCAAGATTTTTTGACATCTTCATTTCTTATAACAAGAAAAGACACATTTTATGACCGTGCTTCATTTTCAGTCATGTGCTGTTTTATGGGTGATGCAATGGATACACTTGATTTGCCAACTCCTGCTATTCTCAAGGCAAGATATGAGATGGCATTACACATTTTTAAGCTTTATTATCTTCGTTCCATCACAGTGCTTATTGTATCATTTGGTATGATGAATCAGAGAATGAATGGAAATGGTTCATTCCATTGGAATAAAAAGAAATTTTGTTTTGTAAGATGGAATGGAATGAACCATTCTTCATTTATTTCATTCCATCATGCAATGGAATAGCAAATTACCATATACCTCTGTTTTATTTGTTAGGAATCAAAGAGGCGCAGCGGAAACCGATTAACTCATACACGCACACGAAAGCAAAGAAAATAAACAACACAAGATATAAGGTGGTTTGGTCGATGTGACCTACGTCCACGGGTTGCAACTAGGGATTCATTTATTGATTAGGTGTTGAAGATTACAATTACATGACAATGCTTAAATAGAAAAAACAATTAGGTTTAACCCTAATGGGCCAGGATTAGGGTCGGTTGCCCTAAACCTCCCAAAGGCCTACGAAACCTAACAATCTCCCACTCGGAGTCCTTGCGATATAATCAAGCCCGGCATCCAACATAAGCAATCCAGTCATCCATTAAATCCAGTAATCTTCAATAACAAGTCTTCCAAGCCTCAATTCCAAAGAATAAGCTAAGACTTCATCATATCTAGACATATCCCCCTAGTTGCAAACCGCCACTCAATCATCAAGTACAAGAAGGGCCAGTTGAAGCTCCCCCGAGCTCCAACTCAGTCGTGACAAATCCCGTCAACGACTCATCCTCAATCTCAACCGGTATGGACACTTCACCGGATCCAGAGATACACCGAGGACCACCAACACTCTCCAAGCACAACAAACTACCAACATGAGAGATTTCTTCAGTTCTAGTATTCAAAACCCAACGACTCTTCGTGACTGTACCCGGAACACAACCCTTGCTCCCACTGTCACCGAATCCCTTAAATGGCTTAGACTTCTGAACACGTTCTGCTAACATCTCCTTGGCTCTAGACTTCACGTTTGCAAAATGAACTCTCTTAGCACGAGATTTAGCGAACCAGATTTTGTTTCGCTTAACCGGGACGGTCATACATCCCTCAGCAGGTTCATCAACTAAATACAACGACCCATGCTTCATACCACGAGCAATCACGAGATTCCCCTTGACCACCTTCCATTAATTGCTACCAAACCTTACTTCCATGCCCTGTTTATCCAGCTGACCCACAGAAATCAATTTCCTATTCAGCCCCGGAATCACCTTGACATTCTTCAGGTTCCATGTAGTTCCCAATGAAGTAACCAGATCAACATCCCCTTGCCCGTGACTTCAAGCAACTCGTCATTAGCAAGTCGAACCTTCCCAAAATCACCTTTCTTCAGATTCAACATCGTTTCCCCGCTGTCCATGGCATGAAACGAAGCCCCTGAATCCATGATCCAAGAGTCCACGCAGCTTTCAGTGCTGCATACCAAAGCATCATCATCATAAACGCCCTCAGCAACGTTCATTTGCTTCGAAGTACCCGGGCATTGACTCTTAACATGCCCCACTTCATTACAGCTCCAACATTTCACATTCTTCCGAGTCTTAGACGGACTTCTTCCCCGACTCCCACTGCTTCTGTTATTCCCTCTTCCCCTACCAACGTGTAACATCTTAGAAGATGACCCTGCACCAGTACTCTTCCGGCGAACGTCTTCACCTAGCACAATATCACGGATCCCCTCAAATGTCATATAAGTTGTCCCGACAGAACTAGTAACAGCGGTCACTGTCCCAGACCAACTATCAGGTAGTGAAGATAACAGCAACACAACTTTAGTCTCAGCATCAAACTTGATTCTCACATATGACAATCTGGACAGAATCGAGTTCAGATTATTGATGTGAACTGTAACTGAGCTTCTTTCGTTCATTCTTGTCATGAACAATTCCCTCATCAAGAACACCTTGTTAGCAGCAGAAGGCTTCTCATACATATTTGACAGAGCCAACATCATTCCCCGAGCAGTAGTCTCGTGCATGATGTTAAATGCAACGCTCCTCGTCAAAGCCAATGTAATAGCCCCTCTGGCTTTCTTGTCCTTTGAGTTCCATGCAGACTCAGCAGCTGCATCCATCTTCTCTGGTTTATCCTCCAGCACCATATCCAAATCCCTCTGACTGAGCAATGCTTCCATTTGCATTTTCCACCAGACGAAATCAGTTCCATTGAACTTCTCGATCTGAATCTTCCCCTCATCAGCCATTTGAACCCGGTAACAAGATAAAACCAACAAAAAATACCCAACACCTTTTCTAATCAATAAATCCGGCGAATACTCCAACCAATCCCAATCAAATCCCAACCGATTAGAAACCCACGATCAATATCAGCTGCACCAGACCTGAAACCTGCTGAAAATCAACATAGACAACTCAAGGGTTCAATTTTGTAACCCTAATCGTCCAATTACAGTCAATAATACCAGCAATCGCGATCCCAAACTCAACAGCAACGATCCAGGGCTCAATTGAACCCTAATCAGCCTCTAATCATGAAATTCGAACCCAACTTGTGTCAAAAAACAGGTTCAATCAACGAATCCAAGGCTGAAAACAACCTAATCACGAATCAGAACCACGAAATCAGCCTAAAACAGTCTCAATCAACGATTCCAAGGGTTTAAAACCCTAATCGCTACCAACAAGCCCCAAAACGGCCGGAATACCCTTCGTCGGCGACGGCGACGGTTGCGACGACTCAAGGGATGAAACCCTAATCGCGGCGACGGCGGCTGTGGTGGTGACGGCGGCTGTGGTGGTGACGGCGGCGGCTCCAAGGGATGAAACCCTAAAATGACGGCTGAACAGATGACGAACTCAAGGGTTTACAAACCCTAATTCGTGAATCCCGGACGACAACAGCCCTCCCTTTTTCTGATTTCTTTGTTTTTTTTTCTTTATCAGCAATCGTCCAGTGCGTTCCGTATATTAATTTTCAACGAACCAAGCTCTGATGCCACTTGTTAGGAATCAAAGAGGCGCAGCGGAAACCGATTAACTCATACACGCACACGAAAGCAAAGAAAATAAATAACACAAGATATAACATGGTTCGGTCGATGTGACCTACGTCCACGGGTTGCAACTAGGGATTCTTTTATTGATTAGGTGTTGAAGATTACAATTACATGACAATGCTTAAATAGAAAAAACAATTAGGTTTAACCCTAATGGGCCAGGATTAGGGCCGGTTGCCCTAAACCTCCCAAAGGCCTACGAAACCTAACATTATTTATGTAAATTAGTAATTTAGTCTTTCTAAAAGAAATTACAGACTTCAATTAACTTGTCCTTCAGTTTTTTAAAAACATCTAGAAGTATATGATATGCTAGAGTCTTATTTAAGGTTTTAGCCTTCGGACACGCAAAGTTTAATAGCTTATATCAAATAATGTATAAAAGAGGGACTGAATTTGGAACCATCTTGATATATAATATAAAAAGTTCATGTGAGAAACTCATTACACTTGAAGCCAACCAAACATGATAATGTAAATAGGTAATTATTCACTTTGTTACTTTGATTATTCCATTATCCCATCCTCAGATCCTCTCCATTCCAGCCAATCAGACCAACCAATTCCTTTGAAATTCTGATTTTGGATCTCAATACATATATGCAGTTGTGTACTTGTGTTGTTTATTATCGATTTATTTTACTATTTGTTTTGCAGCCAATAGAGCTTTGGACTGGTAAACAATTATTTAGTGTACTGCTGCGTCCACATGCAGATATGAAAGTTTATTTGAATCTCACTCTTACTGAAAAGAGTTACACCAAACCAAGTGGAAAAAGTGTCAAGCCTTATGAAACAATGTGCCCTAATGATGGATATGTCTACATTCACAACAGTGAACTTATAAGTGGCCAGCTTGGAAAGGCTACTTTAGGTCCATTTTCTGTCTCTTCCATAGTTCCATTATTGTAACAGTTCAAAACATGCACTTTTTGTAAACAGGCGGGTTGTATTGACCTTAAAATCTTAAACACACAATGTTCAGTTTTTTATGTCAACAATAAGAGGGTTAGGTATGATTGCAAAAAACATTTATGTGAAAAAAAAAAACTATTTTTTTAAAAAAAAATCCGGTTATGGTGGTTTCATGTTCTAGAAATACACTTTGGCAACTTTTTACCCTGTTTAAACCAATTGACCCTTTTAATTTATTTTTTGGACCGTTTGACTTGTTGGAGATATAACATAGCCTGAACCAACTTGTTTTATTCTTCTAGAGGAAATGGTTGACGTGCCACCATTGCATATCATTGGCATTAATCTTGATTTTTGTGTGGCTATGTTTCAATGATTATAATCTTTTAGAAAGCCTTTAAAAACTTCATGGTTTCTTGAAACATCTGTTAGCCACAATAGATTTATGTAATTAACTATTGTTATATGAGTAGTTAAGAACTTCTATTTTTGTATCTGAATATCGCAAATTTCAGTCTATGTACTAAAAAGTTGCTAATGATTTAACTTTTATCACTGTTTTTTAGATGGTGCTTAGAGCACTTCATTGTAAGCAGCTAAGCCTAACTTTGATGTAATCTTGTACCTTTCTAACCTCAAGTCCTCGACTAATTGCATATACTCCTTCTTTGCCATCCTACATGGCAAAAATAATGCTTGGTGGCTGTATATAACAGGGATCATGAATATGTGCTTTGTTTCTCTTTCTTTTTGACCTATAAGTAATTTTTTAGGTTTATATAGTAGAGTTGGCAAAATGAGTTGGTTGGGTAACATTTTATATGACTGCTACAGGGAATGGAAACAAGGATGGACTTTACTCAGTTCTTCTTAGGGACTACAATTCACATGCTGCAGCTGCATGTATGAACCGTTTAGCAAAACTAAGGTATATTCTAGCACCTTTTGACCATGTTTTGAAAAATCCAATTTTGCTGAAAAGGTATGTACTTAACTTGTAATTATGTACTTTATATGTTTTTATTTTGTTCTTTTAAGAATATATTCCTGTTTGATTTCACGTATTTGATTACATGAAAATTTGAGTGTGAATTGTGCACTATTTTTTCCCCTTAGTATGTTAGGGGCAATTTATCATATTATTAGAATGCACTATGTCAAATTTCTCAATTCAACCTTTTTCAGATATGAATCTATTTGATTCAAAAAGGAAGAAATTGTATCAGTATCTCAATTTCAATTCAAACATGGGGCAAAATGTGCCGATTAGGCCAGTGTGTCTCAACTCAATTAAACCATCTGACCTCTCTATCAAGCATATCCATGAAATCCCACTCGTAGCATCACTATTTGTAGGGTCTGGGGATGGGGAAGGTGAGATGTAGGCAGACTTTACCTTGAAGAAAACGAGGCTGCTTCTAGAGAGATTCTTGTCTTAAAAACAAATAGACAAACAAACATGCAAATGTGTATAAAATATAACCACCTGAAATAAAATATTAACCAAATTCGACTTATTTATAAGTAACCAGTTGATATTGCTGCCTCTAAGTCAAACGTGTCAGCTGCGATGCTAAATGCTACCCTATTTATTTCTATCGATATTTTTAGCTGATTTTATATTAACTGCTACATTTTTTCAAGTGATACAGTTTCCTTTCTCACACACACACCATAGTTGCCAAAAGCCCTTGGGCACTCGCCTAGGTGCAAAAAAAAACCCAGGCGCATGAAAGGCGCCTCGTGGCAGCGTAGGCACACTCCAATGACCTTTCGGCGATATTCTGGCAAATTTATGGAAAATTTGGCGAAGTTAAAAAAAATTCAACCATAAACCAATCTAAAACAACCACTAAAATGTTTTTATATATATATATTAAAAACTCTATATAACTAGATTATTAATTGTTGTATAGTTAGACTTTATATCTTTTAAAAAAATTTTAAGCCTAAAACATGTAAAACCTCTAAAAATGATAACATAATACTACGCGCCTAGTTTAAAAAAACCCTCGCATTTTTTGCGCCTTGCGTCTAGGCTCAGGGTGTGGCTTATGCGCTTTGAGTGCGCCTTGCGCCTTTAACAACTATGACACTCACATATATGTATGCATTTTGATGCTATTATTTTGATGATTTTAATTTGATGCAGTGCTCGGTGGATAGGAAATCATGGATTCTCAATTGGGATTGATGATGTTCAACCTGGTGATCATTTGAATGACAATACATGTAGAATCATTTCTGAAGGGAATAAAAAATGTGATAATTTCATAATTGATTATAACAAAGGAAAGCTCAAGTTGCAACCTGGTTGTAACGCTGCTCAGACCCTTGAAGCGGAGATAACGGGCGTCTTAAATAAAATTAGAGATGAAACTGGAAAGGTAATACGCCATTTGTTTTTTTTTAATTAGTTATTAATACATACAACTTTTATTTGTTGATTATTTTTTTCAGTGTTGAAACTAAATGATAATTTAATAAGGGGAATACTATACTTAAATTGTTTGTCCCTTTACATGTTATGTTAAATATAATCAATGTCTTTCTTTATTGACATATAACTAAAACTAATTTTACTGTTATTTCTCTTTAAAATACAAACATTATATAGATTGTGTAATTTTGAATAATTCGATGATCACAATATTAACAAAACACGTATAAATATAGTACATAAACCTATCCAAATCCCTTGAACATGGGATGGGCATACAGCCGTAATATAAGACATACATAATAAAATACAAATATATATAACGGATATAAATCTGCTAAAACGCTTCTGCAGTAGGTTTCGTAGCCGGATGAATGCTCAGACTGGATTGAATTCACTCAAATAACTGTCTCATGAGTCCTTCGTGAAGGTATCAACATACGAGAAATCAGATGGGTGATGAAGAGCATGAACAAAACCCATTCAAACCTTTTCACAAACAAAGTGAATATTAGTCTTAGCGTGTTTAGTTCTTTGATGTTGAACTGGATTCTAGGTTAAGATGTACAATTGAAATATTATCATAGTAATGATAATGGTTCGATTGAAAGAAACATGAAACTCAAGAAGCAAATTACGAAGCCAACATGTTTTTTGGGAACTGTGTTTGCGACTCCATGGTATTTAGCTTTTGGCAACATGTTTTGCTATCACATTTAATGAGGTGTGGTGGTCATCAATGAGGACCTGTGTTGGGTAATCACACACACTAACACACACACACGAAAGCAGTAAACGACACAAGGTTTTAAAGTGGTTCGGTCGATGTGACCTACGTCCACTGTGCTGCAACTAGGATTCGTATTATTAGGTGCTCAAGAGATTACACGTACAATGAGACATTTAAATAGAGATTACATTTAGGTATTCTGACTTAACCTACAAGCTAAGCCCAACCCGTGTGCGGCCTATTAAGGCTTTAGAAGCCTCCACACTCAACAATCTCCCACTTGGAGGTTTTGACAAACTTCAAACTGCGCTCCGTCTTCATTCTGTACTTCTGTAATCTTCTTTTCCACTAGTTGCAGCGGCCTTCCTCATCAAGTAACCTGAAGGCCAGTTGAAGCTACACAAAGCTTCAACTTCTCTAAGGTAACCACCTTAGTCAACATATCAGCAGGATTCTCAGTTCCTCTGATCTTTTCCAGCATCAGGGTACCATCACTAATCAACCCCCTGATAAAATGGTATCGCAGCTGGATGTGTTTCGTTTTGCCATGAAACACCGGATTCTTTCCAAGATGAATCGCACTCTGATTATCACAATACAGAGGACTGTCTGGCTGTTTCTTCCCAAGTTCTTCAAGAAAATTCTTTAACCAAATGAGTTCTTTGCTAGCTTCAGCAGCAGCCATATACTCAGCTTATGTGGTTGAAAGTGCAACGCTTCTTTGCAATCTGGACATCCAACTAACTGCAGTTCCTCCCATTGAAAAAACATACCCAGTCGTGCTTTTATACGATTCCTTGCATCCCCCAAGGTCTGCATCCGTATAGCCCCTCAGTACAGTATCTTTACCCTTGAAACATAAACCCATCTTTGAAGTCCCTTTCAAATACCGAAGCAACCACTTGACTGCCTCCCAATGCTCTTTCCCCGGATTAGACATATATCGACTGACTACCCCAACGGCATGTGCTATATCAGGTCTTGTGCATACCATTGCATACATAAGACTTCCAACAGCTGATGCATAAGGAACCTTAGCCATTTCGGCTATGTCTTCATCTGTTTTAGGACATTGGTCTTTAGAAAGCTTAAACTGACTTCCCAATGGAGTGTTTCTGGCTCTGGCATTCTTCATGCTGAACTTCTCTAACACTTTGCCAATATATTTCTCTTGAGAAAGTGTCAGAGAACCATCCTTACTGTTTCTGAAGATACTCATCCCAAGTATCTGTTTAGCAGCACCAAGATCTTTCATCTCAAATTCCTCGGACATCTGTTTCTTCAATTTGTTGATCTCTTTCATGTCGGAACCCGCAATTAACATATCATCCACATAAAGAAGTAAGATGATGTAGGACTTACTGAACTTCTTGATGTAACAGCAATGACCCATTTCACATCTCTTGAACCCATTTCGACCCATGAAGTTGTCAAACTTCAAGTACCATTGCCTAGGAGCCTGTTTCAACCCATACAAGCTCTTTTTCAACTTGCAAACCATGTTTTCTTTCCCAGAAATCTGAAAACCCTCTGGCTGCACCATGTAGATATCTTCATCAAGATCACCATGAAGGAAAGCTGCCTTAACATCTAGCTGCTCTAGATGTAGGTTCTCTGATGCAAGAATGCTAAGAACAAGTCTGATAGTAGTCATCTTTACAACTGGAGAGAAGATCTCATTGTAATCAACCCCCTCTTTCTGCTGGAAACCCTTAACCACCAATCTAGCTTTGTATCTTTTAGAACCATCACTTTCATCCTTGATCCTGTATACCCACTTGTTCTGCAATGCTTTCTTCCCAAATGGAAGTTTGGTCAAAACCCAAGTTCTGTTCTTTTCTAAAGACTTCATTTCTTCTTTCATTGCAATCTCCCACTGAAATGAATCTTTCACACTAAACGCTTCAGTGTAACAATCAGGTTCTCCGTTTTCTGATAACAACATAAAATTCGCAGACGGAGAATACTTGTCAGGTGGTGCTGTAACTCTGGTAGACCTTTTGACCCAATGTTGAGTTTCGGGCTGTGGAACAGAAGAACCTGGAATCGATGAACTCTGAACTGAAGAAGTCGAATCATCTTCTTCCTCTGAGCTTTCACTGCCATTTGACCCACTGTCATTTGACTCACTATCGTTTCCTGTGCTCCCACTACTGAATCATCATCGGTGTCAACTCCTGTGCTCCCACTATCAAAGAAAACTTCTGGAGTAATAGACTCTCCAGACTTGTCCAATGTTTCATCTTCAAATTCAACATAATCTTTCTGAATCACTGAGCTTTCTTTTCTGTCTTTGTATAATTCGGCTTCATTGAAAGTGACATGCTTGCATATGATTACTTTTCTGCTTTCAAAATCCCAAAGCCTGTAACCCATGCTGTCTGACCCATAACCAATAAAAGTGCACTTCTTGGCTTTTGAGTCCAATTTATCCCTGTCAACATCTTTCAACAAACTGTAAGCACTACAACCAAAGACTCGAAGGTGCTTGAGACTTACCTCCTTTTCTTGTCATTCTTCCTCTGGTATTTTGAAACCCAAAGGAACTGAAGGCCCACGGTTGATCAAATAAGCAGCAGTATTAACTGCATCAGCCCAAAATGTCTTAGGAAGCCCTGCATTTAACCTCATGCTCCTAGCTCTTTCATTTAAAGTTCTGTTCATTCTTTCTGCAATTCCATTCTGCTGCGGTGTTTCTGGAACAGTCTTTATCATCTTGATCCCGTGATCAGCACAATAGTTAGTGAATTCAGTGCTAACATACTCGCCTCCATTGTCAGACTTGAGGCATTTTACCTTCAAATTGGTTTCCAATTCAACAGCAGTTTTCCATTTCTTAAAAGTAACAAAAACATCATATTTGTGTTTAAGAAAGTAAACCCATACATTGCGTGTCGAATCATCAATGAAGGTGACATAGTAATTTGATCCACCAAGAGAAGAAACTGATGTAGGTCCATAAATATCCGTATGGACAAGCTCTAACTTCTGGGACTTTGGAATCTTCCCGGCTTTCACAAACGAAACCCTTTTCTGTTTACCGAGTACGCAAGATTCACAAAACCCTGTTTCCACTGTCTTCAGATCTGGAAACTTTCCCTCAGCAGCTAACATCTTCATTCCCTTGACACTCATGTGTCCGAGTCGTTGGTGCCACAAATTAGAAGGACTCGGACCTGGTGTGACAGCATTCACACCATCAGCATGTACATCAGCCATGTATAAAGTACCACTTTTATTACCCTTAGCAATCACCAGATTGCCCTTCTTGATTTTCCATTGACCTCCACCAAAACTGACATCATAACCCAGATCATCTAACTTCCCAACTGAAATTAGCTTCCTTCTGAGGTTAGGAATAACCCTGACATCTTTCAATGTCCAAACAGTACCTAGTGAAGTCCTCAAATCAACATCACCAATCCCTGCAATATCCAAAGTCTGATCATCAGCTAAACGAACCTTACCAAGGTTACCTGTTCGCAGATTCTTGATCAAATCAGGAGATGAAACAGCATGAAACGAAGCTCCAGAGTCTAGAATCCAAGATTCAACAGAATTTCCAACACAACATATGTTGGCAGCATCGATCTCTTCACAAATAAGAGCATCATCATACTCATCATCGGTAACATTATTCATATGCATCTTTCCTTTTGCAACTAATGGTTTAGGGCACTGGCTTTTGAAATGACCCTTTTCTTTACAATTCCAACATTCAATCTCCTTTCTATTCTTTCACTGACCCCTTTTTCTTGACTTTGACCTGCCCCTACTATGACCCCTTTCATTTCTTCTACCTCTTCCTTCTGTATTCAACAATGTACTAGAAGATTCACCCGAACTCCTCCTACGAATGTCTTCACTTAAGATGATGTCACGAATACCATCAAAAGTGAGCTTAGTAGTTCCAGATGAACTACTAACTGCAGTAACTGTGCCTGACCTGCTGTCATGTAATGATGACAATAGGAGTGCCTGAATCTCATCCTCAAAGTTTATGTCAACAGAAGCCAAACGTGAGATAACCGAATTGAACTCATTGATGTGAGCAGTGATCGACATACCTTCCTTCAACTTGGTGTTAACCAACTGTCTGATAAAGAATACTTTGTTGGAGGCAGACGGTTTCTCATACATGTTGGACTATGCTTTCAAAACCCCAAATGTAGTCGTTTCTTTGACAATGTTGTAGGCCACACTCTTTGACAAAGATAACCTGACAACACCCAAGGCTTGCCTATCAAACAATTCCATTCAGCATCCGTCATTTTTTCTGGTCTGAAACTCAAACCCAACATAGGAAGATGTAAACTCTTCTGATACAAAAGATCTTCCACTTGCATCCTCCAATAACCATAGTCGTGTCCATCAAACTTTTCAATCTTTACTTTACCTTCTTCTGCCATTGACACTTACCGAACTATCACTGATTTAACCGATATGGAGAGCAGTGAACAAACACAGCAATGGCGGCGGCCGGAACTTGACGACTGTTCTATTGAACACTGTCTTAGCGGCCAACTCGGTTAAAATCAGTAATAAACGTAAGAAAACACAGGAATTGAACAATTAACCGGTCTATGAATGGCGGTAGCAGCGGAAACGGGACAGAAAACCTTCTATCACGGCAAAGTAGGCTGTTTGACTGTTTCTGGTCAAAATCTGACTGTATCTAGTCAAAATCAGACCTGTTTGGTCAAAATCGGACCTTTCTGGTCAAAATCAGGTCAAAATCGGACCTGTTTGGTCAAAATCGGACTGTATCTGGTCAAAATCAGACCTGTTTGGTCAAAATCGAACCTTTCTGGTCAAAATCGGACCTGTTTGGTCAAAATCGGACCTTTCTGGTCAAAATCGGAACTTTTCTGGTCAAAATCAGAACTTTCTGTCACAGATCTGGTCAAAATCGGACCTTCCTGGACTGAACCAAGTTCGCCGGAACCCTAGTCGACGGCTGGCTGCTGCTAGACACACTCGTCGGAACCCTAATCCGGCTGTGACGGCAGCGACGGCTGTAAAACCCTCTCTGGGAACCCTAATCGCGATTCACGTTCAAAACCGGTTCAACAGAACCTTTGAACAGCAGCAGCAAAACCCTAATCAGACAACTGTTTACTGAGACCGGAATCCGGCGGCGACTCCAGGAACAACAGTGTTAGGTTTGGTGTGTGATCGATCAAGAACCGTAGCTCTGGTACCAGTTGTTGGGTAATCACACGCACACTATCACACACACACGAAAGCAGTAAATGACACAAGGATTTAAAGTGGTTCGGTCGATGTGACCTACGTCCACTGTGCTGCAACTAGGATTCGTATTATTAGGTGCTTAAGAGATTACAAGTATAGTGAGACGTTTAAATAGAGATTACATTTAGGTATTCTAACTTAACCTACAAGCTAAGCCCAACCCGTGTGCGGCCCATTAAGGCTTTAGAAGCCTCCACACTCAACAACCTGTATCCTAATTTGCTTTGGATTGGTGAGGTCCACAATTGACAATGAATTAAGTCAAAGGGATGCAAAGTATTAGATGTGGAAACATCAAATAGCAAGCGATTGTGTGTTTAGCTAGCTGGCATGAATTGCAAAATAAAGAACCTATATTTTTATGACATGAAATTAAATTGCAAGAAGCTTATCAAGCCAAATGTTGGATAAGCAAGATGCAGAAATTGTAGAAGCTGGTTGCTTGTGTTGAACGAATAGGATGGACCGGTGCTATTGTGATGACTCAAGAACTTCCCATTCGTGAAATCCTTCATAGAAAAGCCAAAAGATATATATATATATATATATATATATATATATATATATATATATATATAGGATTTGAATCAAATGAAAACCCGATCTTAAAGAGAAAACCCTTAAACTCAATCTCAACCCTTAGATCAAACTTATTTTATATTTCAATTAATAAAATAAAAAGGGTATAATGGTATTTTCACTAACTATCATCTCTCTTCATTAATTAACCAGATTCTCTCTCCTCTCTCCTCTCTCTTCATTAATTAACCAGATTCTCTCACATCTCTCCTCTCTCTTCATTAATTAACCAGATTCTCTCTCCTCTCTCTTTTTTTTCTTCTCTCTTCTCTCTCCTCTCTCCTCTCTCTATATATATAATTTATATATTTTATTTTCCAGAATACTACACATGTGTAGTGTTTTATTTTTTTGGTTAAAAAATATTTTTTAAAATATTACAACTACAAAAATGTATATTTTCATACAAAAAAAAGTCATCATTTTTTTTAAAAAACAAAAAATAAAAAAGTGGACCACATGTTTTTAAAAAAGTCATTATATAAAATAAAACACTACACATGTGTAAAATAAAAATGTACAAATTTTACAACAAACAATACACTTGATCTAAACACTACTATAAGATCTGAAAAACTACACATGTGTAGCACTAAACATGTACAAGTTTTACTACGTAAAATACACTTCGTCAAGCAAACATCTATGATATCTGAAAACTACACATGTGTAGTTTTAAAAATGTACAAATTTTACTGCTTAAAGTACACCTTGTCAAGCAACACCTATAAAATCTGAAAAAGTACACATGTGTAGTATAAAAAATGTACAACTTTTAGTGCATAAAGTACACCTTGTAAAGCAATACCTATAATGCGCATATTTTTTGTTTTTTAATAAAATATGACATTTTTTAATGAAAATTATACATTTTTGTAGTTGTAATATTTAAAAAAATAATTTTTTAACCAAAAAATAAAACACTACACATGTGTAGTATTCTGGAAAATTAAATATATAAATTATATATATAGAGGAGAGTGGAGAGAGAGGAGAGATGAGAGAGGAGAGAGGAGAGAGAAGAAAAAAAAGACAAAGTCAATTATACCCCTCAAAGGGTAAAAGAGTAAATTTGCTCTTAAAAACCCCAATAAAATATTCACCTTTAATTGTGGACCACACGTTTTTTCTGATTAATTAATTAAAATCTAAAATAACTTTGATCTAACGGTCTACGTAGGGTTTAAGGGTTTTCTCTTTAAGATCGGGTTTTCAAAGGATTCAAACCCTATATATATATTTATCCCCCCTGCCGGGGGGTGGGGTATAAAGAATGTTGTTAAGGTGAAGGGGTTTAATGGCGGAGGCTAGGGTGGAATGACCCAAATCGTGGTGTTGGAAGTTACTCTAGAGTCCATGTACCGCTAATTGTCGCTCGACTTCAAAGTCATAGCTTGAAAAGCAGCCCCATGTTTAGTTGGGTCAAACAGATTGACATAACTAAGATGAATTTGAGCAGGTTGCTGGACTTGATTGTTGGGGGTCAAATTGCTGGTGCTTGATGGTGGTTGCCGGGCTGTTTGCCAGTGAAGGGGGAAACCCAATCCTGCTTTTTTTTTTTTTTGGGGGGGGGGGGGGGGGGGGAGGGGGACTAGCATTGAGGGGGAAAGGCCCATCAAGAGGCCAAGGAGCCCAACAAGTGGACATATGAGGGGCTCACCCATTGGGCCAGACCAAATCTTGAGATTGTGGGCTCGATTGTTGGTGTTGTGGTTGTTATTAAGTGACTGTTAGGGCGTCATGACAGTGGCCAATTCCCACGTGGCTGAGACTAGCAACAAATACTTGGCTGCTGAGGTGGTGGTTCTTGAGTGACAGCAGCCATAGTCAGAGATGTGGAATTGAGAAAGTCTCGAGCTTGAATGCATTATTGCTTAAGTTGCAACATGATGCAAACGACTTCTCATGACGGGAGTTGATTGATAAACGCTACAACCACATCGAACTTGGGTGGCAAACTGCGTACCAGGCTACGAGCTCAAGCACGAGTTGCTGTTTTGTAGTTAGGTTGTGAAACTGTCTAAGTAGAACTTCCTAGAATTTGGAGATCAAACTATGCTTCGAGTGAATTAGGAGGAAAAAGTCCTGTGGCACCGACCGGGGATTGAGAAGCTCCACACCTGCCAATTGATCAACAATTTTCTTCAATGTCTGACAATAAACATTGAGATTAGGCATGACAGTAAGGTTCCGATTCGTGAATTCATGATCAAGAGCTGGTGCCTGGAGCCTTGCTCAGGAAAACAGTTCTAATTCGTGACCAAGCTGCATAGACAGTGGACTCGGACTCAAGAATGCGAATCAGTAACTTGTTTTAAAGTGTTGGTCAGATCCACTGTAAGACAATAACATCTACATTTTTTTTTTTTTTTAACCAAGACTCATATTGAGGAATGAGGATAATCTTTGGTTGCGGGTTTAGTGCCATCAATGTTGTAAAAGACATCATAGCCATGAGCATGCATCTTAAAGAGCTTGACCCAGCCACCCAGGAGGAATAGGTGACTTTAGTTCCATCCAAAACACATACTTATGTTGAATGCTGGTAACAGTGTAAAAAAGGTGAATAGATTCTTGTTTCTTGGAGGTTGAGGATCCTTCATTGTCTGCATGGCATTGATAGGAAGAACAAAAATTTCGAAAAAAATGGAGGAAACTTTTTGGCTTCAAGGATCATGATCGTGCAGCTGTAGGATTGGATGATATCAATAGTAATAAAACATGTCTAAATATAGTACATAAATCCAACCAAATCTCTTGAATGTAGGATGTGATATACTACCATACTACAAAAGATATACATAATAATTTACAAATATAATCTTGGTTTAAATTGTACGCATATTCTGCTAATGCTCTAATGTGGTGTCTAGAATGCAACGCAATGTGTGTTGTGATGCAACTACATGATGCGCCAATGTTGCGCTGCCATTCGCAACATGCGCTTGATGCATGTGACATAAATATTTTCATCTGGTTTGGACTTTTTTATTAAACATCTGATTTTTTTTTTAACTTTTCAAGCATTTTAAGACTATATTACAACTTTTTAAGCATAAAGGAGATTCTCTGTAATTTTTTAAGCATTCAGGACTTTTTTTAGTTTATTTTTAAGTCTAGTATCATGCTACCAATGTATATTTTTTGTTTGCTTCTTAAATTCTTGTGAAACTTTGTTTTTATGTGTATATAATTTTTAAATTTTTTTATTAACAAACGCGTCACTCGCATTGCGCATTGGATATTTGGACCTAGCGCATTTCGTAATTTAAAATCAGGAATATAATACAAATATATATATATGTGTGTGTGCGCGTGTGTGTATGAATATTTATATATCCACTAATAGACTGGTTCACCGTTTTTGTATTTTTTTTATATATAAAATCACTTCTTTCAAGTGTTTGATAACCTTGAAGTAATGTAAACGATTAATTCTTTTACAGGTTTGCATGGAAAAACTACATTGGAGGAACAGCCCCTTAATCATGTCTCAGTGTGGTTCCAAAGGATCCCCTATCAATATTAGTCAAATGGTTGCATGTGTTGGTCAGCAATCAGTTGGAGGTCAACGTGCTCCAAATGGATTTATGGATCGAAGTCTCCCACATTTCCCCAGAAAGTCAAAGACACCTGCTGTATGCTTTCTGTGTTTATGGTCTTTAAGGGTTCCTCTGAACTTCCATTAGTCACAAGGGTCAAGTAATCAACTGTAAATTAGATGAATAATCCACAACTTTTTTTTTTTTAATTTTCTTTTTCTCAATGCAGGCAAAAGGGTTTGTGGCAAATTCTTTTTATAGTGGTTTGACTGCTACGGAGTTTTTCTTTCACACAATGGGAGGACGAGAAGGTCTTGTGGATACAGCAGTAAGTTTTAAATTTAGAACAACTTAAAATTCAGAAATCTTCAAACTGAGTATAATATTTTAATTTTGTGCATTTTGCATTACTTGATGATCTTGGACACGAGTTTTTGTTGGATGTTCACCAGTGTTAGTGCATGGTTGCATGTGGTTCTGTATTTTGTAACTTAGAGTTACTGATTAAAGATTTACACATTTTAGAGATTGTATTGAAAATCAAACATAGTGTTTTGATAATGTCTTCAACCTCTTTAATGATTATATGTAAAATTTTGGGGGTTATCATAGTGGTATAATTTTTTATTATCTTATTTTTTTGTTTTTTTGTTGTCCTGACCTGACCTGTTATGACCCATTCTAAAAAATTGCCTAAACTTATTTTACCTGTTACCAGCTTATCTGATTAACCCATTTTCTAATGCCTGGATTGCTACTATCATGACAGGTCAAGACAGCTGATACTGGTTATATGTCTAGAAAACTGATTAAGGGATTGGAGGACTTATCTGTTTACTATGACAACACAGTAAGGGATTCTAGTGCATGTATTGTTCAATTTACATATGGTGGGGATGGACGGGACCCGTCTCAGATGGAAGGAAAGGCAGGGTTTCCTCTGAATTTTGATCGTTTATTGATGAAAGCCAAGGTTTGACCCTATTTTCAGTTCCATCATATCAACTTTTATCCTATGCCTGATTACATATGTAATAAATAGTGGCAGAATTTTATCCCGTTCATCTGAAATGGATCGTCTTCGGTTCTAGTTTTATGCTACAGGTCAAACAATTATAACTGTATGACTTAACTAAATGTGAAATATATTAATATGGTTAAATGTAGTGCATGATGTAATCAATTGTTGATAACCTTTTAATTTTTGTGCAAATAATTGGATCAATATTGTTATAATACTTTTTATAATCATTTAATATGTGTGTGTGTGTATTATTTGTATGGGCTAATGTTGGAAAAACCCTCTCTAATTAGAGTTGGGAAATAGAAAGAAGAAACATTTGATTTCATAAATATTTTGTTGGCTCATACAATTGCTATTTATACAAGAGTGCACAACATACACCAGGACAGTATTTACAAGAATTCTGCCTTCCATTTAATTAAAAGCTGCTCAATTTCTAAAGATTACAACCTATGATAATGATTTAGCTATGTAATATCTAACAAAACCCTATGCGCTATGGCTTTCACTGAATTCGTTTACAAGTTGTGGCCCTTTATTCTGCATCAATTAGTCCCTGAACTTATAGAACTCAATGAAAATGTCCCTTGACTTTTATCAACAAAAAGTTTTTATATTTATTTTTATTTTTATTTTTTATTTTAAGTTTTATAGTAAGTTAAAGGATGAGATGAAGCATAAGTAAATTCCAGTGACTGATGTGTGAAATTCAGCAAAAACTAATAGGGTTTTTTCTATTTTTTTTTTATTTACTAATTAAAAACTCAGACACTCGAACCTTGACCCAACTCAAAGTTTTGACCGTGTGACTGGTGTATTTTGCCACCTATAGTAATAAGGTTTATATGACAGGCTACATGTCCTGCTGGGCAAAGTAAAGGCATTTCTTCTTCAGAGATTCTTGAAGTGGTTGAAGAACGTTTTTCAATGCATGATATGACTCCAGAAGGGGGTTGCTCGGAGGACTTCAGGAAGAAATTAAAACAATTTATTGAAAAATATGCTGCAACATTAGAAATCACTAAAAGAGCACTTCTACCACATGATGGACGTTTAAAAGATGAACAGTCTGAACTTATAGAAAACATTTCTCAAAGCATATGTGGAATCACTTCTCAGCAGCTACAGGTGTATAAAATAGTAGTCAAAAGTGTTGATTGTATAATTATATATTATATTTCTGCGAATTTAGATCTATTTGCATTCTTTATCAAGGCTTTTATGGATTACATTACTTCAGTTTGATACATCAAATAGAGGATGTAATTTAATGGGTCCATTTGGCTTACGTTTTCATCTCTGATGGGCCAAACAGGTTGATTTAAGATTTCTAACAAAAACTGAAACTGTGTAATGTTCAAAAGTCTTCAAATGGCATCCAAATGCATAAAACCTCCTACGTTACTTAGTTAAAAAGTACATTATTATTGTATAATACTATGATTTTTGTAATCATATGTAGCACATTGATTATTTTTACACTACAGAAGCTGATAATAAAGGTGTGTGTGGGTTGACCCAATGTGTTTTGAATATTGTCCTCACCAAAAATTTACGCCTAACCCATCTCAAGTCTCAACTAACACTTGCTCGATTTGCCACCTCTTATTGAAATAGGAGTTCATTAGGTTTGCTTCAGACTTCAGAGTGAATTCTGTCTTCACAGCATATTTTGTGCTTCTTTTATTATTACTGTTATATTTATTTATTTGTTTGTTCTTGTTAAATATTATGTCAGTAATGAATGTGGGAAAAATAAACTGGCTGCATTAAGTGCAGTATAGGAACATTGAATCTTTTTAACTCCCTTCTACATCACTAGAGTAAGGTGTTTAAATAGGAAGAATTTTAGATTGAAACATTATGCTTCTATACAAAATTAAAAACAATAAACTCTATTTACAGGGACAGGCACACTTCATTGTTCCATTCTACATAGCGAAAAGCAATTACTCAGGACCAGTATTTATGTAAAATATTGATGAAGAAGAGCTTTATAAATATTTTAAGAATTGTAATCATGTAAAATTTTGTAATTTTTTAGAAATGACATTTGTATCTTACAATGCATGTACTATTTATTATATCTGGTAGTTAATAGATGAACATAAATATATAAGCACACCCTGGTAATATAGTTTTATTAGAAATTTCAAACCAGATTATCTATGTAACACACTCACCCATTTCTGTCTCCTTGCATCGTAGATTTGTATTTTAACTTGTATGATTTATATATATCATTTAAGTGGACCCTCTTTAAAATTTTTGTTCTATAATCTAACTCATTTTGTTCTGCAATCTAACTCAATTATAGGTATTCTTAAATACTTGTATATTTCGTTATCATCAAAAAAAGATTGATGCTGGAACAAATATTGGTGCAATTGGTGCTCAAAGTATTGGAGAACCAGGAACACAAATGACCTTAAAAACTTTCCATTTTGCTGGTGTTGCAAGCATGAGTATCCTTTTTAATTTTTTTTTTGTTTTTGTTTTTGTTTTTTCATTTAATCATGTAACCTAATTCTGTTCATACTTTTTTTTTTGATAACCGTGGGAACCCACTTACATGGCAGACCACCGGGTCCCCCCAATACCCGACTAGTAAGGAGGAACAGGTAAAGTGTGGCTGCAAGCAACTGGGTTGGTGGCCTCCAATAAAAATCGACCTAAGTGGGAATTGTAGTATATAGAGTAGTGTGCTCCTTAACTCTTTGACAGATGTCACTTTGGGGGTTCCTCGCATTAGGGAAATCCTAAATGCAGCCAAGAATATCAGCACGCCTGTCATTACTGCAAAACTCAGATCTAATGATAACATATCATTTGCTAAGCTGGTCAAAGGTCAAATGGAGAGAACTCTTTTGGGGCAGGTTTGATGCTTTTTCAAGTGATAACAAAATTTAAAGATGTATTTCAGTTTCAGATTTTTAGTCGGTGCTTTCTTAGATGTGGACAATTTTGATCATTGGCTTGTGAATTAGTCAAAACGTATTTATATTCAATACAATGCCCCATTTGCGGTGCACGCATATAATGTATATATGTGTGGGTCACTAGGCCCTTAAGAGGCAAAAGTAAAAGTGCACTAATTTTAACGTTATTTTAATTATTTTGTGAAAATAACGTTAAAATCATTGGGATGATCAACTTCAAACGATAACTTTGAGCCGGGACTCTTTTGGAGCAGCCTCTCTATCCCAATTGGGATAGGGGTAAGGTTTGTATCTATCCTTCCTCCCCAGATCCTACTGAAAAGTGGGAATATACTGGGTAATATTGTTGTATTTATATTCAACACATTGATTATTTCTAAAAACTTTGAACAAAAGACATGTGTGAAGACAACCAATCTGAGCCTGTTTTGACCTGTACAAAAATAACATGTTCCCCAATCCACCCATCTTGCCACATCTAGTTTGTTGTTTTGTGTTGATACTATAGTTAGCTTGTGTACAACAACATATTTAATGTAGTAACAAGCTGACTTGGAGTTTTTTCTGTATCTAAATGTAGGTTGCAAAGAGTATAAAACTTGTTCTGGGATTAAGATCTGCTTCTATTGTTGTTACTCTTGACAAGTCAACAATTCAAGCCCTGCAACTCTCTGTAGACGCATATACCGTGAAAGAATCAATTCTAAAAACTCCTAAAATGAAACTGAAAGAACATGTGAGATTTGTTTATATTTTATTTAGGGTTTGTCAAAGTGTTTAATGCAATTACTGAAATTATTTGTTGTTTGTAGCATATCAAGATTTTGGATGCTAGGAAACTTGAAATTAACCCTCTATCTGATAGGAACAAACTTTATTTTGACCTTCATTGGCTCAGAAATAGGCTTCCAACAGTCGTTGTGAAGGTAAGAGATTCAAAGTGGTCTTGTAAGTCCTATGATGATTTGTATTAGTGACAATTTAAACTCATTTACTTATGAAACAATTAGCGTTCTGGCTTGTTTATAATGTGTAAAATTAAAAGAACTTGGGCAAATGGAAATCAGTCAAGCGGTTTGAAAAATGAGACACCCAAAGCGTACTTTCAATGCTTTAAATTTCATACATAATTTCATACAAACCATTATTTTTTTTATTATATTTGACACTAATTATGTATAAAAATATCAGACAAAAAGCGTTTTGAGTCAACCCTGCATTTTGCAAATATTTGAAAGTTTGATATGATAAAAAGACTTAAATTCCCATCCCCATGTGGACCTGCTAATATAAGTTGTAGCTGTAATTTTTGTTATTGGCAGGGCATTGGTACCATTGAACGTGCTGTGATAAACAAGAAGAAGGAGAAGGACAAGTTTAACTTGCTTGTAGAAGGGTATGTTTGTAATTAGTTACATAATAATGGTAACACTTTTCTGTCAATCCGTCCACAAAACAACTCTATCGTTTTATGTTGTTTGTAATCAAATGTGACTTCTTATAGGCTAGTTGGGTAGGTTTATTTGTTTGTTTTTTTTATTCAGGTTTTTTGGTAGTGGGTGTGTCGTGTGTGTTTGGGGGGAAGGGGGTATCAGGTCAAAAGGGTAGTTTGTTTTTAGAGGTCAAAATGGATTGGGTTGGGTTCAGCCGACTTGTAAACACTTTTGATCATTTTAAAATGTTAATTTATGAATAATTGAGTTTGTGGGACTTTATTATTGAGTATGTATGTTTGTTTGTCACGTTTGCCTTCAAAATACACCTTGGGATGCTTTTGATCAATTCAACCGATTTTACCCATTCCCCTTTCATTTAAACTTCTTTTGATTGTTTTCTTAATATCCTGAAATTTGTTGAATTTCAGAACGGGCCTCCAAGCAGTTATGGGCATGGAAGGAATTAATGGACATGAAACCACAAGTAATCATATTATGGAGGTACAAACTACACTTGGCATTGAAGCTGCCAGAAGATCAATTATTAAAGAGATCCAATACACAATGGAAAGCCATGGAATGAGTATAGATATTAGGCATATGATGCTTTTAGCTGATGTCATGACATATAAGGTACATTCGTCTAGTTCTCTCTGTTTTTTTTTTTTACTTTCTATAACAGAGAGATCCAATACACAAAGGAGGCTTTTTGATCCAGGGTTCCGGAGCCTCTTTATTCTTTGGTATAGGGTTTAGGTTTGCCTCCCTGACACTATTTTTTGAGTTTGGGGTATATTTTTTTTGTTTGTTATTGTGATAAAATATTAAACAAATCAAGAACAAAAAGAATGGGCCATATTGTAGTCTTGAAGATGTACTGGAAGTTAGTAACCATAGTTATTTGATGTGGGGATTTTGACCCATTTACTTCAGATTGGGTCATCTATTACATCTAACGTTTAACAGGCCAACCATGTAAATTTAAAAAATAAGCCGGGCTAAAAAGAGGCAATGGCATAATCCTCCAAGGTGAATTTTAGTCATATAACCGCTTTAAATCATTTTGCTCCAAAGTTAGATTGTAACTAAGATGATGTATCTTTTCTGTAAATCATATTTGACAAATAGATTCAAAATAATTTAAAAACTGATATTAAATTGATTTTAACTTACACTTGATCTTCATTTGCTATGATCAGGGAGAAGTTTTGGGGATCACGAGATTTGGGATTCAAAAAATGAAAGAAAGTGTGTTGATGTTGGCTTCATTTGAGAGAACATCAGATATTCTTTTCAATGCTTCAGTGAATGGCCGAGTAGACAAGATAGAAGGCGTTAGTGAATGTATTATCATGGGCATACCGATGCAGACAGGCACAGGAATGATTGGAGTTAAACAAAGGTACACTTACAAATGGTGGTCTTTGTTGATTGTTTTAACTAAAAAATATGTATGTGTTGCGTGTGTGACAGTGTGTATATATATAGTAATATCTGAAATAAAAAAGGAAACCAGGACCTGCCATGTTTTTTTTTAAACAGCAAATTTTTTCACCATTGGTACCATTGGGACAAATGCCCTTTGGTAGGACCTGCCATGTGGCAGCCCTGATTCGGTGCCAGTAAAAAACAAAAGTTGCACTATTAATCAAAGTTTTCAATTGTAAGCATTTGTATAGCTTAATTTTTTGTTCATTTGGTATACAAAAAACTATCGACTCAGTCACTTACAAAAGATGGCCATTTTTGTCCGTATTTACTGAAAAAATTATGCTTTTGGTCCCTCTATGTTCAGTGGCCACTGTTAAAGCTTTCTTGATCACAATTAGATCATTTAAACTGATTTTTAATGCCAGAGTGACATGAAAAAATCAACCCTATATGGGTCAAAATGGGCCAGCTTTAGATTTATTTGTTTGATGATTGATGGCAGGGTTCCTCAACTTCAGTTGTGCAAGGGATCAGATGCGATATTATCTTGAGCTTATCATGCAAAACACTTTCCGCTGCAATTGATAATAAAATTGGCTTCAACAATTTTGATCAAACAGGTGGTTGCTTCTAACTCAAGTTATATAGAAGTTTTGGTATATGAAAGACTTGTATAAAAAGGCAGGTATTGGATAAAATGTAAGTTTTGATAATTTATACTGTTGCTAGATTTATAAATAGATTAGCTTCTTCAAGAAACAAACTTGTTTGTTAAGGTTTTGTTTTCTTTTTGAGAGGTCATATAATTGGTCACATACATGTTCTGGAATCTGTTTATATTTATTTAATTAATGAACAAACATGAACAATACTTCTTGAGATAATCTTGGTGATGATTATGAAGAAGTAACGTATTATGATGTAGATATGAACTTAAGTATGTCAAAAAGAAGTATTTTTAAGTCGGTTTTTTAGAAAATTATCATATTATTTGGTATGCAACAATATTTTGTAAATTATAATAAATTATATATTTTTTATAACTCCACTCATGTTATACACAGGTAGGGCTGTAAACGAACCGAACGAACACGAACGAGCACTTATTCGTGTTTGTTCGTTTAACTTTTAACTTGTTCACGAACGGTTCACGAACGCTTACCGAACGAAAATTCTTGTTCGTGTTCGTTCATCAAGGAATTTAGCTTGTTCACGAACTTAAAAAGAACGCTAACGAACACATATTTAAACAATAAAAATCAACATTTTTAATCTCAAGCAATGGAGATAATCATTTATAAATATATAAATTAAGATATTATAGTATTATAGTATTAAAGTAAAAATAATTTAAGTATTAT
Organism: Mikania micrantha; assembly: GCA_009363875.1. Classification (NCBI taxonomy): domain Eukaryota; kingdom Viridiplantae; phylum Streptophyta; class Magnoliopsida; order Asterales; family Asteraceae; genus Mikania; species Mikania micrantha. The sequence continues at coordinate 15,309,419 of CM018689.1, forward strand.
GGTATTAAACTAAAAAAATAAAAATGAACAACACATTTAATGAATAAATATAATAAATAAACTTAACCGAACATAAACGAACGTAAACGAACGTTCACGAACACAAATGAACGAACACGACCTCTGTTAATGTTCGTTCATTTAACTAAACGAACAGAATTTCTTGTTCGTGTTCGTTCGTTTATTAAACGAACGAACATAAACGAACTTCCCGCCGAACGGTTCACGAACTGTTCGCTAAACGTTCAGTTCATTTACAGCCTTATACACGGGTTATAACCTAGTATATATATATATATAAGATTATGAATATATAATAACTTACTTTTAAAACATTAACCTAAATAACTTTACTAAGATTAAACCAAATCTAATTTTTTTTTTAACATTACTTTCTTCTTTTATGAGTTTGCTTTTTTTATGAGTTTGCGAAAATTTAACATTGTTTAAGACGTAACATCGTTGTAAGTTTAGTTATAAAATAATTACAATGTTGTAAGTTAAAAACTTATAACGATGTTACGTTTTAAACGGTGATAAGTTTTTCTAAACTTATAAAAAACAGTGTTTTAAATGTGTTACAATCATGTTAAAAAAATCTAAGATTTGGTTTCATTTTGGCAAAATTATTTGGGTTAATGCTTTAAAAATGAGTTATTATTTGAACAATACCTTATATATATATATATATATATATATATATATATATATATATATGTGTGTGTGTGTGTGTAGGGTATAGATAATTTGAAAGCCCTTCTTAGTGTGAAAACCATGTAAAAAAACATTTTTTGAATTTTTTTACTGGTTTGTAACATTGTTTGGCACTTTTTTATAATTTTTTTAAAAAAAAAGCCAAGTAGATATTTAATTTTTTTTTTGTAAAACCATATAAAACATACGTAATATCTGGGCGCAACGTTATGCATGTTTTACATGGGTTTATAAAATTCTTTTTAAAAAAATATTTAATCGGCTCTTTTTTATTTTTTTATAGAAATATACCAAATAATGTTATAAACCTATAAAAAAATTCAAAAAAAAACTTTTTTTACATGATTTTAATATTTTCACCCTAAGGAGCTATTTTCATTTTATCTTTCTCCTATATATATATATATATAGGGATTAAATCATTTAAAAACCCGATCTTAGAGAGAAAACCTTTAAACCCTATGTGAGCCATTGATTTGAAATCTTTGAAAATAAATATGTGGTATAAGATTCATGGTTCTGCATGTTGTCTAAATGTTACTTTGGTGTAAGTTTTTCATGTCGTCTATAAACTTCTTCATGTGATGTAAATTTAATGTTCTTCATATGGTGCTATTTTCCACATGTGAGGTAAATTTAATAGTCTTCAAGTGGTGTAATGTTACCTTTGATTGTTTTGTAATTGTTTACTCTGATTGTGATGTGATGTTACACACATATTTATTTCTAATTAAAGTAAAGATCATTTTTAGTCCATTGATTATGAGGAATTGAAATCAAATTGTGTTTGTAATTTATTTTGGTGATGTTTGGATTCTTCTAATGACATCTCATGAATTTTGGTACAAACTAAATACTTATATATTGTTCTTTTAATAGGAATTATATAAATTAGCATCAATAGAACTAAAGTCAAAAAAACACCCTTAACTCTTAGACCATGCGTAATACATAGAGGTGGGCAAACGAACCGGACCCGGAACCGGTCATACCTGAACTGATGGGTACAAACGGGTCCGGCTTTTTAGACAAATTAAAACCGGAATCAGAATCGGAACCTGGAAAACCACAACTGGTTCCACCTGTACTCGGTCAAAACCCGAACCGGAACCGGCCAAAAACCGGTCTGAACCCAGAACCGGAACCGGAACCTGTGACACCCCGTAATTTCCAGGTCAGCATCTCATTTATTTAAATGTTTATTTAAATGCATTGTGTATACGTGGCACTAGAATTAGATTAATTTAGTGTGACACGTGGCACGACGGTACGAACACTGACACATGACTAGATAATTCGTGGAATTATCGACAAGCACACACACGTGTCAAAACACACGAACGTTGGTGAACATCAAGCACATTGTGTAGCACAACACTCTAAACCTCACGAAACACTCACACATTGAACTAGGGAGTTCAAACAAGGCCAAACGATAGTTCGGAAGCGTGAAAACGACGACGAACGGATCAAACCCATTAAAAAGGGCTTATTGGGCTCTCTGGGAGCCCACCGTGGTACGCGGTGGCCCAACAAGCAATACCATCCGCGATACGCGATATACATCGCGGGGATTGACTCCCGAAATCCTCCGCGGTACGCGGAGCATCTTTTTGAACCTTCTCCGCGGTACGCGACGAGTGTCAGACGGCAAATCTTTATAAAACCAAGATGCAATCATGTCTAAGCCACTCTATTTTATCTTCTCGAGTTCTAGACCACTCCATTTCGTCTTCTTCACCAGTAAACCACCATTTTACCCCTGGAAGCCATTGTTGAACATTCTTGAAGCTTAGAGTTGGAGGTTGGAGCTTGTTAACCACTTTGAAGCTCGAAGATACGTCATCTCCCTGCCATTGCTACGAGTTCTTGCTGTCCAGGAAACCCAGAAGCTGTTCACCATCATCTTAGTGCTTCTTAGAACCTTAGAAGGTAATCTATGCATCCCTTGTGGCTTAAAATCACCATGATACCCACATGCATGTGCTAAATCTCACATGCAAGCACTTTGAATGCACATGCACGAGATTATGATCTGGGTTTGTTGATTTGAATGTATTTATTAATGATCTATGATGTTGTAATGATGATTTGTAAAGATCTAAGTGTTATACACATGTGGCTATGCTTGAAATGAAGATTTATGGCATTTTGAATGCATGCATGTATGATCCATGATGGTTAGAATGATTTTGAGTGTATAGATATGTTCCTTGACGATATTGAATGATTAGCACCCGTCTAGATGATGTTGTAAGGATTAGAATGATGATTTTTGGTAATCTTTCTAATAATAGAAACTTTTTATTTAAGAAATGGTGATATGAATGAAGTTTGGTAACATGCATGCTTATGGATTGATAGTTAAATGTTATTAGGATGATAGTAATGCTCAAAATGTGATTTGGATAATGTTTATGGTCAAATTTAGCATTATTACTATTTTTAGTAACTTTTTGGAGACAATATATATTGCTAGATGATAAATTTGGTTATATATACATGATTAAATGATGCTAGATTGGTAACTGTGATGTTTGAGGATAGGAAAATTGGTTTAGAAATGTTAAAATGGTTAATTCTATGCAAAACTAGAAAGTTACTATATTTAGTAACTTTATTTTTACAAAAACCGACTCGTAAACATTTTGTACGATTTGAGCATGCTAAGTGACTTGATATGCTATAACATGATGATTAGATGCTAAGTTAGATGGTTTCCGATACCACGTATGCTATGAATGGAAACTTTCCATTTTAGGAAACTTTTATGTGCAAACATGTTATAAACGACTTATGTGACCTTGTATGATAATGTGCTATGTGTTAACATGATCACGTAGGACTATTGAACATGCTAGAACTATAAAACCGATATGCTTTGTGAACTTTCTAAAAATGGAAACTTACTATAAATAGTAAGTTGTCCATAGACGCGACCTACGCGTTTTGCACACGACAAACACTTACACGATTGCTACACGATTCACAAACCGTCACACGGTTCACCAACGGGTCGTTGATTTGACACGGTCAAATTTGGTCAAACACGGTCAAGCATGGTCAAACACGGTCAATATGGACCAACACGAGCAAACACGGTCATTGTGGACCGCCATGGACAAACATGAACGACCAAGGGTTGTTGGACACAAACACGAGCACTAACACTAGCACGGTCACATACACGAACTCACGTACGGTATACGATATAGGTTGCCGGTGACCGACGTGCTACACGACAACTCAGCAGCTTACGCTTACGTACAATCATATCACTAAGGTGAGTTTACGGCCCCTCTTTACTCTTTTTCAAACGCTTTTAAATAGGGGGAGAATACTAGTTGCATCGAGTCAAACATTATTACAGTACAAACATTATTGTGTATGCTGGTTTATTGAACAAACATTAAGTGTTGAACTCGTAACAAGCCCTCACAAAGTCTTACCGTTAATGATCAAACAACGTGGTAGGTTTGGATGGATCCATTAGGGAATGACTAACCCCACGGGGCACTATGTTGACTGGATGTCATAACCCGTGCAAATTCTGACCTAACTTGCTATGTATACGAGACATAGCGGAGGCAAGGACAAACAAGTCTAGTTCGGTAGTGACGCACTGACACTTTGGGCCAAGGGCTCGGTACTAACATTTGATAAACAGCATGACACACTTTCTTACTATATATGTATATCAAAACCTGTGAACTCACCAACCATTGTGTTGACACTTTTTCAAACTTGTATTCTCAGGTAACTAGCGAGCTATGGATAACAGGAATGCACACTTTAAGGGACGAGCATTAGGATCCGCATGCATTTCTGTCTTATCATTTGGAAACATTCTTATTTATGTTATGAATTAAACAATGTTGCATTTGACAATTTGATTTCCGCTGCATGTATTCAAACATATTTATTTCCGCTGCTATGAAATACTTTTCCGCTGCAAACTATTTTGTTATGTGTATGTGTCAAACTTGGATTTGTAAACGCATCTAGAGTCGTTCTATATGACCTTGAGCTGTGATTCTGGACACGTCACATCCACGTGGACATACACCACGAGTGGGAATTTGGGGGTGTGACAGAACCGGAACCGGATATTGACTTTGTTGACCGAAACCAGAACCGGTTCCAAAAAAACTTGATTTGTGCACCTCTAGTAATACATGCCCCGCGGAAGCAACGAGAAGGAATATCTCGGCGGGCTTCGGTGGGAACACCCCCCCCTCCTAGGGGTGTTCATCGGTTCGGTTAACGGTTTGTTCGGTTCGGTTTTTGAAAAAAAAATATCCTAACCGTTAACCGAACCGAACCGAATTCACTAAATGGTTATCCGAACCGAATTCTAACCGAATTCAATTCGGTTCGGTTTCGGTTATAACCGAATAAACCGAATTCAACCGTTTTAACCAAATTCAGTCAAATCCAACCAAATTCTTTATTTTCCCCAAATCTGTAATTTTATATCCAGTAATCCACAAATTCATAGCCCAAATCTTTAGATCTAAAAAACTACTTTAATCTACAAAAATCAACAATTATCAACAAAGATATAGGGAAAAATGAATGTGATATCAACAATCATCAACAAAATATAATATCAATCAACAATTATCAACAAAAATCAAATGTAATCCATATCTGTAGATCTAAAATTGTTAGGGAAAATGAATGTTGATGTCGGAGAACTGGAGAAGGAGCCGGACGGCCGACGGCAGACGAGACTCGCCGAGAAGAAAGTCGTAATCGGTTTTTTTAGGGTTTCCAGTAATGCCCTTCTGCGATGATTCGCTATACAGCTGAGAGAGAGGTTAAGATTTTAGGGTTTGTGGTCGCCGGTCACCGCTCCTTTTGGCTGATAGATTGGCTTGATGAAGCAAGGAAGCAGGAATGAGAAGAGAGATTGGCGGTCGTCGGAGTTGCAGTGAAGGTCGGTGGTGGTTGTAGCTCCTTTGGCTGAGAAGAGATGAGAGATCGTGGGTGAGGCTGATGGAGATCGAGTTCGGTAGTTGGGCTGATGGCTGATGAGAGCTTTGATCGCAGATGGAGATTGTAGAGAGTTGGAGACTTGGAGGGGATAATAAACGACGGTAGTGGATATGTGGAGTGTGGATGCAGATTGCACCTAGGGTTTTTGCTTTTATCACATATAATATATATAAAAATTAAAAAATATATTTAATTAAATATTCGGTTTAAACGGATAACCGAAAAAACCGAACAAACCGAATTCAAAAAAAAGGTGTAACCGAAATCCGCCATACTCCAGAGTTGGATCGTCGAGGAGAGAGTACCTCCATATCGATATCCCGGCGACACCGCTCCAGGATATCGACTACCACCATTCGGAGTGCCGATGGAGCAGGCCTTCGCGGCACATGTTGCTTGCACTCGACGGGAGGTCTGGAAGACTAGGGGACTATCGGAAGAGGTTCGGGCTCTTCACGAGAAGAACGATCGACTAGAGAGACAAACGATAGGCTGGAGAAACGCAACAACAGATTAGAGGCACAGATGGAGACTCTACGCCTCCAAGTGTCTCAACTGATGACCCAGCACGGACAGGTCGTTGACGTCGTGCAGGAGCATGATGTGCGTATCACCGAGAATCGGACCGACATAACCGAGACTCAGGCGATGGTGCAGGCTAGCGATGCCATGTTTAACGCATGGGCTGCACAGTTTATTGAGGAACCACCTCAAGAGGATGGTCCTGAATTCGAGGCCGAGGACCTCGAAGAAGAGGACTTTGACGAGGATCCTAATGAGGATCCGGAGGAGGATGATGATGACGGAGACGCTGCCAGCGACATTTCACACGTCTCTATGGATTCGGACTAGAGGACTCTTTTATTTTGTATTTTCCTTACTTTGGCTTAGACGAGCGGGATGTGCTCGAAGAACCTATGTTGTGTTTTCTTTTAAAATCATTGTACTTCAAGCTTATTATTAATGAGAATTATGTTTTGTTTTACTTATCGCATTTATGACCATGACTACTTGATGACATAACATCTGACTTGACTACTATCATGACATGTGATCTGACTTCTGACATGACATCTGACTTGCCTTCTCTCATAACATTGGCTAACACTCTAACTCATGCTAACTAACATTCTAACCTTCCGTATAGAATATGTCGGGAAGAGGAGCTAATGCCCTGAGACTCAAACGTAAGGCCGAAAAGGCAAGGATCAACATGATGGTTGAACGCAGATTCAACAGGATGCTTGCGGAGTACGAGGCGAACAAGCACGCCAGCGAGACTAGTGGCACTAACAACGGTACTAACACTTGCCTAACATGACTAACACAGTGTAGATGTCACGCACTAACACACGACATTGGTTTCTGACCAGCATGATCGCAAGGGAACAACAACAAAGGATGTTCTTTCAAATCCTTTCTGAACTGCCACCCCCCACAAGTTCAAGGGGACTGAGGGAGCTGTTGGGATGCTTCGCTGGGTGGAGAAAGTTGAATCTGTGTTCGCCATGTGCGACTGTGCTGAAGAGAATAAGGTTAAATACGCAACCGGTACACTGGAGGGACCGGCCCTCACATGGTGGAATACCCATGTTCAAACCCTGGGGTTGGACGGTGCCAACTCCATGTCATGGGCTGACTTCACCCGGCTACTGCAAGATGAATATTGTCCTCGTGATGAGATCAGGAAGTTGGAAGCTGAATTCTGGGTGCATAAGATGGTGGGATCTGAGATCGAGCAGTACTGCACTCGATTTCACGAGCTATGCAAGCTATGCCCGGCTATGGTGACGCCGGAATATAAGAAGATCGAGCAGTTCATCAGTGGACTGCCCGAGCAATTTCAAAGCATAGCGATGGCGTCTGACATCACCACCATCCAACCACTGATCAGACTGGCTCATAAGCTGACTGATCAAGCCGTAGCACAGGGCAAGCTACCGAAACGAGGCGAGCACGTGAAGCCTCAAGAAAGCCAGAAGAGGAAGTGGGAACCCAGCCACCCTCAAACTCATCAACCTCAACAACAACAAAGATCTGCACCAGCCAGAGCTTTCACTGCCACCCAACCCGATGACAAGGGGAAGGGTGTATACCAAGGGAAATACCCACTGTGCAACCGATGCTCATACCATCACACCGGGCAATGCGAACGATACCGATGCCTGAAGTGCGGAAGGCATGGTCACATGGCCGAAGATTGCAGATCAAGATTTCCTATCAACAACAACAATCCCAACAACCAACAAAATCAGCACAACAACAATCAAAACACTCTTAAGGGGTGTTATGAATGTGGCAAGCCGGGCCACATGAGGAGGGATTGCCCTCAACTAAAGAAGGCCGGAGGGGGAGCGGCCAAGGGCCGAGCATTTGTGATTGGCTCAGGGGAAGCCAAGGATGACCCAAACATCGTAACCGGTACGTTTCTTTTAAATAATGTCTACGCTAGCATATTATTTGATACCGGTGCCGATAGGAGTTTTATATCTAGTGAGTTTAGTGAATTGCTAGACATTACCCCTACACCGCTAGACTATAAATATACTGTAGAATTAGCCGACGACAAGTTGATTGAAACGCAACACATTTTTCGAGGATGCGTTATGGCATTGGCGGGTCACGAACTCGAAATCGATCTGATGCCAGTAACTCTCGGAAGCTTTGATGTGGTCGTTGGAATGGATTGGTTATCCGCTAACCAAGCCGAGATTGTATGCAACGAGAAAATTGTACGAGTGACGTTGCAGAACGGTGAACAGATCTCGATTCAGGGGGAACGACGGGGAGTGCCTTTGAACATCATGTCATGCATAAAAGCAAACAAGTATCTTCAAAAGGGATACACCGCAATACTAGCTCTCATTGCGGAACAACCGAAGAAAGAAAAGAAGATTGAGGACATAGCTGTAGTCCGCGACTTTCCGGAAGTATTTCCCGAGGATCTACCGGGACTACCTCCGAAATGACAAGTTGAGTTTCAAATAGACCTCATACCAGGAGCAGCACCAATTGCCAAAGCTCCATACCGACTAGCACCGACGGAGATGCAAGAACTGTCTAATCAGTTGCAGGAGCTATTAGACAAGGGATTTATCAGACCAAGCTTCTCACCTTGGGGAGCACCGGTCTTGTTTGTGAAGAAGAAAGACGGATCATTCCGTATGTGTATTGACTACAGAGAGTTGAACAAAGTAACGATCAAAAATCGATACCCGTTGCCACGAATAGATGACTTATTTGACCAGTTGCAAGGGTCAAGCTACTATTCAAAGATCGATTTAAGATCGGGTTATCATCAATTGAGGATACAGGAGAATGATATTCCTAAGACTGCCTTTAGAACCCGATACGGACACTACGAATTCTTGGTTATGCCCTTTGGACTGACCAACGCACCAGCAGTATTCATGGATCTCATGAATAGAGTGTGCAAACCTTACCTGGACAAATTCGTGATAGTGTTCATCGACGACATCCTGATTTATTCAAAGGATCGGGAGGAGCATGACGAACATCTAAGGCTAGTCTTGGAACTACTGAAGAAAGAACAACTGTACGCGAAATTTTCAAAATGCGACTTTTGGATTCGCGAAGTCCAATTCCTTGGACACGTGGTTAATGAACAGGGAATACACGTAGACCCAGCCAAAATCGAAGCCATCAAAAACTGGGAAGCACCCAAGACTCCAACTGAGGTGCGGCAATTCCTTGGACTGGCCGGGTACTACAGGAGATTCATTGAAGGATTCTCAAAGATTGCCCAATCACTGACATCCTTGACACATAAAGATAATAAATTCGATTGGGGAGACAAACAGGAATCTGCATTTAACTTGTTGAAGCAGAAACTATGCACTGCACCTATCCTATCCTTACCGGAAGGATGCGACGACTTTGTGGTGTATTGTGACGCCTCGAAACGAGGACTTGGTTGCGTGCTCATGCAACGCGAGAAAGTGATAGCCTACGCTTCATGACAACTGAAGGTGCATGAGAAGAACTACACGACTCATGACCTTGAGTTGGGAGCCGTAGTGTTTGCTTTAAAGATCTGGCGACACTACTTGTATGGGACAAAATGCACTATCTTTACCGATCATAAGAGCCTGCAACACATCTTTGACCAAAAAGAGTTGAACATGAGACAACGAAGATGGGTTGAACTCATAGGTGATTACGATTGCGCCATCAAGTATCATCCAGGCAAAGCCAATGTAGTGGCCGACGCGCTGAGTCGGAAGGAGACAACGAAACGCGTGCGTGCCCTGCAGCTCACGATTCATTCTGAATTACCAAATCAGATAAGAATCGCACAACAAGAAGCTCTGAAAACAGAGAATCTCACTCTTGAAGCCATGCGTGGCATGGATAAACAATTGAAGGTAAAAGATGACGGAGCTTATTATCTGATGGAAAGGATTTGGATTCCACACTACGGAGGATTGAGAGAGGTAGTGATGGACGAATCACACAAGAGCCGGTATTCCATACATCCGGGCTCTGACAAAATGTATCATGATCTGAAAACAACTTACTGGTGGCCGAACATGAAAGCCGAAATAGCAACTTACGTGAGTAAGTGTTTAACGTGCTCAAAAGTCAAGGTTGAGTACCAAAAGCCGTCAGGGTTACTTCAACAACCGGAATTACCAATGTGGAAATGGGAGCAGATTTCCATGGACTTCATAACTAAACTGCCCAAAACGGCGAGTGGATGCGATACCATCTGGGTTATCGTAGACCGACTGACAAAGTCCGCACACTTCCTACCTATCAAGGAGACTGACAAGCTAGACAAACTCACACGTATCTATCTGAAGGAAGTGGTTACTCGACATGGAGTGCCAATCTCAATCATATCTGATCGCGACAGCCGATTCACGTCGCATTTCTGGAAGTCCTTGCATAAGGCTTTGGGCACGAGATTGGACATGAGTACCGCTTACCACCCGCAGACGGACGGGCAGAGTGAGCGAACCATACAGACACTGGAGGACATGCTACGGGCATGCGTTATTGACTTTGGGAGTAGCTGGGAATCTCATCTACCGTTAGTTGAGTTTTCGTACAATAACAGCTACCACACAAGCATCCAAGCTGCACCATTCGAGGCACTATACGGACGTAAGTGTCGATCACCCATCTGCTGGGCAGAAGTTGGAGACAGCCAACTGACTGGACCAATGCTCGTGCACGAAACGACTGAAAAGATTGTACAAATACGCAAACGAATGGCAGCGGCTCGGGACAGACAGAAAAGCTATGCTGACAAAAGACGCAAACCGTTAGAATTTCAGGTGGGGGACAGAGTGTTACTCAAAGTCTCGCCCTGGAAGGGAGTCATTCGGTTTGGCAAACGAGGAAAGTTGAACCCTCGTTACATTGGACCGTTCGAGATAACAAAACGAATAGGCCCTGTAGCCTACGAAATAAACCTGCCAGCTGAACTGAGCAGCGTGCACAACGTATTCCACATCTCGAACCTCAAAAAGTGTCTATCTGATGAAACACTTGTTATTCCTCTCGAGGAGATACAAATCGACGAACAATTGAACTTCGTTGAAGAACCGGTGGAGGTTATGGACCGGGAAACCAAGAAGCTCAAACTCAGCAAGATCCCGATTGTGAAAGTGCTATGGAATTCGCGACGAGGACCGGAATTCACGTGGGAACGTGAAGACCAGATGAGACAAAAGTACCCACACCTGTTCGCGGAACAGACAGACGCTGACAACACAAGTTGAATTTCGGGACGAAATTCTTTCTAACATAAGGAGGATGTGACACCCCGTAATTTCCAGGTCAGCATCTCATTTATTTAAATGTTTATTTAAATGCATTGTGTATACGTGGCACTAGAATTAGATTAATTTAGTGTGACACGTGGCACGACGGTACGAACACTGACACATGACTAGATAATTCGTGGAATTATCGACAAGCACACACACGTGTCAAAACACACGAACGTTGGTGAACATCAAGCACATTGTGTAGCACAACACTCTAAACCTCACGAAACACTCACACATTGAACTAGGGAGTTCAAACAAGGCCAAACGATAGTTCGGAAGCGTGAAAACGACGACGAACGGATCAAACCCATTAAAAAGGGCTTATTGGGCTCTCTGGGAGCCCACCGTGGTACGCGGTGGCCCAACAAGCAATACCATCCGCGATACGCGATATACATCGCGGGGATTGACTCCCGAAATCCTCCGCGGTACGCGGAGCATCTTTTTGAACCTTCTCCGCGGTACGCGACGAGTGTCAGACGGCAAATCTTTATAAAACCAAGATGCAATCATGTCTAAGCCACTCTATTTTATCTTCTCGAGTTCTAGACCACTCCATTTCGTCTTCTTCACCAGTAAACCACCATTTTACCCCTGGAAGCCATTGTTGAACATTCTTGAAGCTTAGAGTTGGAGGTTGGAGCTTGTTAACCACTTTGAAGCTCGAAGATACGTCATCTCCCTGCCATTGCTACGAGTTCTTGCTGTCCAGGAAACCCAGAAGCTGTTCACCATCATCTTAGTGCTTCTTAGAACCTTAGAAGGTAATCTATGCATCCCTTGTGGCTTAAAATCACCATGATACCCACATGCATGTGCTAAATCTCACATGCAAGCACTTTGAATGCACATGCACGAGATTATGATCTGGGTTTGTTGATTTGAATGTATTTATTAATGATCTATGATGTTGTAATGATGATTTGTAAAGATCTAAGTGTTATACACATGTGGCTATGCTTGAAATGAAGATTTATGGCATTTTGAATGCATGCATGTATGATCCATGATGGTTAGAATGATTTTGAGTGTATAGATATGTTCCTTGACGATATTGAATGATTAGCACCCGTCTAGATGATGTTGTAAGGATTAGAATGATGATTTTTGGTAATCTTTCTAATAATAGAAACTTTTTATTTAAGAAATGGTGATATGAATGAAGTTTGGTAACATGCATGCTTATGGATTGATAGTTAAATGTTATTAGGATGATAGTAATGCTCAAAATGTGATTTGGATAATGTTTATGGTCAAATTTAGCATTATTACTATTTTTAGTAACTTTTTGGAGACAATATATATTGCTAGATGATAAATTTGGTTATATATACATGATTAAATGATGCTAGATTGGTAACTGTGATGTTTGAGGATAGGAAAATTGGTTTAGAAATGTTAAAATGGTTAATTCTATGCAAAACTAGAAAGTTACTATATTTAGTAACTTTATTTTTACAAAAACCGACTCGTAAACATTTTGTACGATTTGAGCATGCTAAGTGACTTGATATGCTATAACATGATGATTAGATGCTAAGTTAGATGGTTTCCGATACCACGTATGCTATGAATGGAAACTTTCCATTTTAGGAAACTTTTATGTGCAAACATGTTATAAACGACTTATGTGACCTTGTATGATAATGTGCTATGTGTTAACATGATCACGTAGGACTATTGAACATGCTAGAACTATAAAACCGATATGCTTTGTGAACTTTCTAAAAATGGAAACTTACTATAAATAGTAAGTTGTCCATAGACGCGACCTACGCGTTTTGCACACGACAAACACTTACACGATTGCTACACGATTCACAAACCGTCACACGGTTCACCAACGGGTCGTTGATTTGACACGGTCAAATTTGGTCAAACACGGTCAAGCATGGTCAAACACGGTCAATATGGACCAACACGAGCAAACACGGTCATTGTGGACCGCCATGGACAAACATGAACGACCAAGGGTTGTTGGACACAAACACGAGCACTAACACTAGCACGGTCACATACACGAACTCACGTACGGTATACGATATAGGTTGCCGGTGACCGACGTGCTACACGACAACTCAGCAGCTTACGCTTACGTACAATCATATCACTAAGGTGAGTTTACGGCCCCTCTTTACTCTTTTTCAAACGCTTTTAAATAGGGGGAGAATACTAGTTGCATCGAGTCAAACATTATTACAGTACAAACATTATTGTGTATGCTGGTTTATTGAACAAACATTAAGTGTTGAACTCGTAACAAGCCCTCACAAAGTCTTACCGTTAATGATCAAACAACGTGGTAGGTTTGGATGGATCCATTAGGGAATGACTAACCCCACGGGGCACTATGTTGACTGGATGTCATAACCCGTGCAAATTCTGACCTAACTTGCTATGTATACGAGACATAGCGGAGGCAAGGACAAACAAGTCTAGTTCGGTAGTGACGCACTGACACTTTGGGCCAAGGGCTCGGTACTAACATTTGATAAACAGCATGACACACTTTCTTACTATATATGTATATCAAAACCTGTGAACTCACCAACCATTGTGTTGACACTTTTTCAAACTTGTATTCTCAGGTAACTAGCGAGCTATGGATAACAGGAATGCACACTTTAAGGGACGAGCATTAGGATCCGCATGCATTTCTGTCTTATCATTTGGAAACATTCTTATTTATGTTATGAATTAAACAATGTTGCATTTGACAATTTGATTTCCGCTGCATGTATTCAAACATATTTATTTCCGCTGCTATGAAATACTTTTCCGCTGCAAACTATTTTGTTATGTGTATGTGTCAAACTTGGATTTGTAAACGCATCTAGAGTCGTTCTATATGACCTTGAGCTGTGATTCTGGACACGTCACATCCACGTGGACATACACCACGAGTGGGAATTTGGGGGTGTGACAGAACCGGAACCGGATATTGACTTTGTTGACCGAAACCAGAACCGGTTCCAAAAAAACTTGATTTGTGCACCTCTAGTAATACATGCCCCGCGGAAGCAACGAGAAGGAATATCTCGGCGGGCTTCGGTGGGAACACCCCCCCCTCCTAGGGGTGTTCATCGGTTCGGTTAACGGTTTGTTCGGTTCGGTTTTTGAAAAAAAAATATCCTAACCGTTAACCGAACCGAACCGAATTCACTAAATGGTTATCCGAACCGAATTCTAACCGAATTCAATTCGGTTCGGTTTCGGTTATAACCGAATAAACCGAATTCAACCGTTTTAACCAAATTCAGTCAAATCCAACCAAATTCTTTATTTTCCCCAAATCTGTAATTTTATATCCAGTAATCCACAAATTCATAGCCCAAATCTTTAGATCTAAAAAACTACTTTAATCTACAAAAATCAACAATTATCAACAAAGATATAGGGAAAAATGAATGTGATATCAACAATCATCAACAAAATATAATATCAATCAACAATTATCAACAAAAATCAAATGTAATCCATATCTGTAGATCTAAAATTGTTAGGGAAAATGAATGTTGATGTCGGAGAACTGGAGAAGGAGCCGGACGGCCGACGGCAGACGAGACTCGCCGAGAAGAAAGTCGTAATCGGTTTTTTTAGGGTTTCCAGTAATGCCCTTCTGCGATGATTCGCTATACAGCTGAGAGAGAGGTTAAGATTTTAGGGTTTGTGGTCGCCGGTCACCGCTCCTTTTGGCTGATAGATTGGCTTGATGAAGCAAGGAAGCAGGAATGAGAAGAGAGATTGGCGGTCGTCGGAGTTGCAGTGAAGGTCGGTGGTTGTTGTAGCTCCTTTGGCTGAGAAGAGATGAGAGATCGTGGGTGAGGCTGATGGAGATCGAGTTCGGTAGTTGGGCTGATGGCTGATGAGAGCTTTGATCGCAGATGGAGATTGTAGAGAGTTGGAGACTTGGAGGGGATAATAAACGACGGTAGTGGATATGTGGAGTGTGGATGCAGATTGCACCTAGGGTTTTTGCTTTTATCACATATAATATATATAAAAATTAAAAAATATATTTAATTAAATATTCGGTTTAAACGGATAACCGAAAAAACCGAACAAACCGAATTCAAAAAAAAGGTGTAACCGAAATCCGAATTCCGAATTCGGTTCGGTTATTGGAATTCGGTTACGGTTAATAACCGAACCGAAAACCGAATTCAGATTTCGATTCGGTTTTTTTCGGTTACGGATACGGTTCGGATAACGGATTTAAACGGTTTTCGGTTATTCTGAACACCCCTCCCCCCTCCGGCCCTCCCCGACGGCGACCCCAAGAGTCTTCCATGGCCCCCGCTCTCCGCTTTCACCTCTTGTTTTTTTATTGGCTACTGTGAGTGTTTTAAGGTTTAGTTGCACAGTGGGGAATATGGCTGTAAACGAACCGAACGAACACGAACGAGTCCTTGTTCGTGTTCGTTTAACTTTTAACTTGTTCACGAACGCTAACCGAACGAAAATTCTTGTTCGTGTTCGTTCATCAAGGAATTTACCTTGTTCACGAACACTAACGAACACATATTATTTAAATAATAAAAATCGACATCATTAATCTTAAGCATTGGAGATAATCATTTATAAATATATAAATTAAAATATTATAGTATTAAACTAAAAATAACTTAAATATTATGGTATTAAACTAAAAATTAAAATATACAAGACATTTAATAAATAATTATAATAAAAAAACTTAACCGAACGTAAACGAACATGTTACCGAACGTTCACGAACACAAATGAACGAATGAAATTTCTTGTTCGTGTTCGTTCATTTATTAAACGAACGAACATAAACGAACTTCCCGCCGAACAGTTCGCGAATTGTTCGCTGAACGTTCAGTTCGTTTACAGCCCTAGTGTGGAATGTTTTTCCAGTAGGGTGGCCACTATGAGGTTTTAAGATTTTTAATAAGATGATGACGTGACAGAAAATTTAATAGGATGAGATTTCAGTGAGATAGGTTATAAACATGGTCTAAGAAGGAAATGGTGAAGGGATTACTCGATACTTTTCGTATTCTTATCTTGATCTGTGTTTTCATTTAGTTTTATAACACTTTTTTACATTTAGTTATTATTTATTGTGACATGTATGTAAACACATAGTTTTTATATTTAGTTTATACTTTATTATATTTCGTCAGATTGATGTAGTAACAGATCGTAAAGAAATTTCTTTGGATGAGACTATAATATAATTAAAGAAAAAAATGTGATACCTTTAATGCTGTAATATTTATATATATTAATATTAATATATATAAAATTAAGAACGTAACTTTTTTATCATGATTAATTTATTTGAATAAAATGATAATAAGCGATATATATAAAATCCAATTTTCTAAATTAACAAATGACTTAGTGTTTACATATCCTAACTTTTTATTTTAACACATCATCGTCTTTATACGTCTTCTACAGGCCTATATGAGGCGTATATTCTCTTCTGACACCCAATGATTTGACAATAAACGGTTTCGTATACGCATCGTATATGCTTTTACGAGTTGTATAAGAGTTTAATTATTGACACCTAGAAATTCTAACAAACAATGATTGTCCTCTTATACGTGTCATATAGGCCTATACGAGACGTATAAAGGTCGTGGATAATTTAGGATAAATATAAGAATAACATTACTCTTAACAAAAGACCCAAAATACCCTTTAACAATCCTAACCGTTGATTTGACAAGTTGAATTTTTTATATTAAATCAAAGACCATGGCTCACAAGTCACAAATACACGTATTTATTTATATTGATTTCTTAGAGTTTGTGATCACCAAAACCCACCAGGAGCGCTCTATGTAGAATAGGTCCAATTTAAGCTCACGAATATAAGGTTTTTTTTTAATTATTATTTAACATTTTTGAACGATAAATTATGTTAATCATATTTATATACCTTTAATACGATCTTAAAAGTTATAATAATCTTTTATTTAAAAGACAAAATTTTTTATGTAATTAGCTAATCCTACATTGAAAATTATAGTTTTATTTGTGTTATTGAACAAGACCCCATATATGTTTTAGATCGATGTATACTATCAAAGAATTATAACCAAAAATAATAATTAATTGTAGTAAAATAAATAAAGTTAAGATATTATCTTAGTATTTCTATTATGTCCTCAAAGTTTCATTTTTTATAATTAAAGCACAGTTCCACAACCAATTAATGTATCATATAGAACACCAAACTTGGTTGATCAATTGGGCGAAAGGAAATTGCCTTGAAGTTTCAACGAAATTTCTATTATAAACTTAATAAAGTAAAAATAAAACAAAAAACCATCATGCTTGAGCCTGGTTCATGGTCGATTAAATCAACTCTATATGTTTTTTTTAAGATTGATTTTTTACATTGATCGAATTTTTACGTGATGCAAACCTTATATATAGTGACGGAGCTTGAAAAATATGTCCGATGGGGTCGAAAGTCATGGGACAATTTTTTTCTTATCGCTATGTTTCGGGCTAAAAATTTGGGTCGACACATGATAATTCGGGCCGGGTCAAACAATTTAAAGTTTAAAATATCAAATATTTGTCGAAAAAAAATGGTTTGTATACACATGGGAGTACTCGGAAGAAAAATTACAATTCAGTGCGACGACCTTTAAGCTTTTTAAACTCGTTGATTATACACTCTGAATCAAGCTTCTCAGCAATTTTCTTTGCGAAGACGATTTTTGAAATAGGTAAAGTTCAATAGTTAAGGCACATTATACTTTTTAAGGCCAAAACAAACTTTAAACTCAATATCGGCTAATGAATAAGATAACAACCGACACTGTGAGCCCTTAAAAGTAATGTTAAAACTAACAATATTAGTTCTAACTTTATTATTTTTTATATGAAGAAAAACCAACAAGGCCGGGCTCAATATATAAATTTTTTTTGACAGAAAACTAGTATATAAATAATTTTGACCAGAAAAACGACAAGGACCGGGGCGCTCCTGCCACTGCTTATATACAAACACATGTGTGTATAAACGAAAACAATCATGAAGCTTGTTTTGATGATCTTGTGTATAATTTATATAAACGTTATGTGAAGTTTTCTCAACTAAATATAATCTTTGGGTTGGGCTGGGTTAACAAAAGGGTTAAACAAGCTTGTTTACCTATCTATATCTATACTAATATATAATACATATTTGGACAAAATAGTAAATTTGTTTAAATCTCTTATACTCTTATAGCGTATTATACAACTTTTTAATTCTAATCTAAATGTTTGTTTATGTTTTCATTTTGTCCCACATTGGTAGGTTTTAAGAATTTAAGTGAGATAGAGTGATTATAAAAGAAATCCCTTCAAAACAAATTAATCACTTCTTGATATTTTTGGCGCATTTTGTCGTTTATGTTAGTAGTTAAAGTTACTTTTAGTTAACTACCAAGTTAAAAAAATTGCATTTGTTATGACTATGACTCGAGAACTAACCATGCAATCCTTTAAAACATCCAACTTAAGTTTTGTGTTTTTCGCTGCAAGGCGCGGGTACTAGACTAGTATACTAAAATATATTTTTATAGAATTTCATCATGATGTATTTAATTACATACTAAACTAATTAATTTAAACACAATTTAAATTTATTAAATGAGTTAATAAGTTTGAATCGTTTATTTTACATATCATATTTGAGTTTCGAAGCAGGTTTAATTTGATTCGAATTACACACCATGTCACAAAATTTTTGTTTTTTTTTTATTATATATCAGAAAGTACAACGTATGAAGCAGAAAGTACAACAACATACAACACACATATCACTTGTACACGAAGTAGTATATCAATTGACAAATCAAACACACACTAAATGCACACACACATATATTAGGCATCAATACACACATAGATATCACCCCATCATGGACCATGAAATGACTAAACAGCCCTTCCGTCTTCACCGTCAACCACCAGAAGTCTCGGTGGTTTTGGGTAGTCCGGCGGGGGCAGAATCGTCATCTTTCTTGATCAGACCCAAGAAATTACCAGCTCTCGAAGCTGCAGAAGCTAATGATTCTGCAATCTCTCCAAAAATCTGAGCTTTTACTCTACCCCTTCTCCCCGGAAACGCCGCCTGAGGTCTCTTCACCGGCGGCGTTGGAAAAGCGGCCGCCATGGATTCCGATGAATCAATTTGAACCAAAATTAAAACAATAAGCTCCAAATTGATGAAATTTGAGATATATCAAGATGAAAAAACTGAATATTAGTGCAAATTAAGAAGGTTCTGGTAAATTGGGTGTGAAAGATGAAACGAAATTGTAGAATTGAAAACAGAGGATCGGAATTTAAGCTTGAAAAACTCGAAATTAAGGAACTTTTTCGACCAAAAACAGGACAGAGAGAGTCACTTTGGTCATGATCGGGGACGACCGAAAATGGTTTTGGAGATGATGGATTTTGCAATGGCGTTTGTGTTTGTGCCTTGTGCCTTGTGGTGGTGTTTTATAGGCAAATGCTCAGGGGTTAAAAAATGAAGAAGGTAGAAAATAAAAGGGCTGAATTTGTCTAATTGAATTTGTGTAAGGGTGTGAAGTGAACATGTGATGCGTGCGGTGTAAGGTAAATTGGTACGACACCTCAACACTCCAGTTCTCCACGAGTGCTGCCAATCTCGTTTAACGAGAGGGTTCATAGTAATAATACATTTTTGACTTATGTCTTGGTTCGAATCTGGGTCAAAACATATTTGGTGAGTCAAGATCAGAAGGTTTACCTAGTTGTAGGATTTCTTTTGAGGTGAGCTTATACATACGCCTCAGAGCGTCAAATTCGAGGGGACGGTTGGAATCCCGTCTTGGTATCGTCGTACTAAGCCGTTGAAAAAAAATTAATCAAGGGTTTAAATATTAAATTATTTTTTATTTGAAGAAAATAACAAATAATAAAAGTTTACAGTTAATATGTTAAAAAAATAAAAAAATAATAATTTTGGTATAACATTTTTTATTAATCTTTTCTAATTTCTCTCTTTTTTATAAATATTTACAATTTTTTCATTCGGTATTAGTTTTTTTAAAAATATATTAGAAAATAAATCATTTTTACCTTTAATTTGAGTATAATCTATATCTATATCTTTTAATAAATAACTAACATTTCATACCATGTGTATCTTCTCCTAAAATTTTTCCTGCTCAAGTTTCTCAAGTTCACTTCTCCTAAAACTTCTTCTGTCTCTTTCCAGTTTCCCCCAAATAAAAAACCTAGATCCATTCTCTCAAAATTCGCTTCCTCCTCCGCCGATTCCGAGCTCCAAAACTACAATCCGTAGGTTTTTCTTTCATTCTTTCGTTACCTGCAACAACGCCACAACAAATCCGGCCAAGAATCTCATCTTCAAATACCCTAGGCTAAAACCCTATTTTAATCTTTAAAAACCTTCGAAAAAACCCTCTGGTTTACATCCTTTTCTCCAAGAATATGGGGAAACACACTAAAGAAGCAGCGATGATGGAGAATTTGAGACCAATGCTGTTCAAGGAATCCGAATACTAAAGAAGCAGCGATGGCCTCATTGAAATCTGTGATAAAATGGTAAGTAGTTCAATCTCAGACTTACCCAATTCCACAAATTTGAAATTTCATTGATTACCAACTGAATCTTTGTATGATTTTACACGTTCAATTTTGTTATTTTAACACCACCAACATCATATACCTCTATACGAGACGTATGACCCCATCTGACACCTACTGATTCGACAATTATTAGTCTTGTATACACCTCGTATAGGACATATACGAGTCGTACATGAGGCCAATCATTAACATCGAGAAATTGTAACAAATAATAATTGTCTCTCTATACGTTCGTCTTATGATTGTGCTGCCTTCGTAAATAACACGATCATCTTAATACAGCGTTTTGGCCTTTTGGGTATAAACAATGCCTTTTTAGTCATTTGTACGTGACTTTTGTTTTAATCAGCTGATTAAACTATTATTGTGTTATTACTTATTATTTTATTCTTAGATTGGGGATTAAAGTAAAGAATGATGGCGTCTTAATTTTTATAGTAATAAAAAAGTAGTTAATTGTCATTTTATGTACGTGGATCCTACAAAGATGATATTATTTATATAATATAATAATAGATTAGTATCTTTTATATTACACTGTCAAAAAGATAAGTGAGTAATTGGTAGAGAAAATTTAAAAATTATAAAATGTTTTTTAATATAAAATATTATTAAAATTTCATATTATTTAATATTTTAAGTAATAGAATAATAATGTATGTTTTTTTAAAAATTAGTATTTTAAATTTTGTTCTTTTCAAACTTTTTGATTTAAAAAATTTATTTTTGAAACAAAATAATGTTTTTTTGTAAAAGTACAAGCTTAAAAATATATAAAATAGTTAGTAATAAATGCTTATAACTATAAAGCGATATTGAGATATTGTATAATTGAAATTTTTAATATTTATTTTTAAAAGGTTTTTTATAAACAAAATTTTTAATTGTTGTTTAAAATAATATAACCTTTTACAAAAATATAGGCTACTATCCACTCTATGATACGAGTTAAATACAAAATATCAAATAATTACTAATGAAAATTTACAAAGCATAAAGTGATATTTTGTGATAAAATGATTTTTAGAATGAATTTCATGTATATAGTTATTAATAAAACAGTAGCAACATTATTTAGATATTTTCTTTGAAAGACGGTTTTTGAAAAAAAAAAAGAAAAAGGACATTTTTAATAAATATCTAGTTATATAAAAACTTTGATTTTAAATTATTTTTATTTTTAGTAGTGTTATTTTTTTAAATTGTTTTTTGTAAAAAATATTTTTTAAAAATACCGGTTTTAAAAAATATATAATTTAGAAAATCTGTGATTCTAAAAAATTTATTTTATAAAAACATTATATATTATAATACTTTTATTTTTTTAAAAATGTGCTTTTTGATAATGTATACATAGTTTAATTATATTTAATAAAAAACCTTGAACTCTATATCAACATCTAATTAAGTTTATTGATATCGTGTGACATTTGATATAGAGGTTTCCTCCCGTCCACAAACACGAAAAGTACTTTACAAGAAAATTATTTACGTTATAGTTAGTTAGATCTTACTCTTTTTAATAAAATAACATATTAACATGCTTAATCATCAAGTCATTATCTATTAGTTGTTTAATTTGATTAAAAATATTAAAATATGTATTATAAGGTAAACCTGTCCACCTATTAAAAATTCATATCAAATGGATTCTAGTCTGATGATAGTCCATTGACTTCTTTTATGAGAGGTTTTGGGTTAGAGTCTTACCTAGAGCAAATATTGTTATAAGTTAAGAAAGGCGGTTTTCCTAGTTGTAGGTTTCCTTCTAGACTGGTGGATCAAGTCACCACGCTCTGTTATTTGGACGAAAAGGTGATCTATTTGCTAGGGTGATCCCGGTCGACCGGACGTTTACTGTTAAAAAAAAAATTAAAAATTCATCATTAGACTTTGTTTACATCAGGTAAAATTAAAAAAAATTAAAAAATCATCATTCGACCACGCTCTGTCATTCGGTTTGGTTTTTAGGTTCGGTTTTTTCGGTTAATTCGGTTCCGGTTCGGTTTTTTCGGTTTTTTGCTCACCTCTAGGTTTTCCTCGCACCAGTTTTAAATAATTTTTTTAAAACTAAGTGAAGAGTATGCAAAAGTAAAACTGAGATTAACGCGGCTTGGTTTTAAAAATATCAAACTCATATATAAAGTAGGTTGAGACAGTTTATCTGGAATTCACGATAAATTTCGTCGTTGTGAAAATTAGCATTACAAACAAACAAACTTACCTAGTATATTCCCACTTTTCAGTAGGGTTTTTCATATTATAAAAACCGAAACTAAACCGAAACATTCGGTTTCGGTTTGGTTTTGCCCGGTTATTCATTCAGTTTGGTTTTTAGGTTCGGTTTTCTCGGTTAATTCGGTTCCGGTTCGGTTTTTTCAGTTTTTTGCTCACCTCTAGGTTTTCCTCGCACCAGTTTTAAATAATTTTTTTTAAAACTAAGTGAAGAGTATGCAAAAATAAAACGGAGATTAACGCGGCTTGGTTTTAAAAATATCAAACTCATATATAAAGTAAGTTGAGACAGTTTATCCGGAATTCACGATAAATTTCGTCGTTGTGAAAATTGGCATTACAAACAAACTTACCCAGTATATTCCCACTTTTCAGTAGGGTCTTAGGAGAATGATAGACACAAACCTTAATTAACCCTATGTCAGTTGGGATAGAGAGGTTGCTCAGAAGGAGTCCCCGGTTCAAAGTTATCGTTTGAAGTTGATCATCCCAACATTTTTAACGTTATTTTCACAAAATAAGTAAAATAACGTTAAAATTAATGCAATTTTACTTTGACCCTTGAGGGCCACACACACACACACACATATATTATATGTACACCGCAAATGAGACATTTTGAAAATTAGCATTGAGAAACACAAAAACAATCTTACACAATTGTATTATCAAAATATAAAGGTCAATTGCATATTTTCCTCGTTTAAGTTTTAAAATCATGAACAATCATTGAAAAATAAGAAGAAAAGCCTAATTTATATTCAATCTGGTTAGGTTTAGAATGAAATTAACATAAAAAGATGGTCCAGCTTGATTTTAAACAAAATTAATTTTAAAATGTAGATAAAAATAAGCATGAGCTAAAAACATATCCGATGTGATTTTTTTTTTGTTGGCAAGCAAAGGCCTAGCTCAATTGAAAGTATTCTGCTTTCCATTTAGCTTCATCTAAACCGTTGCATATATAATAACCTCCCAACAATTTAGAAAACACAATTTAAAATTCTGACGAGCACTTGCATATTTGAAAAAATAAAATTATAAATACCATCATTAGCGAAAAAAAAAACTTCACTAGCAAAAAATAAATGGGACAAAGTAACATCATCATTACCAATTTTCATCCCCATTTAAATGAATCATATCTTCCATTGACACATCTCCATGACACCTTAAATATTCTAATAATTAATGTTACATGATTTCATTCATCATATTTTAAGTTGAGGGTCCATTGCAACATGTTTTTAAACAAATAATTAAAATTATACCTCAAACAAATCATATATAACTCATATTGTTCTCCAAAGTCGTTTATTTTTGGTGCTAAGATTATTTTCTCAAACGAAAATTATCACACTTTAAAAAAACAAAATCAAATAACCTTATATGTTTGACCAAAGTTTTTGACACGTAATAATTGGTTTATGATGTTGAGAAAGTGTTTACCAACTCCAATATAATTATTAATATTACCAAAATTAGGGGCGACCCTAATAATTTAAGTGTCCCGGACGTACTGAGAAAAAAAAAGCCCCTATTGAATTATAAACTTGTGTTTTTTCGATTTTGTATTTGGAGGTATAAGTAAATATATATAATTTAAAAACGATTTTCAAAATTTTTGTGCCTTGCGATAAATGAGCCCTGAACGGAGGTCAGGTTTGCCCCTTCCCATTAGTCCCCAGGGCCTCCCATGACCAAAAGGGTTATGCTAATTACACCCCAAGTTTGCATCCTTACTCACAATCTCACATTAATATCTATCATTAATAACAATCATCTTTTTAAAATAAATAACAACTTATTCATATATATATTAAAAACCAATTGAAATGAATAGTAAAGTTTTGTTTTTTGGATTTTGGTCATCAAAGATTTTATATAATATAAAATTTTGTTTTTTCGATTTTGGCCACTAAAAGTAAAGTTTTGTTTTTTCGATTTTGGTCGCTAAAACTATTATATAATATATATACATTAAAAACCAACTGAAATAAATAGTAAAGTTTTGTTTTTTAGATTTTGGTCACCAAAGATTTTATATAATATAAAGTTTTGTTTTTTCGATTTTGGCCACTAAAAGTAAAGTTTTGTTTTTTCGATTTTGGTCGCTAAAACTATTATATAATATATATACATTAAAAACCAACCGAAATAAATAGTAAAGTTTTGTTTTTTGGATTTTGGTCACCAAAGATTTTATATAATATAAAGTTTTGTTTTTTCGATTTTGGCCACTAAAAGTAAAGTTTTGTTTTTTCGATTTTGGTCACTAAAACTTTTATATAATATAAAGTTTTGTTTTTTCGATTTTGGCTACAAAAAGTTTTAAAGTTTTGTTTTTTCGATTTTTGCCACTAAAACTTTAATATAAAATAAAGTTTTGTTTTTTCGATTTTGGCCACTAAAACTTTTATAATATGAAGTTTTGTTTTTTTCGATTTTGACCACTAAAATTTATTAGTAAAGTTTTCTTTTTTCGATTTTGGTCGCTAAAACTTTTATATAATATAAAGTTTTGTTTTTTCGATTTTGGCCACTAAAATTTTTAATTTTTTTTTTGATTTTGGCCACTAAAACTTTTATATAATATAAAGTTTTTTTTTTCGATTTTGGTCACTAAAACTTTTATATAATATAAAGTTTTGTTTTTTCGATTTTGGTCACTAAAACTTTTATATAATATAAAGTTTTGTTTATTTAATTTTTGCCACTAAAACTTTTAAATTTTGTTTTTTAAATTTTGTATGATTTTGTGTTTATATATATATATAGGGGAAGGTTCCGTTGGTAACCCGCTGTTGTTGTGGTAACCCAGTGAACTTTGACCAAAAATGCCCGAATCTTTGGTTTTTTTTCATGGTCTTTATTATACATATTTAGGGGGGGCTCTTTTTGTGTTTTGGCTAATTCGCAGTACAAATCGAATTTGCCTCGTTGTAAATTTGAGTTGCATTTCGCAACATTTAGAAAAGTGCAAAAACTTTACACCGATGCAAATTCAATTTGCATTGCGAATTAGCCAAAACACAAAAAAGAAATCCCCCTAAATATGTATAATAAAGACCATGAAAAAAAACCAAAGATTCGGGCATTTCTTGTCAAAGTTCACTGGGTTACCGTAATTACATAGGGTTCTTATTTGAACCAAATCCTATATATATATATATATATATATATATATATATATATATATATAAATTGTATAGAGTTTGTGATGAGAGATTTGATTTTGCTATGTAACTTATGGTTTTGCAAATGATATATAATACCCGTTATCGAAAGTGTACTGTGATAACCCGCCGCAACGCGTCGGTGGGATTAAACCTTGTTATTATTATAACATACAATTGAAAGTTAAGTCTGCAGTTGTAATTCAAAGATTATTTTTTTCCTTGCTTTAATTAATAATGATTACTATTATTATATATAATGTTAATACTAATTATTATATAATAATTAAATAATGATAATAATTAATAGGGGTAACTTTATAAAAATGCAACCAACATAAGTTAACATTTATTAAATATTGATCCGACCTTTTAATTGCGGTCTTCCATGTTTAATGTTATAGTTATACGATTTATATAAATTCGTTTTCATGTTTCCAATGCTCATTTTTACAACGGTAAACATTTATGTCCGAACTTTATTACCAATTGGCCCGATTACTGCCGCGAAGCGCGGGTATAACCCTAGTAATAATATGCAATTTGAAGTTTAGTCTACATTGTTAAATATCACACATTAAAATATAATTTATTGGTTGATTTTTTTATTGTGTTTGTTATTATATGTATACTTAATTTATAATAAGACAAAAATAATTATCCTCTTTATTTTCATTCTATTTTCATTAGAGTCTACCTTTCGGGGATTGAACATGTCATTCCTCTTCACAATTATTAATTATTTAATTATCAAACGATATAATATTTAAATAAAACTTAATAACATCTTATTTGATTAAATATGCAATAATGTTTTTTTTTATATAATTTAGTATGGTTTAGTAATCTTTACTTATTTTAGTATATCACTAATCTGAAATTGAACTTTTTATCTTAGGATAAATACTAAGACGATTATTAGATAAATATTTTTGTTTCGATGTAAATTTCACTTAAAACAAATTTAGTCTACGTTTTAACATAATAATTATTCAAAACGTGCTGGGACAAATAAGAGTTTTCTTAAATATCTTTCATGTATATTAAAGCTCATTTTTACAACTACTTGACATTGTTCATAATTTTTGAATATGTTGTTGCGAACTATTTTTTTTATCTATGTTTCAAGTGCTTTTTTTCTTTTAATATTCATTTTCTCAGCAGAAGGTTTCGTTATTTTTGATATCTCGTAGAAACCTATTTTCTATTTACATTTCGATGTTAGAACAAAGAAAAACCATCCCGCCCCGTCGCGAAGCACGGGTATAACCCTAGTTTATAACATTACTCATAAAACATGTTTACAACAATTAAAATTTTATAATTAATAAAAAAACTAATCTATAACTTGATATTCAACATGTTTTGTTATTCAATTTTTATAAAGTTTTTGACGCGATTTAAATTATTAGTATTATTATTATCATCATCATCACCATCTTTGTTAATCAGATGCAGTGCAAACAAGTTTTTTTTTTTTTTAATAATTCTTAATTATTTCTTAACCTTTTGGTCTACAGTTTTAAACAAAAACCAGAATTTATATATGGTTTATACATAATAAACCAGCTTTACAATCTATCTATGTTCGAGGTGGGCAAAAAAACCGGACCCGGAACCGACAACCCGAACCGGAACCGGTGGGTACGAATGGGTACGGTTTTTCAGACAAATTAGAACCGAAACCAAAACCGGAACTGGTTCCACTTGTACCCGGCCAAAACCCGAACCGGAACCGGGCAAAACCGGAACCGGTCAAAAACCGGAACTGGAACCGGGTATTGACTTTGTTGACTGGAACTGGAACCGGTTGAAACCGGAAACGGTAAAAAAACCCGATTTGTGCACCTCTAATCTGTGTAATATAATAAATCAAGGTTTGGTTTTGCCACTTGGCATTCATTTAAGCATGTTTTGGACTTCATTACCGCTCAACTTTTCTTCTCTATTTTACACGCGGGTCTATAGGTATTCAGATCTATTTGTTAACCCGTGTATAAATCCATCTTATAACCTGATTAACACGGTTTCCCCTCTTCCACAACAAACCCTACATTCCTTTTCTCAATCGCCTGAAAGATTTAACCCTACTCGCATGCGTTCTTCATTCGGATTAACACCATATGTCGTAGTCTGCATCAAGAGCTTTGAATGTTCCATCTGTCCTAATATTCTTCATGAGCATGCGTATTCGAAACCGGATTTGAAGCCTTAAACAGTTTCTCGACACATCGGTTTTGCGTCACTTATTTTTCTTCAACCAAGACCCTAGATTGTTCTCAATCGCCAGCAATCCACAATACTTGGTGTAATCTAAAATACATCTCAGATATGTAAGTTTCATACATGAATTGTTCAACTTCCTAACAATTTTTTGCATATTAATATGTTCTTTTGATTTTGATTGGGTTTTAGGTGTGTAGCAAACCTTATAGTTTAATGTGCATCATCGATATGAAATCTCCTTCATATGTAACAAAAAATTGAATCGCATATTGACCTAATATTTGTCAACTTAAATAAGTAATTATTTCAATTTGTGTTCTATATATTATTGTTTTTTTATTTTTGAATGAATTAATTATTATTTTCAATTATTCAATTATCTGCAAGGGCTTCTAGCATAATGGTTATCCCCTTGACTTCCCTATAGGAGGTCTTGGTTCAAATCCAGGCTGAGACATATTTGCTGAAACAATGTTAGGGGGTTTATCTATTTGTGGGTTCCTCCTGGGGTGGGCTCGGGCATACACCCCAGAGCTTCAAATCTGAGTGGACAGTTGAAATCCCGTCTTGTGTGTCGTTGTACCAAGTCGTTCGAAATATTTTTTATTTATTGTATTTAAAAACAGTTGCCAAATATTAATTTAATACATTAATTTCTTCCTAAATTTAAATTGCATATAGTCACATTAAATTTAAATTGAAATTTTACACGTAAAAAGCTAAATTTACATGATTACTCTAATCAAAATGGTTTTCTTAATTTATAAATTAAATTAAAAGTTTTTAAAAACT
This sequence comes from Mikania micrantha, assembly GCA_009363875.1. NCBI lineage: Eukaryota > Viridiplantae > Streptophyta > Magnoliopsida > Asterales > Asteraceae > Mikania > Mikania micrantha. The sequence goes on from CM018689.1 coordinate 15,338,976, forward strand.
TTGCACATTTACAATTATGAATATTAAAAAAATATTTAACGTGAATCCTTTCCAAAATTATTTTTTTGACTTCCTAAATTATATTTTCGTAAATTATGTTAATAATATTACTATATATTCCGCATCAACATCAAATACAATTTTGTAAAAAAAAAACAAAAAAAAAATTCAATGGATTCAAAACCATTCACAATCTTAAATGAATTAGAGACATATTGTACCATCAAAGTTTGGATTATTCAACGTTGGACCATACCCAGCTCGAAATTTCCTAATGATTATTTTTACATTGAGTTAATTGTCATAGATGAAAAGGTATATTTAAATTGCACTTTTTTTATTAATTTATAACAAAAAGTTAACTATGTTAATAATGCTACATTTTTGTTTTGATTTCAAAACAACAAATTGCAAGGCACTATTTTAAAGAAGTATAGTAAGCAATTAGAAAATTTGCTTACTGAATCAATTTGATATCATTTGATGATAAATTTCATTCAAGTTTTAAAGAAGACAATTTCTAATTTTAGTTTGTTTTATAATTACAAATAATAAAAGTCACAGAAAATCTCTTTCACAAATTGGATTATATTTGAAAGAATCAATATTCACACATGGACAATAATAATTATCACTTTCAAGAGTAAAAAAAAAGGTTGAGTTAAATTATTAATATTAGATATTCATAAAAAATGTACAAATAAGACGTGAAATGTTTTAAATGTGGATTTTTTAGAAACTTGTAAATAGTTTTAAATGTTTGTATGCAATTAATCTTTGTAATATATGAAATATTTATTATCTTTTTTTATATGATAGCCAACAATCTTACAAATACTCTGTTTTATACTATATAATAAATTACATGTTTTTCCTAACTCAACCCGTGTTATACACGGGTTATAACCTAGTTTACCTAATAAATTAGCGTTGATTTAATGTTTCAACAAAGATACTAATTTTTATATATATATTTATTTGTATAATGTTTCTAGATGTTTTATTCAGAATAATAAAAAAGTAGAGGAAATGATCTAAAAACTCATAGATTAACAATTTGACATTTAAATCACGTCAAAAAACTTTATAAGTATTAAACAACAAAACCAGATAAATGCGAAATTGCAGATTAATTATTTTATTAGTTATTAAATTTTAACTTTTATTAGTAAATTTTTAGATATATCAATTGTTATTTTTTAAGTTAAATAAATGATTCTCATTTATTTATTTATATCGAATAATATAAAAATGAATGCTTAAGTAATAAATTAGGTATGTAATAAATAACAAATGATTAGATTAGTTTTGATGATAATTGATAATTAAAGATATATAAAATTTAATTAAGAAAATAATTGGTGATTAAGTCAAAAGAAGTAACTAATATAGTTGGATGGTGTAGTTAGTAAATAGAGTTGGTGCAATACAGCTTATGTTAGTGAGCATTGATGAAGCTTAATTGGGCCCAGGTTGAGGGAGGGGGTGACAAAAAATTAACATTTATTCTCTGTTTTAAAAATTTTTGTCCCCCTTTCAAGTTAACCAAGCTTCGCCACTGTTAGTAAGTATGACCACAAGTGTATATACAATATGTTTACTATACATTTTTTTACAACAATATGATCTTACTCATATTCCTAAATTATTATCATACATACATATGTCTGTCTAAATTTGAACTCAAACCTCGTTTTTTAAGAGACGATAGATTACATTATAACAAAGGTTGGTTGAAATAATCACCAACAATTTACAAACATATCACCGAAATCAATTTACAAATAATTAATTGGTAGTGCTGCATGAGAACCTTTCTGATGGATTGGCCCCTGGTAAGCTATTAGGATAACTTTTTAATAAAAAAATTATCTTGGTTTGTCGGTGGACCAAGGAGTTAGAGTTGACCAAATTAAAAAGCGACTTTGATTGTAACTAATTTAAAGTAAGTTGTCGATAGGGTATTTCTAGTTTGCTAGTAATTTACTCTTAATTTTTATATTTATGTTATTTTTGGTTTATATGTTTTATAAATTACTCATATAATCTCAAATCTTTTAACACGTGTTACACATACAACCCTTAGGTTCCCAAATTACTCTAACCTAAAGATTGTTTGTGTTACAAATATTTAAAGTTTGGAAACATATCATATCTCGACAATTTGCTCTTGAATATCATAACTCAAAGCAACAACCCATTCATTCTAAAAAACATTATATATATTTATGCTAATCTTCCATAACAAATAACTTGACACATTTTTTAGAGAGAAAAAAGAGAAGAAAAAAATATTTGACACGTCAGTTGATTGCTGTCAAGGGAAGATGAATCTTTGACCATCGTTAGATGATCCTATTATATGAAAGAAAAAAGAAGAAAAAAAAAGGTTAAATTGATTGAAAATGCAATGCATTGACTCACCAGACTCATTTGCTTTAGGTAGAACGATTTCCGTTGGTTTACGTCACGCTAAATTTTGTGAAATTTCGTTGAATTGATGTAAATATGTAATTGAAACAAATACACGCAAGCATATAGTATTTAACTTTTGAGATAATTACATATATCCCCTCTTTTGAGGTCTAATTACATATATACCCAATTGAAAAATTTAATTACATATATATACCCCACTGAAAAAATTTAATTACATATATACCCAACTTTACTATTTTTAAACAATGTGACAAACATACCCTTTTAGTAACCTTTGAATTCCAAACACATATACACAAACCCCATACGCAAACACCAAATTCGTTCATCGCCCTCTCCCTATACGACTGAAGCTCCGCTAATTAAAAATGAAAAAAAAAGACACGAAAAATGATAACAAAAAAGAAGCAAAAACACTAAAAAAGGGAAAACAATGTAAAATAAGGGTATATTTGAAGGAAGGGTAAAATAAGTATAATAAATTTTTTAAAATAAGAGTAAAATAATAATTTCTTAATTCATTTTAATTAAAATGGGTATATTTGAAATTTTAGCATTAGAAAAGGGGACATATGTAATTAAAATTTGGATTGGGTATATATGTAATAAATAAAATTTATATGGGGATATATGTAATTAAAATTTTTGATTGGGTATATATGTAATAAATGAAATTTATAGGGTGATATATGAAATTGCCCCTTAAATTTTAAATGGAATAAAAATTTGTACTAAATTATCATTGGGTATAAATGTAAAATATATAGACAAGACTGAGTTTAAGAATTTTCTTTTTAAAAATATGTTATCATGCATTTGAGAATTAATAAAATGAAAAACCCATTTTAGTGTGAAAATCGTGAAAATTACGCAAAAAAAATGTAAATTTAAAAAAAAAATTTTTATAGGTTTGCAACATCATTGGGCACATTTTTATAAAAAAAATAAAAAAAGTGCCGACCAAATATTTTTTAAAAAAATATTTTATAAACCCATGTAAAACATACGTAACGCTGCGTTAGATTTGACGAAATTTTTTTACGTTTTGTTACGTATGTTTTACATGGTTTATAAAATGCTTTTTGAAAAATATATGGTCGGCGCTTTTTTGATTTTTCTTTATAAAAATGTGCCAATAGTGTTACAAACCTGTAAAAAAAATTCAAATAAATTATACGTTTTTTTACATGATTTTTGCCTAGTTTTCACGGTTTTTATACGAAGAAGTGATTTTCAAATTATACTTTCCTTACACAGATATATATATATATATATGTGTGTGTGTGTGTGTATGTGAGAAATATAATTTGAAAACTCATTCTTAATGTAAAACTATGTAAAAATCATGTAAAAAAAGGTTTTTGTACTGAATTGTTTTCACATATTTGTAATATTAAATAACACATTTTTATAAAAAAATAAAAAAAAAACGCCGAGTAAATATTTAAAAAAAAATTTAATAAACTCGCGTTAAACACACATAACGCTGCACCCAGATGTTATGTATGTTTTACATGGTTTTACAAAATATACTTTTTAAAATATCTACTCGTTTTTTTTGTTTTTTATAAAAATGTGCCAAAAAGTTACGTATTACATATATGTAATTAGTATGTGTAATATAAAAGTTACATATATGTAATAACATGAAGTACATATATATATTTTTTTATTTTTTATACATTTCTTACCTTATAATAACAAGAAATAAAAGAAAAGTAAGAAAAACTAATTGGTAATGATCGATTGTGATTAGTCACTTAGTTTTCTTCAAAATGATATTTTTCTTAAGAACCTCCCTTATATATAGTTTTTATAAAAAAAAGTTTTAATTCTACAAATAGTGAAAATGATTGTAAAATTAACATATGTTATTTTTAGAAATTTTTAATGGGGTAATTTTGTCATTTTATTTCACGTTTTAGATCATTGTATATTACGTATTTATTATTGTGTTTTAATTTATTTCAAGTTATTTAATCATTGTTTTTACATATGAAATAAATTTGTATGAAATGTCCAAAATATGTATGAAATGTCCAAAATACAATTTGTAATAATTAAAAGATTAAAATAAATCATAACACATACCACATAACCCATCCATAAAATTAAATGTATTTGAAATGACCTTCTTGGTACTTTAATACATTAAAAAAAGTAACAAGATATTTTATTTGAAGATATAAGTGTAATTTATAAATATAATCGAGACAAGTTTTACAAACCTGGTTGAATACTTTTTATTACCTTGACCCAAAAGCAATATCATTTATATATTTTTAAGTTTAATAATAAAGACCAGCTTGTGAGAATAAATGTTGACTTTTCTGAAAAATGCTAATTTTTTCTTCTTTTGAATGCCACAATTCTTAATGATTGAGTGTAATTTATAAATATAATCGAGACAAGTTTTACAAACCTGGTTGAATATTTTTTTATTACCTCAACCCAAAAACAATATCATTTGTATATTTTTTAAGTTTAATATTAAAGACCAGCTTGTGAGAATAAATGTTGACTTTTCTGAAAAATGCCAATTTTTTCTTCTTTCGTTTGCCACAATTCTTAATTATGATATGTATGAATGTATGTATCGGCATGTATCAACTGATTTACATACGTTCACGGCTTTGTACTCTCTTAATATTAAAAGAAGTATCATTTAAATTCTTTAAAAATAAAAGAAAATGTGATATTTAGAAGGAAAACATTAGTATTTGAAAAAGTAAATTAGCCAAAGTATTGAGTTTTCTCTTAAATTAATGATTTGATCATGCATATAATTGGATGATACTGTTAGTGACATAATGATAATAAATAACCCCTCACTAACCTAAATTTAGTAAAGTATGATATTTTACGACCACAATTAACTCACGAAAGCCAATAAATTAATCATACAATTTAATTTCTTGTCCAAATATTATATTGAAAAGAAAAAACACAAATACTATCATTACACAAATATTAATGAGATTATCCCATTTAAAAAGCTAGGAACTTTCTCATGATTACGTTAAAATACCAAATAATAAAACATTTTACGGTCAAACTTCAAAGTGACCCCTCGGACCACCTTGCTATGATTTTGCCACTGCCAGAATCATAAGCTTCCGGCCACCATCTCCGCCATCAGTCACCGGAGGTGAAGGCGGTTTCCGCTGTTGTTGCAGCGGCAGATTCATCATCTTTCTTGACGAGACCCAACAAATTACCAGCTCTCGAGACCGCAGAAACCACAATTTCCGCAATCCCGTCAAAAATCTGAGCTTTGACTCTTCCCCTTCTCGGCGGAAGAGCAGCGGTAGGTTTCTTCATCGACGGTGTTGAAAAGGGTGCCGCCATTGATGAGAAAGAAGAACAAATCTTAAAACGAAGATTGTGACAGGTGATTCTGACGAAAGTTGCAGCAAAATGAAGTTGTAAACAAGAAACTATGCTGGATTTGAAGAACAGAGACTAAATAAGATCGATTACTGTTCAAAATAGGAAGATTTAGATGATGAATAACAGAGGATCAAATCAAGAAGATTGAACTGGATGATGAGAAAAAAAAGATCAAAATCAAGCAGATTAATTTATAAAATGATAAACAGAGGATCCAATTAAGAAGATGGAACAAGAAAATGAAAAACAGGAATAAAAATAAAAACAAATTTAAAAATTGGTTTAAATTATGAAGCTTTCTCCATCAAAAAAAGGACAGAGAGGGCTATGAGGTTCATGATGAGGATGAATGAAAGATTTTGATTGCAGGTATGATCATGGGTTGGTTTATGTATAGGGAATTAGAGGGGTGGAATTTTATAAGTTACCAAAAACGGGGGGCTAAATTGTAAAAGTGATTTTATGTGAGAGACAAAAAGTGAAAGTGCATGACAACCGGATACTAAGATTCCAGAAGACTGTGTTAAATTCTGGTCCGCCGTCCCAAATCTTATAACTTAATCATTTTCATAAAGGGCCCCACTTTTGCAAAGGCACAAGAACACACACATGAAAACATGTCACAAAACGGATATTTTTTCGACCCAAACGGGTCGGTTCAAGCTTTTTGGTTATTTAAAACGTAGTGACGTGAGAGGTCTTGGGAGAGGCAAACCAGACTTTTGTCCAGGGCCCACTTATCGCAAAGGCACAAAATATTTAAAAATCGTTTTCAAATTATATATATTTACTTATATCTCCAAATAAAAAACCGAAAAAACACAAGTTTATAATTCAGTATGGTCCTTTTTTTCTCAGTACGTCCGGAGCACTTGAATTCTCAGGGTCGTCCCTGCGTAGTGAAAAATGGTCCTATATATAAAACTTTAATCTATTATCCGAGCTTATGACACAAAAAATATAAATAAACATGAAAAAGAAGAAAGTTACAAAAAAACATAAATTACAAACAAAATATTTAGATTAATTGCAACAATTAAAACACCTTTTTTACACAAATCATAATTTAATACAACAAAAAGCCCTAAAAGCCAATGTGAGACTATCTCATTTGGTAGAAAAATTGTCTTTTAAAAAGGATGTATTGGGTTCAAATTCAAGCAAAGTGAAAAATATTGGGGTATAGTTTAAAAGTAGAGTAAATTACCGATATGGTCCTTGTGATTTGCTAGTATTTCACTTTTGGTCCCTAGGTTTCATAAATTACCCATATGGTGCAAATTGCTAGACATTTGTAACATATATAGTCCTTAGGTCACTAAATTATCCTCACATAATTAACCATATTACCCTCACATAAGAATTATATGGGTTACAAATATTTAAATGTTGGGACCATATGGGTAATTTATGAAACCTAAGGACCAAAAGTGAAATACTAGTAAACCACATGGACCATATTAGTAATTTACTCTTAAAAGTATGAGTAGAATAATATGAATGTTAAAAAAAAGCCCAAAAATTTTAGGTACTTAGATTTCGGTGACCCTAAACTAAGACCTTTTTTGTTTACGCATTGAAGCCGACCTTGCATACACATTCTGTAATTGTAATTTAATACATATAAATGGCATTATGTACAAACCTATACAAGTCATATTGCTCTCCTAAATTTCCTCATATTGTAATCACACCTATCATGTACGATCGTATAGCTCTTGCCCCCTCCTTCATGTGACTTTTTTCTGTTTCTTTTTGCATATAATGGAAACCATAATATATATTATTATAGTCTTAATAAATATATGGTTATCTTTTAAAAGATATTCTAGTAATAAAATGATCTATTCTCATAGATTTTTTTGAACGACATTTGATCTCAACATGTGAATTACTGATTTTTAGGCCATGTCACCAACGTCTAGTTACCATGACCTACGTTGAGACCTCACCACCACCCCAGAAGTAAACCGCATCGAAAAATCCCCTAACCTCTCAAAGACCCCTATTTTTCCTTGCGAGGGATTTAAACCCATGACCTTCCATTTGCTTGATACCGTGTCGGATTTCATTTGTGGAAACTTTATTCGATGCTCAAGTTCATCATATCATAATTGCTTGGATTTCAATCAATTTCATCACCATGGCTGCTTAAATTTCATCACTGTCTCCTTATTCATTAGGTATGATCTTTTCTACTTGTGTAACATTTCTGTAATTTATAATAAACAATTATCTTTGACAAATAAGTTATGACGTCATTTTCATCTAAATTATTAAGCAGTTATACAAATATATCTATACATACATATATACGTATATACATATGAGAAAAAAAAACAAAATTTAAATATTTTTAGTATACATATATATATATGTATGTATATGTATGTAATTGTTTAAAATTTTACAAGTTAAAAATATAAAATATAAATAATAAATAAATAAACAAAAACATACTCATAAATTTATAATAAGAACTTATTTACAAATAAATAAATTTTAATTATAAAATTTTAATAAAAATCACAAAACATTATAAGACATTTATAAAATTTTAAATACTTTAATAATAATTAAACTCTAAATAAATATTATAAATAAGTTTGCTTAATTATATAAAATTCAAAACATCATAAAAATATAACTAATTTAGTTATATATTGGTTTTATAGAGTTTAAACAAATAAAATCAAATTATAACAAAATTTGTTAATAAAGTTGAAGGGTGAAAATTGACATTTTTAAAGCTGTTTTTAAAAGGGAAACCTAGAGGGACCGAAACTGCCAAAATGCCAAAGTTCTATTTTCCCTCTACCAATTCTTCCTGCTCCACCCAACCCAACTCCATTTTCGAACCACTTCGACTCGGTTTCAAAATTCATTCAATTACATCCAGTGCCAGATCAATTTTGATCAAATAGGAAAGGATTACAAACACGTAACTCATTTCAATCACGATTTACAGCTAATTAATCACATCAATGAGTAATTGAGTTTCCAAAAGTAAAAACAAAGACAGGTTATTCGAATGCGCTTAAATCAAGTATAAAAACCAAATCAAATGAGCACACATGACCTTATGAAACTCACAAAGCTCTCTGTGATAATAATATACGAGCAGAACCATTAAAGGTCGCGAAATCAGGACCCAATCTTCTTGGTTCTCGTCGCAACTGAACAACCATTCGAAACCCCACTAAACGCGCGATAAGGTTAGTGATTTATATACCAAATTACTCGGTTTTGATCCACGAATGAAAGCCCTATGATTACTAAACCTATCGGAGCTTTGATCGATCGAATTTGGCCGAGAATGGGATCTAGGGTTTACGGGTTTAGGAACTGATTTGGGGGAAGGCGATCGGTTTATTTTAAAACTATTTCCAAACAAATTATATTGCGGCTTAGGCCCTCATAACAACTGGTAAAAGCATTGGGTGCCCAACCCAAGGTCACGGGTTCGAATTTGATTCCAAGCGGTTCAAACCGTTTTCGGCTCATTTTTTTTACAACTTTTTATTTAAAATTTGTTTTAAAATTCTGTTTGCTCAGAAAATGTTTATAAATTTAATTTAAAAAAAACTAAATTAAGAAAAAAAAATATTTTTTTAATATATATATATACACATACTATTTGTTGATTTATTTAGTATAAATAAATTAATATAAAGCAGTTATGTTAAATTTCAAATAGTTAATCTATAAATTTAACATTTTAACATATTATATAAGCTTTTTTCTTTTTTACAAATATATATATATATACACATATCACATATTCTTGAATTATATATTTTAACAACTTATGATAAAATATATTACTTATATCTTGTTACAAATATTTATCAACATTTTTATAGTTTTAACTATAAATTTTACTTAATTTATAAAAAAAAATATAAATCTAAAACATTTACCTTATTTTAAATATGATTTATTAATCAATTAAATCTTTTAATATTGGTTGTTAACTTAAAATATATTTTAAAAAAAAAACTTATTTTAAACTTATAAATTTAAAGTTCTTTTAAATCTTTAAATCATTTGAATGGTTTACATTTCTAAATATTTCAACTTTGTAAATTTTATTTAAAAGGTACATTTAAACTTTTACAAGAAAACTAAATTTATTTTAAGCAATTACTAACCATTTAACAATGTCTCAAAACAAAACCAAACTCTATGGCCTATCTAAGATTGTAGGTGTTACATAGAAGTCATAGTTACATAAGAAAATGCACTTATGCATCATCAACTATCTAGGTTGATATTGAACTTGTTGGGCAGCTTGAGCTACTTTTTGAATTTTATTGCAAAATCTAAAACATTTACCTTATTTTAAATATGATTTATTAATCAATTAAATCTTTTAATATTGGTTGTTAACTTAAAATATATTTTTTTTAAAAAAACTTATTTTAAACTTATAAACTTAAAGTTCTTTTAAATCTTTAAATCATTTGAATGGTTTACATTTCTAAATATTTCAACTTTGTAAATTTTATTTAAAAGGTACATTTAAACTTTTACAAGAAAACTAAATTTATTTTAAGCAATTACTAACCATTTAACAATGTCTCAAAACAAAACCAAACTCTATGGCCTATCTAAGATTGTAGGTGTTACATAGAAGTCATAGTTACATAAGAAAATGCACTTATGCATCATTAACTATCTAGGTTGATATTGAACTTGTTGGGCAGCTTGAGCTACTTTTTGAATTTCTATTGCAAAGTTATCAAACTCATCAAAATGTGAGTCTTTATAGCCCCTCTTTTACTTGTTTTGAACTTTTGGGGTGAAACATATTATGTTTAACTTAACATATCTTTAAACCATGTGAACTTAACTTAAATGACCTTAGTTGTTTGAACTTATCTGTTGAACTTATCTATTGAACTTAACTATTGAACATTGCATTGATCACAACTTATCTATTGGTAGCAATAATGGATCTATTGGATTGACCACCCAGGATGGGTTTTCCATGTGGGGGGAAAGCTCGCGATGATTGTTCCCTATTGGTCAAACTTAACTATCTGATCAAATGTTTGTTCTTTGACAATCTTTGTGCATTTGTGCTTGGTATTCACATGTGTTAACTTATTTATTTTTAAACTATTTTATTATATGATTAAACCTATGAAACTCACCAACTATTTGTAGTTGGCACTTGATTTTTAAACATGTTTCAGGTGAGAATGTCAATTAGCTATAGTAGTGAGCTTGGATTGAGTTTATTTATGTTTAATGATTGAATTCAATTGATGTAATAGTTAGGGTTTTGAATTGTTAAGCAATGTATTGAATGTTTGGAATAAATGATGAATTGAATGCGAATTTTGAAATATTTACATATATATACCTTGTGCTATGAACAATCTACACTTCGTGCCGCACCGATGTTTCCGCCATCGGTCGGGGTGTTACAACTTGTTTGCTTGTGGATATTATATACAACTAGAAATGAATTTCACCAACTGGCCAGTTTTTCATTTGATTTGATAGTTTTGGGTTCATTAACCTAGATTTCACTCTAGGGTCAGAGATCTTATTATAAAATTTGAATTTTATCATCATGCTAAGTTATTGGGTTATATTGTCCCATTGAACTAAAATCAAATGAGTCAATTAAAAACCAATCCCTTAATTTGAACTAAAATCAAATGAGTCAATTATAAATTAATGTGAGAAAGGACTGGTTATTCACACAACCGACTTTTTTATTTTAACATCCTCATCGACCATATACGTCTCGTATAGATCTATACGTGAAGTATAGCCCCGTATATAGGTCCATATGCCTTGTATAAAAGTCAAATCATTGACACTGATAAATTCTGACATCCAATGATTGTCTTTGATACGCCTCGTATAGACTTATACGAGACGTATAGAGGGTGTGGGGGTGTGTAAGGTGGGTATAGGAATAACATAACCCTTTTAAAATGTTGAAGGAAAATATTTTTGAATTCTTGTCACTATAAAACAAGAAACTTCTAGACTTGAAACAATTAAATTTATAACGACATCGAACACAAAATACAACTGCTAAAAAACCAACATTTAGTGTTAAAGTAACGAATCCCAGACTCCTTCCGATCTAGCTCTTCAGGGTTATCCTTGCGATCCTGCAACCACAAAAGCCGTTAGCCTTACCGCAGGAGGGGGCCTCCTGCGATTGGACTCCGGCGTGAGAATAAGTTTTTGATTGGAGAATGAAATCAGCAGGGAATGGAAATATGAGTGTAAGAACGAGAGATGAGATACCTGAAAAGAGTTCCCCAAGTGTTTTATTTATACTACTTGGGCTCCTGGGGTTCTGGATTCTTTGGAGTAGATGTTTTCCATTTTTGAGAGGTCAAGCCTCCTGCTTTTCCGGCGTCCCCTTCGAGTATGCCTATTCTTACCATTTCTGTACAAGAGCTGACTTATATCACCTCTTGTACTCTGATGCATTGAGACCTGCTTCTTAACCCTTGGTCCAAAGGCTTAGTTTTCATTAAATGTCCTCTTATCTTTATCTTTACTGATATCTAGTAAGTTGACTTTAGTTTAGCCCGTTTTGCTATCGTACCATCTTGTTATTTGGCTAGGTAGGTCATGCGTTCTTGCCATCTGGCTATTTTCATATCTTGCGATATTCTCTTGCATCATCATTTAGCGACATCAAGCTATCAATTCTTAATTAAAATGGCGAAAACCATACCAACAAGCTGCTTCAAGATCCTAGTGAAAACAAAACTCACCTAAAACAAAACCAAATTCTTGAATACAACAAAACTCTTTTGAATTTTGTCCTGGAGTAAAAGTGTCTAAAAAAGGGAGAATGATATTTAGTTACATTAAAGGCCCCTTAGATCATGAGTTCTAACCAATGTTTTCAGAACCGGGCCGGACGTTGAACCGGATGTCTTACTGGTTACTATTCGGACCGGATTCAAGAACCGGATAATACAATAAATATATAAAAAATTCCAAAAAAAAAATCTAGAATTATAAACACATTTGAACAAATATAGATGTTCAAACAATATAATCATGTTAAAAAACAATATATGGTTTGATTTTAATGTTTCATTTTTTTGGATTTTAGTTTTTTTTAACAAAATTTGAAATCCGGTCGACCAGTGAACTGACTCGCTTGAAGACGGTTTATATGTTGATTTTGGGCTAGCCAACCCCCGATTCCCGGTCCAACTTGTCCGGTTTTCAAAACAATGGTTCTAGCTCATATACTTTTGGAAATTATGTGTTCTTGGGGAATGTGGTCTCAATGTTGAAGCTAGATATCATGGTGGTGTAAACATCGTTGCTAAAACATGTTTGAATTCACAATCATTTTTACAAGCTTCATTATCCTTTGCTTTGTGCCACCATTGTCTTTTGTGACAACATCAATTTAATCGTTTGTTCACTAACCTAGCTAGTACAATATTATTGCACCAAACATATCAAGATAATTATTCACTTTGTCTGGAAAAATGGTAATGGATCAACTTTGTGTTCTTCATCTTCCATCAAGGCCCTCAATATATACACATAGGGTTTGTCGTCACCATTGTTTATTAATTTTCGTTCTGTTTTTTGAATGACTAAATTTTGGATCATTGACGGATCATTGGAGTATCATCGTGCTATCATCAGTATCACTTGATCATATCCACCATCAAGTTACAAATTCTAGAGGAAACTCAATACTTTGAGAAAACTCTTTTGTGCGATTCGAACTCAATACTATTAGGTTCCTAAGTCTTATCATACCATCAAAATACTAATAGGCTGTAATGCCTTTGGTTATTACCCTCCCTTTAAGACAAGTGTGTAATAAATACATTATGTAATTTAGGATTTTAAGGTTAAGCCAATTAGAGCAGACACAACACAATCTATTGCTTATCATCTTTATAATTATAATTGATCTAAAAGACTCATTTATCAAAAAAAAAATTAACAATATAAAAAACTCTATACGTCTCATACCTCGTCTTTATATTTTAGGTAGGAAGAAGTGGTTGGTATTCTTTAAATTTTTGGCCATAAGAAACGAGGATAAAGACTAAGATGAAGGTGTAAAGATAATGTTTTTCTTATTATTTTTTTTAAAAAAGAACAAAGATAAGGTGCAAATTGTAAAACCTTTATATATAAAGATTCATTATAACTTTTTTTAAGGATACGGAATAGAGGTACAAATTGCTATAGGTGAAATAAAGAAGCTAATGGCTATCATTAGAATAGAACCCTTTTTCATCACTAATCCATTGAGCATCCATACTTCCATTTTGGTACCAACATATTTCTATATCTTAGAATGTCGAAACTTGATACGTGAATGTAATGTAGTTATTTTTTCCTTTTGAACTACTACCACTACCATTTTTTTTTTAACAACACGCTATATATACCTCAACTCAATGGCGGATGTAGGTAGAGACGTGTGGGTTCACCGGAACCCACCGCGTCTCGAAGCATTAGCAGGAAATTTTTTTTCTTAAGGTTTAAAAGTTAGGGTGTACCTATTAATATTTTAAGGGTGAATCCTTACTGTAATTTTTCTCTAACAATTTGTCAACTTGAATGGATTAAGTAATCTTTGTTAGATACTTCTCGACAATCAATACTTGGATTTCTATAGGATCGTGTTAAAATCACTTTTCGAAATCAATATTTCTTCCCAAATTTCGTTTAGGTTTCGGGGTGTTGTCCCAAACACCATAAGGGGCGCGACCCCTTGACCCTTGCTCATTGGCTGGCCGGCCAAATGGACCGCTACAAGGGGCTCGGCCCCTTAGACCCCCCCCCCCCCCCGGCCCCCCAAGAGCGTTGCCCCTAGGTCCCCGCAAGGGGGCGTGATCCCCTTGACTCCCGTTTGGTCCGGAGCCCAGAAATCTTAATTGTGCGATATATTAAGTTAATAATTAAATGAGTGCTCACTCCGCACCTCCGAACTCTTTAATGACGATGTTTTTTAATTATTAACTTAATATATCGCACAATTATTATGTGATGAAAATTACAAGACCCGAACCGTCAAACCGAACAAGAAATTTTTATGTTTGGCTTTATCTAATTGAAGTGTTTGGAAATAGTGCACCCACTGGAAAAAATTCATGGATTCGTCACTGCCGGCTCAACTAATTTGCGATAGATTCAATTTTGACGGGGTTTAAATTTTTGGCCTTAAAGAAAATAACACCACAATAAACCCACACACGCAAAACCTTAACCGTAATAACTTCATCAATTCAACTTAATCCTTTATTAATTTATTAATTATTAGGTTGGTATCCCGTGTATTACACAGATTACATAAATAAATATAACGAGTAATTATCAAAGAAAATTTAGAAAAAAAAAGATGATTTTTAATATAAAATAAGATTACAATTTCATAAGATTTAATATTTTAAGTATTAAAATAATAATATTATTTCTTTAAACTCTAACTTTTTTTATATTTTGTTTTTCTTTTAACATTGTATTTCAAATAATTGTTTTTGAAAATTTTATAAGCTATAATAATTTTCTTTAAAAAATGTGTCTTTAATATTTATTTATATTAATGTATTAAAAAAATCTTTTTTATTTAAAAATGTATTAAAAGTATATTTAATATTAGATACTTATTTGCTAATTGTTAGAAAGAAATTGCTAAAATTCAAATTAAAACATGGAAAATTTCGTAAAATAAATAAAATAAGATAATTAAATCATAAGTTTAATAATTAAAATAAAACATAACCTATAATTAATCCTAAATTAAAACATTACATAAAATTAATCCTAAAAAACAGAGAAATAAACATCACAAATTACTAAAATAAAATAATTAATTATCTTTGTATTTGTTTCGAATCTTTTGCTTCTCCCTCTCGGCAATCTCACGGTTGACTCCGGCTAAGTGCTCGTGTTGGTGAATAGAAGTTGTAGCTCTACCAACAATTGACGTTCCCTTTTTAAATCGTTAAAGTCACCGATTTTTTGAGATAAGTTGTCCACTCCTTGGGTATAATTCGGGATCGGTTGAGATGAAGAGGCTCGTCTCACCCTTGACACAATCTCTTCCAATCGGGCGGGTCAACTCCTCTTGCTCGTCTTCTTCTTCATCGAGGTCGTTGAGATTTATTTGAACTCGAGAATCCGACGAGGCGGGGTTATCGGTATCCGATGCTTTTGATCGCTTTGAAGCCGAGCCCTGAACAGTCGAGATTCTAACCGAATTAGGACATTTCCTCATAATCTCCCAACTCCGCCTAAGTGTGAAGGCGGTGTTAACTCCTCCTCCGGTGTCCATTTTCCGGACGGGTTGGAGCTACCACAACAGGTTCGGTATCGGTAACTTGTTTTTTCTTGTGTTTACGCTTTTGTGTTTCTTGAGTGCTTGGACCGGCATCGGGAGAGGGTTGAGTTTCAGGTACAACTTCATCTTGTGATAGTTGAGCAAACCCGTGTGCGTGTTGACTCGAACAGTATTCAGCAAAAGTATAGAACCCTTGTTGTGAAATCGATTCAAAATGCGGGCGATAACAATGAGTCAAAAAAAGGATTCATCATAGGTGAACGGTTGAAAAAGAACGACAGAGTTGGGGTGTTCGGGTTTCGGTTAGTTGGGGTGCTTGGGTTGTAGTATTGGTTTGGTGTTTGGTTGGGATCTATTGGAAAGCCTTTTTTATAAAAATAGAAGAAGAAGAAGAAGAAGAAGAAGAAGAAGAAAAAGATTGATTGTGAATGTTTGTGTTAAAATGAATTGTTTAAATAGGGAAAAAAAGTTTTTTTTTTTTAATGAAATGGAAGTAGCCGTTGGAAGCCAAACGGTAAAAAAAATTAAATGTTTCAAACGGGAAAGAAGCGTGGTTGTGGCCACGCCCAACACAATAACGCCCAAGGGGACGGTGTTCCACGCCGTCAACCACGGGGCATACTGTATCGTCTTAGTATAGGTAGATTATTATTTCTTTTTTAATTTCTAGAATCAGTCAATCTGCGTGCTTGGGCCATAGAATTGCACATAATTTGGGCTTTTATGAAATAAAAACATAAGAGATGACGGCCTGTACATTCGCATATGGGAAATTGGGAATATGGGATAAAAGATGCACAAGCTTTACTTCTTATTTAATAACTAGTAAGGTACCCACCACGCATTGCGGCGGTATCAAAACCTAAAAGACATGAAATTTATTTCATCACCCAACCTATCTCCTAAAAGAACTTACGCTAAACGCATACCAACATAAAACGTATATAAAATAAGTACAAAACATACTATTTTATCGGACTCCTTTCTAGAAAAAATATATTTTGAAACGTGTATCAACATGAATTTGTACGGACTCCAACGTCAAACTAAGCATGCAAAAGTATTATTTTTAGCTAAGGAACGAAATGGGTAAACTAGAAACTTTAGAAACTTGAAGAAGTTATAGTGATATTTTACAAAGTTTTTTGAAAAATGAGAGATGAAAGTGATAACCCCACAAGTAGGAGGAAGATTTAAGGATTAGAGATCACTTGCCACGAAGGTGGCTCGTGTGTGAGGGAACAATTTGATGATGACGATGCGTAAAAAAAGAAAAAAACAGTGAAAAGAGAAAGATGTTGAAATAAAAAAATAAAAAAAAGGTTGGGAAAAAGAAGATAAAATGAAAAGTATAAGGACTTACCACTTGAAGCACAACAAAAATAGTAGATTGTCTTTGAAACTAATTTATTTGACCAAAAGATAAAGACAACATATGGCAACTTGCGTTATAATTTGAACGACATTGTAATTGTTATACATAACAATACACGTATCTACCTTTTTTTTTGAACGGCTTGGTACAACGACACCTAAGACGTGATTTCAACAGTCCTCTCGGATTTGACGCTCTGGGGCGTATGCCCGAGCCCACCCTAGGAGGAACCCCACAACTGGGTAAACCCCCTGACCTTGCTTCAGCAAATATGCCTCAGCCCGGATTCGAACCCAAGACCTCCTATAGGGAAGTCAAGGGGGTAACCATTAGGCTAGAAGCCCTTGGTTACACGTATCTACCTATACTAATAAATAAAGCTTTTTGTGCCACATGGCATTATTCTAGAGCATCTCAAAATTCATTTCCCGCTTCTCTCTCCTATTAAATACATCTAACATTAAATAATAATATTAAATATTAAATATCATTTTTATGCATTTTTATAAAAAAGGTTTTTTAATACATGAAAATATATTAATATTAAAAACACACTTTTTTTTAAAAAAATTATAATAAATTATAAAATTTTTAAAAACAATTATTTGAACACAATGTTTAAGGAAAACAAGCTATAAAAAAAGTTGTTTAAAGAAATAATAATATTATTATAATACTTAAAATATTAAATATTACGAAACTGTAATCCTATTTTATATTAAAAATCATCTTATATTTTTTAAAATTTTCATTGATAATTATTCGTTATATTTTTTTATTTAATCCGTGTAATACACGGGAGCTAAACTAGTTTGTTTATATATAAGTCTTCTAAAGAGATTTCTTGTAGTAAAAAGAAAGAAAAAAAATTTAACGATTCATAATTGGTTAAAAACTAGTATTTAGGACCCGCGCGTTGCGCCGGGTCCGATATACTGAATCGATATATTTCAATGTAAATCCACGGGTCATTGTAAAAATATTGACAATATCAGAAATCACATGTAAAAAGTGTAGCGTGTTGAAGAATGTAAACCCAATATCGGAAATATTATGTAAATTGTGATGTGTGACTAAAGTTGTTCCAAATTGAATAGTAATATAAATACAAACTATTTAAGCCTTTTAATGCGTACTGCTAATAGTCATCCATGTGTTACTGCCCGTAATTTCCTATTATCTAATCTCGTACTATACGTACTCTTGCTAGAGGGGCATAACAACCATATTACAAAAGATATGTACTTGTTTTTTGTGATGTTATTATAATAGCCACATTACAAAAGATAGGTTCTTGTATTTTGTAATGTGATTAGTTTTAATATTGCAACCTCTTGCTACAACTAATGGTCATAGATAGAAGTTTTATGTTTTGTTACTTTTAATATTGTTGAATAGGTGAGCATTTATGGTGTATCTGGTGATGTAAAGAGAACTCGTTTTCTTTTCAAAAAGGAATTTCCTAGGCTATCGATAGGGCCTCATTGGTAAGTGCTACAAGATCTCGTGCATTGGAACCCATGGTGCTGTTCTGCTTAAAACTAGGCTAGGAAATGGGCCTAACTCCACGCCATACTCCCAGGAAAAGCTCGAACGGCCTTCACTAAATTTGCTTCATTCGAACCCATATTGGAACTAGCATTTGCTGCTGCAGAATAAACTAATTTAAAAAAGGATCACCCTAAGATGATCATCTCATGGCTATTGAGAACGAATCAAATCAGATGGTTCAATTGGCTAGAATCCCTTACTTGAACGAAACTAGATCTTGTGGAATCATATTGAATATTTGACGATACATTCCGTACCTTGCGAAAAAACCGATCCTTGTTTACCAACCACACATTGTCTAACCAAATCAAATTCTCTCTCGATACGTTCCTCAAAAAATCCGGATTCTTCCCCCAACTATGAATAGTATAGTGGGGTTGAAAGACAAGAGTGCCCGCCCCTTCTTTCTCACGGAGAGGCGCATTACAGTACTTGTATGCTTCTAGCCGGAATTTTATTAAAAATGGGAGCGTATGGATTGATTCGGATTAATATGGAATTATTACCACACGCTCATTCTATATTTTCTCCTTGGTTGATGATAGTAGGCACAATACAAATAATCTATGCAGGGATATTTTCATTCCTTGTCTACTCTAACAGTATTTTCCGTACCACAGCCATTAGGAATATAGAATCCATATCAAAGAAAGGTCTAACTGTTGGAATAGTCGTATCCATTGCTGGAATAGTCGTATCCATTGCTGGAATAGTCGTATCCATTGCTATTTGATCTATTGTGGTTAGTAAGATCGGTCAATTAGGTGAAGGTAAGGACAGGCGGTGGAAACTACCAAGCTGGAGTACGGTAGGGGCAGAGGGAATTTCCGGTGGAGCGGTGAAATGCAAAATGGATCAAATTCGCGGGAAAGGAGAGATCAAAAAAGGGAAGGTTCTACTGAGACTCAAGTTCCCCTGCCGGAACGTATAGCTTTTTTAACTCGTTCCGGACGAAGTTTTAAGAAGTCTCATTTCAAGAATTATAATCTTTATAGAAAATTTAATAGAGATTCGGTTTGATATTGATAGGGATCCCCATTCATTCCTAGATTCCCGGATTGATTGTCCCTACCTAACTACATGGTAGTGGTCTAGGGAGCGCAATTGCTAGAGCACGGGAGGTTCCAAAAAATTGACTTTCTTTTTTATTTATAGGCAACATACTCTAAATAGCCAATTTGGTATCTGTGTAACAATTTCCGTTCTGTGGCTTTCCCCTTAGGAAGGTTTCTTTACATCTAGTGAATGATCTAGTGAATGAAGGTCGCATAGAAACAATTTGATACGCTACTATAACACTAATAGAGAGTATGGTAAGTAAGAAATTCATTTCTTACTTACCATACTCTCGGATCTCATAGAATACCGACGATTATAGCCTGTTGATTTCATTTAAGACGAAAAAATAGAATACTTTTCACCAAAGCTGTATGCATTATATGAACAGAAAGCAACCGTCCGGGATCATTCAATACAACGGTATGAACACGATACCAAGGCAAACCCATGGAAATACCCCTTTATGAAAAAAAAAGACACTACGTAACAAATCTTAATCGAACCTATATTTGCTCAATGGATACAATCTGCTCATGGTAAAACTCCATTTTTTTTTTTTGGTACGAGGAACTTATCATGAATCCACTGATTTCTGCCGCTTCCGATATTGCTGCTGGATTGGCTGTAGGGCTTGCTTCTATTGGACCTGGAGTTGGTCAAG
This sequence comes from Mikania micrantha, assembly GCA_009363875.1. NCBI lineage: Eukaryota > Viridiplantae > Streptophyta > Magnoliopsida > Asterales > Asteraceae > Mikania > Mikania micrantha. The sequence goes on from CM018689.1 coordinate 15,359,757, forward strand.
GTACTGCTGCGGGTCAAGCTGTAGAAGGTATCGCGAGCAATAAGCACTTAAATAATACAATTCAAGTGTACCATCTTCTTTCTCATTTCGAGGAAAAGGTGCGGAAGGAAAAGGAAACAACGGAGGGATCCGAATCGGACCTAAATGGGAATGACATGAAAAGTCTTTTTCAAAACCTAGCATTAAGGGCGATATGAGTTGGGTCTCTTTGGTCTTCCATTCTCCTATACCTCTCTCTATCAAAAAAGCCTTTCCCTTTTTCATAATACCCACGCATCCTGCTCTCGATCCATAGCTACTGCTTCAACAATCAACTGAGCTTAGGTTAAGACGTCGACTTATATGTCACACCCCCAATTTCCCACTCATGGCGTATGTCCACGTGGATGTGACGTGTCCAGAATCACAGCTCAAGGTCATATAGAACACCTCTATATGCGTTTACAAATCCAAATTTGACACATACACTTGATAAAATAGTTTGCAGCGGAAATAAAGTAGTATTGCAGCGGAATAAATAAGTCATAACATGCAGCGGAAAATGATTGTTTACACAGCGGAAATTGTAGTAGTTCAATACAACAACGTTTTAAATAAAATAAAGTCAAATTGTTTTCAAAAGACACGAAAACAAATGCATGTGGGACCCTATGCTCATGTCCCCTATGTGCTTTCCTGCTCCACGAGCCTGTCATGCTAGTTACCTGAGAATACAAGTTTAAAAACAAGTGTCAACACAATGGTTGGTGAGTTCACAGGTTTTGATATACATATAGTAATGAAAAGTGTGTCATGCTGTTTATCAATGTTAGTACCGAGCCCTAGGCCCAAAGTGTCAGTGCGTCACTACCGAACTAGACTTGTTTGCTCTTGCCTCCGCTATGCCTCGTATACATAGCAAGTTAGGTCAGAATTTGCACGGGTTATGACACTCAGTCAACATGGTGCCTCGTGGGGTTAGTCATTCCCTAATGGATCCATCCAAATCTACCACGTTGTTTGTACATTAACGGTAAGACTTTGTGAGGGCTTGTAACGAGTTCAACACTTAATGTTTGTCCAATAAACCAGCATACACAATAGTGTTTGTACAGTAATAATGTTTGACTCGATGCAACTAGTATTCTCCCCCTATTTAAAAGCATTTGAAAAAGAGTAAAGAGGGGCCGTAAACTCACTTTAGTGATGAAGTAGTGTGTAAGCGTAAGCTCCTGAACGTCAAGTAGCACGTCTCGGTCACCGGCAACCTATATCGTATACCGTATGTGAGTTCGTGTAAGTGACCGTGCTAGTGTTCGTGTTAGTGCCCGTGTTTGTGTCCAACAACCCTTGGTTGTTCATGTTTGTCCGTGTCGGTCCACAATGACCGTGTTTGCTCGTGTTGGTCCATATTGACCGTGTTTGACCAAGGTTGACCGTGTCAAGTCAACGACCCGTTGGTGAACCGTGTGACGGTTTGTGACTCATGTAGCAATCGTGTAAGTGTTTGTCGTGTGCAAAACGCGTAGGTCGCGTTTATGGACAACTTACTATTTATAGTAAGTTTCCATTTTTAGAAAGTTCACAAAGCATGACGGTGTTCGAGTTCTAGCATGCTCAATGGTCCTACGGGGTCATGTTAGCACATAGCACATTATCATACAAGTTCATATACGTCGTTTATAGCATGTTAGTGCACAAAAGTTTCCTAAAATGGAAAGTTTCCATTTTTAGCATACGTGACATCGGAAACCATCTAACTTAGCATCTAATCATCATGTTATAACATATTAAGCCATTTAGCAAGCTCAAATCATTCAACATGTTTACTAATTGGTTTTTGTAAAAATAAAGTTACTAAAAATAGTAACTTTGTGGTTTTTGCATAAAAATAGCCATTGAAACATCTCTAAACCAATTTTCATATCACCAATCATCTTAATAACCAATCTAGCATCATCTAATCATACCAATATAGCCCAAATCATCATTTATCAATATTTCATTGATAAAAGTTACTAAATATAGTAACTATGTCAAAATGACCATATACATCACCAAAACTACATTCTAACAAATCAAATCATCTTATTATCATCCTAATAGCAAATCCACATACTTGCATGTTCATGAATTCATCTCCAACAATCATTTTGCAAATAAAAGTTACTAATAATGGAAAGATTACTAAAAATCAACATTTTGATCATTTTAAACAAATCCAACCATGAGTAATCCTTCTAACATTATCAATAAGCATATCAACATACTCAAGATCATTCCTACCATCATGGATCATGCATGCATGGCCATCATTCAACACTTTATGAACAAAACATGAAATCCTTACATACACATCATCATAGATCATCACCAAATGCATTCTAATCATGTTAGATCATCATAAATCATCTTAAAATCAACAAACCCATATTATAAATTCGTGCATGTGAGCCATGGGTGCTTGCATGTGGGTTTTAACACATGCATGTGCGTGTGGTGGTGAGAAATGGACGTTCTAGCCATGGAGGAATGTAAATACTACCTTCTAAGGCTCCAAGAAGGCTGAGATGATGATAAAATCGAGCTAGAAGGCTTCTAAGAGTTTCCGGACAGCAGGTTCCTCAACGAATAAGAAGATGGTGGTGATGAGTGGTGGTCTAGGAGGCTTGCTTCAATGTTCTTTGAGCTTCAATCTCCTCAACAATGGCTTCCAGCTGATGAAAATGGTGATTTGCAGGTGAAAGAGACGAGATTGAGTGTCTTGGAATCGGAAATGAGAGGCTAGGTTGGCTGGTGATGATTACATCTTGGTTAAATAAAGATTCTGCGAACTGGGTCTCCTCGCGTAGCGCGACAGGTTCAAGAGTTCCCCTCGCGTAGCGCGAGGATGTTCCGCGTTCAAATTTCCCCCGCCACTTGTCGCGTATCGCGACAGTGTCATGTGGACCGTCGCGTAGCGCGACAGATTCCCTGGTGAGCCCAATAGGCCCATTTTAGTGGGTTTGATCCGTTCGTCGCCGTTCTCACGTCTACGAACTATCGTTTGGCCTCGTTTGAACTTCCAAGTTCAAAGTGTGAGTGTTCCGTGAGGTTTCTAGTGTTGTGCTACACAATGTGCTATACGTTCACCAACGTTCGTGTGTTTTGACTCGCGTGTGCTGTTTGCCGATAATTCCACGAATTATCTTGTCATGTGTCAGTGTTCGTACTGTCGTGCCACGTGTCACGCTAAATTAATCTAATTCTAGTGCCACGTGTACATAATGCATTTAAATAAACATTTAAATAAATAGGTTGCTGACTTGGAAATTACGGGGTGTCACATCCTCCCCATGTTAGAAAGAATTTCGTCCCGAAATTCAACTTGTGTTGCCAGTGTTTGTCTGTTCCGCGAACAGGTGTGGGTACTTTTGTTTCATCTGGTCTTCACGTTCCCACGTGAATTCCGGTCCTCGTCGCGAATTCCATCGCACTTTCACTATTGGAATCTTGCTGAGTTTGAGCTTTTTGGTTTCTCGGTCCATAATTTCTACCGGTTCCTCAACAAAGTTCAATTGTTCGTCGATTTGTATTTCCTCGAGAGGAATAACAAGTGTTTCATCTGATAGGCACTTCTTGAGGTTTGAGATGTGGAATACGTTGTGTACACTGCTCAGTTCGACTGGCAGGTTCAGTTCGTAGGCTACAGGGCCTATTCGTTTTGTAATCTCAAAAGGTCCAATGTAACGAGGGTTCAACTTTCCTCGTTTGCCAAACCGAATGACACCTTTCCAGGGCGAGACCTTGAGTAACACTCTGTCCCCCACCTGGAATTCTAACGGTTTGCGTCGCTTGTCGGCATAGCTTTTCTGTCTGTCCCGAGCTGCTGCCATTCGTTTGCGTATTTGCACGATCTTCTCAGTTGTCTCGTGCACCAGTTCTGGACCAGTCAGTTGGCTGTCTCCAACTTCCGCCCAGCAGATGGGTGATCGACACTTACGTCCGTAAAGTGCCTCGAATGGTGCAGTTTGAATGCTAGTGTGGTAGCTATTGTTATATGAAAACTCAACTAACGGTAGGTGAGATTCCCAGCTACTTCCAAAGTCAATAACGCATGCCCGTAGCATGTCCTCCAGTGTCTGTATGGTTCGCTCACTCTGCCCGTCCGTCTGCGGGTGGTAAGCGGTACTCATGTCCAATCTCGTGCCCAAAGCCTTATGCAAGGATTTCCAGAAATGCGACGTGAATCGACTGTCGCGGTCAGATATGATTGAGATTGGCACTCCATGTCGAGTGACCACTTCCTTTAAATAAACCCGAGTGAGTTTGTCTAGCTTGTCAGTCTCTTTAATGGGTAGGAAATGAGCAGACTTCGTCAGTCGGTCTACGATAACCCAGATGGTATCGCATCCACTTGCCGTCTTAGGCAGTTTAGTGATGAAGTCCATGGAAATCTGTTCCCATTTCCACATTGGTAATTCCGGTTGTTGAAGTAACCCTGATGGCTTCTGGTACTCAACTTTGACTTTTGAGCACGTTAAACACTTACTTACGTAAGTTGCTATCTCAGCTTTCATGTTTGGCCACCAATAGGTTGTCTTCAAGTCGTGATACATCTTGTCAGAGCCCGGATGTACGGAATACCGGCTCTTGTGAGCTTCGTCCATCACTACTTCTCTCAATCCTCCGTGGCGTGGAATCCAGATTCGATCCGTTAAATAGTAAGCTCCGTCGTCTTTTGCCTTTATTTGTTTATCCATGCCACGCATGGCTTCGAGAGTAAGGTTTTCAGTTTTCAGAGCTTCTTGTTGTGCGATTCTTATCTGATTTGGTAATTCAGAATGAATCGTGAGCTGCAGGGCACGCACGCGTTTCGTTGTCTCCTTCCGACTCAGCGCGTCGGCCACTACATTGGCTTTGCCTGGATGATACTTGATGGCGCAATCGTAATCACCTATGAGTTCAACCCATCTTCGTTGTCGCATGTTCAACTCTTTCTGGTCGAAGATGTGTTGTAGGCTCTTATGATCGGTAAAGATAGTGCATTTTGTGCCATACAAGTAGTGTCGCCAGATCTTCAAAGCGAACACTACGGCTCCCAACTCAAGATCATGAGTCGTGTAGTTCTTCTCATGCACCTTCAGTTGTCGTGAAGCGTATGCTATCACTTTCTCGCGTTGCATAAGCACGCAACCGAGTCCTTGTTTCGAGGCGTCACAATACACCACGAAGTCTTCGCATCCTTCCGGTAAGGATAGGATAGGTGCAGTACATAGTTTCTGTTTTAACAAGTTAAATGCAGCCTCCTGTTTGTCTCCCCAATCGAATTTCTTATCTTTATGTGTCAAGGACGTCAACGATTGGGCAATTTTTGAAAATCCTTCGATAAATCTCCGGTAGTACCCGGCCAGACCTAGGAATTGCCGCACCTCAGTCGGAGTCTTGGGTGCTTCCCAGTTTTTGATGGCTTCGATTTTGGCTGGGTCTACATGTATTCCCCGTTCATTAACCACGTGTCCAAGGAATTGGACTTCGCGAATCCAAAAGTCGCACTTTGAAAATTTCGCGTACAGTTGCTCTTTCTTCAGTAGTTCCAAGACTAGCCTTAGATGTTCAGCATGTTCTTCCTGATTCTTAGAGTAAATCAGAATGTCGTCAATGAACACTATTACGAATTTATCAAGGTAAGGTTTGCACACTCTATTCATGAGATCCATGAACACGGCTGGTGCGTTGGTCAGTCCAAAGGGCATAACCAAAAATTCGTAGTGTCCGTATCGGGTTCTAAAGGCAGTCTTAGGAATATCATTCTCCTGTATCCTCAATTGATGGTAACCCGATCTTAAATCGATCTTGGAATAGTAGCTTGACCCTTGCAACTGGTCAAACAGATCGTCTATTCGCGGTAAGGGATATCGATTCTTGATCGTCACCTTGTTCAGCTCTCTGTAGTCGATACACATACGGAATGATCCGTCTTTCTTCTTTACGAACAAGACCGGTGCTCCCCAAGGTGAGAAGCTCGGTCTGATGAATCCCTTGTCTAACAGTTCTTGCAACTGGTTAGACAGTTCCTGCATCTCCGTTGGTGCTAGTCGGTATGGAGCCTTAGCAATCGGTGCTGCTCCTGGTGTAAGGTCTATCTGGAACTCGACTTGTCGTTTCGGAGGTAGTCCAGGTAGATCCTCGGGAAACACTTCGGGAAAATCGCAGACTACGGCGATGTCCTCAATCTTCCTCTCCTTCTTCGGTTGTTCTGCGATGAGGGCTAGTATGGCAGTGTATCCCTTTTGCAGGTACTTGTTCGCCTTCATGCATGACATGATGTTCAGAGGTACTCCCCGTCTTTCCCCCTGAATCGAGATCTGTTCTCCGTTCTGCAACGTCACTCGTACGATCTTCTCGTTGCATACGATCTCGGCCTGATTAGTGGATAACCAATCCATTCCAACGACCACATCAAAGCTTCCAAGAGTCACGGGCATTAAATCGATTTCGAGTTCATGATCCGCCAATACCATGACGCATCCTCGAAAGATGTGTTGTGTTTCAATTAGCTTGCCGTCGGCTAGCTCTACGGTATACTTGTAGTCTAGTGGCGTTGGGGTAATATCTAGTAATTTGCTAAACTCACTAGATATAAAGCTCCTATCGGCACCGGTATCAAATAATATGCTAGCATAGACATTATTTAAAAGAAACGTACCGGTTACGATGTTAGGATCGTCCTTGGCTTCTCCCGAGCCAATCACAAATGCTCTCCCCTTGGCCGCTCCTCCTCCGGCCTTCTTCAATTGAGGGCAATCCCTCCTCATGTGACCTGGTTTTCCACATTCATAACACCCTCTGGAGGTGTTCTGGTTGTTGTTCTGGTTGTGGTTGGGGTTGCTGTTGTTGGTTGGAAATCTTGATCTGCAATCTTTGGCCATATGGCCATGCCTTCCGCACTTCAGGCAACGGTATCGTTCACATTGCCCGAGGTGATGGTATGAACACCGGTTACACAAGGGGTATTTCCCTTGGTACACACCCTTCCCCTTGTCGTCGGGTTGAGTGGCAGTAAAGGCTCTGGCTGGTGCAGATCTTTGTTGTTGCTGAAGTTGATGAGATTGGTGGTGGCTGGGTTCCCACTTCCTCTTCTGGCTTTCTTGAGGCTTCAGATGTTCGCCTCGTTTGGGTAGCTTGCCTTGTGCTACCGCTTGGTCGGTTAGTTTGTGGGACAGTCGGATCAGTGGTTGGATGGTGGTGAGATCAGAAGCAGTCACCATGCTTTGGATTTGTTCGGGCAGCCCGCTGATGAACTGCTCGATCTTCTTGTATTCCGGCGTCACCATTGCCGGGCATAACTTACATAGCTCATGAAATCGAGTGCAATATTGCTCGATCTCAGATCCCACCATTTTGTGTACCCAGAATTCGGCTTCCAGTTTCCGAATCTCATCACGAGGGCAATACTCCTCCTGCAGTAGTCTGGTGAAATCAGCCCATGGCATGGAGTTGGCACCGTCCAACCCCTGGGTTTGTACATGGGTATTCCACCATGTGAGTGCTGGTCCTTCCAGTGTACCAGTTGCGAACTTCACCCGGTTCTCTTCAGCACATTCGCACATGGCGAATACAGACTCAACTTTCTCCACCCAGCGGAGCATTCCGACAGCTCCCTCAGTTCCCTTGAACTTGTGTGGGTGGCAGTTTAGGAAAGATTTAAAGGAACATCCTTTCCCGTTGCTGCTGTTTGACCCTGTTTGTCAGAAACCAGTGTCGTGTGTTAGTATTGTGTTAGCTACACTATATTAGTCGCGTCAGGCAAGTGTTAGTACCGTTGTTGTTTCCGCTAGTTTCGCTATGCTGGCGACTGGCTTCGTAGTCAGCGATTGCTTTGTTGACCCGACGGTCAACCATCATTTTTATCACAGCGGCATCTAGTGTCCGTTTAGCAGGACGCGCGTACGGTCCTCTTCCCGCCATGTATGGTTCTATACATAAGGGATAGAGTTTTAATCAGCACATGTTAGAGTGTTCGTCAAATGTCATGTCAGATGTCAGATCAGATGTCATGTTAGCTGTCAAGTCAGAGGTTATGTTATCAAGCAATCATGGTCAACATGTAATAAGTAAGACAAAACATAATTCTCATTAATAATAAGCTTGAAGTACAATGATTTCAAAAGGAAATACATAATAAGTTCTTCGAGCACATCCCGCTCGTCTAGGCCAAAATAAGAAAATACAAAATACAACAGTCCTCTAATCCGAATCCATAGAGACGTGTGAGATATCGCTAGCAGTGTCCCCGTCATCATCATCCTCCTCCGGATCCTCATTAGGATCCTCATCAAGGTCCTCTTCTTCGAGGTCCTCGGCCTCGAATTCAGGACCATCCTCCTGAGGTGGCTCCTCAATAAACTGTGCAGCCCATGCATTAAGCATGGCATCACTGGCCTGCACCATGGCCTGAGTCTCGGTGATGTCCGTCCGATTCTCGGTGATACGCACGTCGTGTTCCTGCACGACATCGACGACCTGTCCATGCTCGGTCAGTAGTTGGGACATTTGGAGTCGTAGAGCCTCCATCTGGGCTTCCAGTCTGTTGTTGCGCTCCTCCAGTCTCTCGTTCTGCCTCTCCAATCGATCGCTCTTCTCGCGAAGAACTCGGACCTCGTCTGTTAGCTCCCTACCCCTCCAGACTTCCCGTCGTGTGCAAGCAACATGTGCCGCGAAGGCCTGCTCCATCGGCACTCCGAACGGTGGTAGTCGGTGTCCTGGAGTGGTGTCGCCGGGATATCGATATGGAGGTACTCTCTCCTCGACGATCCAACTCTGGAGTATGGTGGGAAGCCATCCCCAATATCTGGCCCGTGCTGCGTCCCTCGCCCGCCGGTCCATCTCGGCGTCAACCTGTGATACTATGTCGTCGATCCGTCGCCGACTCTCTGCCGCCAAATCATCTGTGCCCGTGGGTCTAGCTGCGCTCCTGTTAGCGTTGCTGTTGTTGTCGGCCATCCTGTAAGTTTCACGTTAGTAAGTAATAGTTTAACATAAGCAATAATATCATCAATGTGCAAGTTCTAAGTGTAGTGTCTAAAGTTGAGCAATGGCTATAGTCTAAGCTTACTATATGCAAACCTAGTTCTCTATAACCAAGGCTCTGATACCAGTCTGTCACACCCCCAATTTCCCACTCATGGCGTATGTCCACGTGGATGTGACGTGTCCAGAATCACAGCTCAAGGTCATATAGAACACCTCTATATGCGTTTACAAATCCAAATTTGACACATACACTTGATAAAATAGTTTGCAGCGGAAATAAAGTAGTATTGCAGCGGAATAAATAAGTCATAACATGCAGCGGAAAATGATTGTTTACACAGCGGAAATTGTAGTAGTTCAATACAACAACGTTTTAAATAAAATAAAGTCAAATTGTTTTCAAAAGACACGAAAACAAATGCATGTGGGACCCTATGCTCATGTCCCCTATGTGCTTTCCTGCTCCACGAGCCTGTCATGCTAGTTACCTGAGAATACAAGTTTAAAAACAAGTGTCAACACAATGGTTGGTGAGTTCACAGGTTTTGATATACATATAGTAATGAAAAGTGTGTCATGCTGTTTATCAATGTTAGTACCGAGCCTTAGGCCCAAAGTGTCAGTGCGTCACTACCGAACTAGACTTGTTTGCTCTTGCCTCCGCTATGCCTCGTATACATAGCAAGTTAGGTCAGAATTTGCACGGGTTATGACACTCAGTCAACATGGTGCCCCGTGGGGTTAGTCATTCCCTAATGGATCCATCCAAATCTACCACGTTGTTTGTACATTAACGGTAAGACTTTGTGAGGGCTTGTAACGAGTTCAACACTTAATGTTTGTCCAATAAACCAGCATACACAATAGTGTTTGTACAGTAATAATGTTTGACTCGATGCAACTAGTATTCTCCCCCTATTTAAAAGCATTTGAAAAAGAGTAAAGAGGGGCCGTAAACTCACTTTAGTGATGAAGTAGTGTGTAAGCGTAAGCTCCTGAATGTCAAGTAGCACGTCTCGGTCACCGGCAACCTATATCATATACCGTATGTGAGTTCGTGTAAGTGACCGTGCTAGTGTTCGTGTTAGCGCCCGTGTTTGTGTCCAACAACCCTTGGTTGTTCATGTTTGTCCGTGTCGGTCCACAATGACCGTGTTTGCTCGTGTTGGTCCATATTGACCGTGTTTGACCAAGGTTGACCGTGTCAAGTCAACGACCCGTTGGTGAACCGTGTGACGGTTTGTGACTCATGTAGCAATCGTGTAAGTGTTTGTCGTGTGCAAAACGCGTAGGTCGCGTTTATGGACAACTTACTATTTATAGTAAGTTTCCATTTTTAGAAAGTTCACAAAGCATGACGGTGTTCGAGTTCTAGCATGCTCAATGGTCCTACGGGGTCATGTTAGCACATAGCACATTATCATACAAGTTCATATACGTCGTTTATAGCATGTTAGTGCACAAAAGTTTCCTAAAATGGAAAGTTTCCATTTTTAGCATACGTGACATCGGAAACCATCTAACTTAGCATCTAATCATCATGTTATAACATATTAAGCCATTTAGCAAGCTCAAATCATTCAACATGTTTACTAATTGGTTTTTGTAAAAATAAAGTTACTAAAAATAGTAACTTTGTGGTTTTTGCATAAAAATAGCCATTGAAACATCTCTAAACCAATTTTCATATCACCAATCATCTTAATAACCAATCTAGCATCATCTAATCATACCAATATAGCCCAAATCATCATTTACCAATATAGCCCAATATTTCATCTCTAAAAATGACCATATACATCACCAAAACTACATTCTAACAAATCAAATCATCTTATTATCATCCTAATAGCAAATCCACATACTTGCATGTTCATGAATTCATCTCCAACAATCATTTTGCAAATAAAAGTTACTAATAATGGAAAGATTACTAAAAATCAACATTTTGATCATTTTAAACAAATCCAACCATGAGTAATCCTTCTAACATTATCAATAAGCATATCAACATACTCAAGATCATTCCTACCATCATGGATCATGCATGCATGGCCATCATTCAACACTTTATGAACAAAACATGAAATCCTTACATACACATCATCATAGATCATCACCAAATGCATTCTAATCATGTTAGATCATCATAAATCATCTTAAAATCAACAAACCCATATTATAAATTCGTGCATGTGAGCCATGGGTGCTTGCATGTGGGTTTTAACACATGCATGTGCGTGTGGTGGTGAGAAATGGACGTTCTAGCCATGGAGGAATGTAAATACTACCTTCTAAGGCTCCAAGAAGGCTGAGATGATGATAAAATCGAGCTAGAAGGCTTCTAAGAGTTTCCGGACAGCAGGTTCCTCAACGAATAAGAAGATGGTGGTGATGAGTGGTGGTCTAGGAGGCTTGCTTCAATGTTCTTTGAGCTTCAATCTCCTCAACAATGGCTTCCAGCTGATGAAAATGGTGATTTGCAGGTGAAAGAGACGAGATTGAGTGTCTTGGAATCGGAAATGAGAGGCTAGGTTGGCTGGTGATGATTACATCTTGGTTAAATAAAGATTCTGCGAACTGGGTCTCCTCGCGTAGCGCGACAGGTTCAAGAGTTCCCCTCGCGTAGCGCGAGGATGTTCCGCGTTCAAATTTCCCCCGCC